>CM050513.1:11429796-11979689 GCA_027563665.1 Antrozous pallidus
ACCTATATATATTTATTGATTTCAGAGAGGAAGGAAGAGGGAGAGGAGATAGAAGCATCAGGATGAGAGAGAACCACTGATTGGCTGCCTCCTGCAAGCCCCCCCCCCCCCCGCCCACTGGGGATTGAGCCCACAACCGGGGCATATGCCCTTGACTGGAATGGAACCTGGGACCTTTCAGTTTGCAGGCTGACGCTCTATCCACTGAGCCAAACCGGCTAGGGCTCATGTTACTTTTTATTTTCTGAATATGTACAATCTTTTTCAGCCATCCATAGCTATTAATAAGACCCAGAAATTAGATATTTTCCATATATGATGCTTGAATCCTTTCCTAGTTAGAAGTGTTCGTCTCAAGAATGAAGAGGAAATCTTTTTACCTAGTTCTTTTCATTGAACTTTTATTAGTAAGAATTCAGTTTGAGATAAAAACATAGTAGTGAATTTATGAATTCAAATATGTAATCTGTAAGTTTTCTCTTTTTTTTTTTTTGGTAAACTAAAGTTTTCTAACAAGGAAATGGGACAGTGTACTGAGCCACACTGAGCTACTTTTGGAAGGAAGAGTAAGTAAAGGATGGGAAATCACTTTTATTTCATAAGCTCTGCTTCTATGGCACCACCATTTTCTAACCGAGTCATAAGGAATAGGACAAGACATTTGACAGACATAAATCTATGATAATCCTGTAAGGACTCTGAGAAGCCATTAGGTCATTGCTCATGGATGGACAGGAAGTTTAAACTAGTTCAGCTATCTATTTTTTAAAATGTCTAAAATAAATAACCTTTATAATTTTCCTATGTAGTAGATAAAATGGACCAGAATTTATCACTGGGAATTAATCTGAAAGTGGCTAAGTATGGCCATGAACCAACTCTATTTATTGAAATTAAGGCACTGGCTTGCTGGTAAAACAAGAAATTTTATAAAAAGATGTGCAGTGAGTGTGTAATGCCAGTATGAACATTCCCGTGCATACATACCGTGTGTTCAATGTTTTATGTGCTTTTGAAAAATTAGGCACTTGAAAATAACTATGAAGTTATATTCCGAGAACCGGAGACTTGCTGGAAATTCAACGTCCAAGAGTTAGCCAGGTACTTCTGTGTTTTCCCAGCTCCTCATTATATGTCCTGCTGTTTTCAGGTATCTCAAACCGAACACGAGAATCTTTTCAGGCTGGAAATGGACATGGTAGTTTTCAGGCCAGAAATGGTAATTCTGAGAAACTGATAACTTTGCAGTTATTAATGTGAAGACTTTGGTTTTGGGTCGGTTTGCTAATACAATGCTAAACACTAAAATCTTGGCTTGGACTCAGTCCTTCAAAATAATACATTTAACATTTGGCTAAAATGCTTCTTCACTAATGAACATTTAAAAAACACTTTTTTTTCTGCATGGGATTATACATGTCAGTGGTGTTTTTGCATTTAGGCTAAATATCTTTAGATGCTGCGAAGTCTGTGGTCCGTTTGTGGTCCAGATACTGCTTCTAATTTACAAGCAATAAATGTACAGGCATATGAAATAATACTAACTTGTTGATTGAATGCATGGGTTGTGATATTATCTGTGTTATTTGATAATGTCAGTGATTTAAGTAACCAGTGAAAACAGAATTTCCTTTTTAGGAATAAGGCTAGTTCATCTATGGGTAAAAGGAGATCCAGTGTTTCCAGAGTGGGTTTGTAAACCACAGCCACCTGAGCTGGGTGTTAAAAATCCTAGCTCATGGCTCCCGTCCATAGTTGGAATCTCTGGGAATTACACTGTGACTTACAGCCCCAGTTGATTCTCATGCCCACTAGGATTTAAGACTGTTTTAATAAGCATCTAGAAATGTTGAGGACGGACCCACATAAATTGATATATTCATACTCAACAGGCAAATATTTCATAAAAAGGTCTCCTGGTGTTCTTTTGTCTTGAAGCACAGAATTGAGATTTCCAGAAGCAAAGCATTTCTGATGCATCAGCTCTCTACAAGCCTCGGGTGGTTTAGGGGTGTGCAGGGCAGCGTGGAAAACAGGAGTGGGGCCTCAAAGAGGGTTGCATAACAAGACGTTATGCTTTTGTCACCATTAACTCCTGAGGATAGAGTGCATATCTATGTAATACTACAGGACTTGTAAAATACAAGTAATTCATTTTGATATATGGCCTTAACTAAATGTTGCCTGTTTTTCCATGTAGAAAAAACATTCATGGAGTCCCAAGAGAAAAAATACACCGAATGAAAGAACGGTATGAGCACGGTGTTACCTTTCATAGTGTGCTTCGCGCAGAGAAACCAAGCAGAGTGAACAGAAGCCAGGACAGGAGCGGTGCTTCGCCTTCCAGCGGGGCAGGATACTGGAACACCTGCGCGGACTTCCCCAGCCGGAGGGCTCCCGGGGGCTTCACACACGAGAGCTCCTTTAACAGAAGGGGCGGTTGTCACCATGGATATTAGAGGCTGATCTTACCGGCAGAGTTTTCCTAAATCAGTTTTTACTTCGATTTTTGGTATTTATTTTTGTTCAGTTTTAGTCAGAGCTCTAATTCCAGTGTAAATAGTTGAACCTGAACATTTTTGAGCAGAAGTCATCATATTCATCTTCAGCAGATATTTGTCAGTGATGCTCTGTGTATGCATGGCCTGATGCTGGGACGCAGGTTTGGTTAGAACAAGTCACTCTCTCTAGGGAAACAATTAATTTGAAGATGAAACCTGAGAAACATACCCAAGAATGTAATCAGTTAGTCACATAGGTTCATAAATAGTGTTTACAGTAAATACAAGCTTCAATACCACTTTCTCTGAAGGAATCTATTTTTTCGGGAATTCGTCTCCATCAGGAAAGTTGGGAAGATGGGAGAAAAGATGAGAGGCAGGAAAAATTTTAGTAGCATTGCCACTTTTTAAATCTGTGTACCCAGAAATGTGAAATATATGGCTGTAATGATACTGATTTTCCTTTAAAATGAATATACTAAAAAGTACACATCTAAAGGAATACTGTCCTTCAAAGTAGACACTTTGGGAAATTATTCCTTTATTCTGATGACGTGTCATTGTTAAAAGTGTCAAATCCTTCTTAATAGCTATACCAGCTACTAAGGAAAATCAGTGTCATTGTTTGAAGTCACTATTTAGTTTTGTGTCTTAACTACCACTCTATTGAACAGTATTAAACCTGAATAACTTTTGGCTGTTGTGCTAATAGTATAAATAAAACAAGCCTCCTTTATAAAACATCAATTTTTAAGATGAATCATTAGCAACTTTTAAAATTTTCCTTATAAGTGTAATTAGTGGGCAGCCCCAATGTTTGGGAGTACAAGGAATTAAGCATCCCAGGATATAGGTCACAGAGGAATAAGATGAGCGATTTTGGTGTTTTATATGACATCAAGACAATGAAGTTCTACCACAACTCTGGAGTATCCCTCAAACCAATACTGAATTTGTGAATCCAAATTAAATCTGAATAGAGGAGTCAGATTTTGTGTGAGACCCAAAATAGATAAGAACATGTAGGATGTGTGCTTTATTTCTTGTTGAGTAACAGCTTCTCGCTAGTGTTCTGTGAAGTACTATTTTAAATATCTTATATAATGGTGCTTTTATGGTTATTAAAAATTATAGTATATGGTATTGCTTTATATGGATTTGTCATTGAATCTAAGCCTTTTTTGGTCAACAATATAAGAAATTTAATTACCTAAATCTCACAGAATTCTACTATATTAAGATACAATTTTTCACTCTGGCCAGTTTTGCTAAGTAGTTAGAGCATCAGCCCAAGGACCGAAGAGTCTTGGGTTCGATTCCTGATCAAGAATGTACCTCAGTTGCAGGTCTGATCCCCAGCCCCAGTTGGGGCATATGCAGGAGGCAAACAATCAACATCTCTCACATCATTGTCTCTCTCTCTCTCCCTCCCTCCCTGCTCTGCCTCCCTTTTTCTCTCTCTAAAAATCAAGGGAGGAAAAAAAATTCTCAGGTGAGGGTTAAAAAAAGAAAAAACAATTTTTCTATATCATAAACTTATTTACCAATCTTCTTTAATAAGTAGGATATAAAAGACAAAATTAACCTTATTTTTTACTTGCTTACATAAATTATTTTATCTATGCACTTGAGAAAGACTATTTTACTTTGACATTCCATTATCTGAGTCTATTGAAATCTCAGCATCTTGATGATGACCAGCAATGCATTTGTAATTACTCATTAACATTTTAAAAATTGGCATCTCCTTTGAGTAACCCAAGTTTGGCTGATGAAACTAAAATTTAGTGAATTTGAATAGATCTCAGGTATTATTATAGTCTTACTAAGTTCTGTGTGCCCAAGCAAACATGTTCCACAATAATCTCCTAATAATCATGATAATTCACATCATACTGCTGTCCAGGAGAAGGTAATCCAGAGTGTCTAGTCAATGTATTGCTTAATTCACTCAATCAGGAGGGCTTGACTCATTTAGGTTTGTAGAAGGAAGGAGTGTCAGAGAACCCAAACTGGAATGACATTCGTTTGATTACAAAGAATCCAAAAGGGGCCGAAACTGGTTTGGCTCAGTGGATAGAGCGTCGGCCTGCGGACTGAAGGGTCCCGGGTTCGATTCTGGTCAAGGGCATGTACCTTGGTTGCGGGCACATCCCCAAGAGGAAGTGTGCAGGAGGCAGCTGATGGATGTTTCTCTCTCATCGATGTTTCTAGCTTTCTGTCCCTCTCCCTTCCTCTCTGTGAAAAATCAATAAAATATATTAAAACAAAAACAAAAAGAATCCAAAAGGGTCAGAATTCAAGCCCTCCCAATTTGTCTGGCCTTCTGTTTAGGGCTTTTGGGCTACTAGACCTAAGTGACCACTACGGAGAAGTGGCCCCAGGTTATAGATCCAGAGCTTTTAGAGTTCAGAAGAGTAGTTTCTTGGTTTAGTTGCCTCTTTTACCTACACCCCCTCAAATCCCCCATATAATGCCTAAAATATTTGGTAAGGAAACATAAAAATAATTAAATGCCATCAACTTTACATATCCCAGCTAGACGTGATCTATTTCTCTGGTTTATATACTTTTTCGAACCCTCAAACGTTGACATGTATTAATTTGTGTTAATGTTTACATCGTTCATTGAACAGGCATAGGACTTCATATGCACAAGCAGCTCTCACTAAGTGTTAAATAGGAAACACAAATTGCTTTTACTATTTACCCCTTATGCAGTGTACACTGTTCACACTGTCATCACCAAATTGTCACTTCTGGGGGATGATGTCCACATACTCTCAAGCTTCATATTTTTTCTCATATAGCTTAGCTACATTATTTACAATTTATGAAAAGGAGGATGTGCATTAAATCGCTCTCTGACAAGTAGTCTATGTGGTAATGAATAACGGAGGCAATAATAGCAGTTAAATATTTCGAGGCTAAAAAGAAGGTTAAATTATTATAATTCTGTCTGTTCCTGAGATTTAAGTTTTATTTCCTGTTCTAGAATGGATCACCAGGAAAATGATTACACCAAATTATTTTATGAATAAAACTTAAATCACATTAATAAGATGGGTAGAGCACAAGTTAAAAAGACTAGGATGACTTGTCATGTTAATTTTGAGAGAAAATCATGGATCAGCCAAAACCGGTGTGGCTCAGTGGATAGAGCGTCGGACTGCGGACTGAAAGGTCTCGGGTTCGATTCCGGTCAAGGGCATGTACCTTGGCTGCGGGCACATCCCCGGTAGGGGGCGTGCAAGAGGCAGCTGATGGATGTTTCCCTCTCATTGATGTTTCTAACTCTCTATTCCCCTCCCTTCCTCTCTGTAAAAAAATCAATAAAATATTTTAAAAAAGAGAAAATCATGGATCATAGTTATAGAAAGAAACAAACTGCTTCATAAAAGAATTTATCTTTGGCTTTCAAATATGTTTATAAATAGATTTGAAATTATTACCCACTATGTTGTACACCTGGAACTAATAAAGAACACTGAGCCCTAACCGGTTTGGCTCAGCGGATAGAGCGTCGGCCTGCAGACTGAAGGGTCCCAGGTTCAGTTCCGGTCAAGGGCATATACCTTGGTTGCAGGCACATCCCCAGAAGTGGGTGTACAGGAGGCAGCTGATCTATATTTCTAACTTTCTATCCCTCTCCCTTCTCTGTAATAAGTAAATAAATAACTAAATAAAAAAGACTGAGTCCTGACTGGTTTGGCTCAGTGGATAGAATGTCAGCCTGCTGAGTGAAGGATCCCAGGTTCGATTCTGGGTAAGGGCATATGTACCTCGGTTGCAGGCACATCCCCGGTAGGGGGTGTGCAAGAGGCAGCTGATTGATTGATGTCTCTCTCTCATCGATGTTTCTAACTCTCTATCCCTCTCCCTTCCTCTCTGTAAAAAATCAATAAAAAAATTAAAAAAAATAGATCTAACATAAATATGTGTATATGCATATGTGTATATACATATATACAAATACACACATTTTAAATTACAGTTTACATTCAGTATTTTTAAAATATATTTTATTGATTTTTTTTACAGAGACGAAGGGAGAGGGATAGAGAGCTAGAAACATCAATGAGAGAGAAACATCCTACTGTGCCCTGGGCCTTGGCACGTGACCCCGCCGCCCCCCCTTCCCCCGCCCCGCCCCAGCAGGCAGTGTGGGGTATGCCCACAACCAAGGTACCTGCTCTTGACCGGAATCAAACCCAGGACCCTTAGGTCCGCAGCCCGATGTTCTATCCTCTAAACCAAACCGGTTTCGGCTACATACACATTTTAAAACACTGAAAGACCCTATTAGAGAGCTTCTCCATACTATATTACTAGTATTATTTGTAGTTAGAATTGCTTTTTCTCTTTTCTATTAAACACAAGGAAGTAAGAAATGAGAATATCGTCTTGAATTGAACTGTTACCTTCTGCCCAGAGGGGTGTGCTGAGAAAAAACAAGAGGTAAAGGGAGCATTAGCACTTCCTGTGAAGGCAGGTAGAATCAGGGTTGATTTGAAAGACAAAATTAACACTGAAATCTTCTGAATTAAAGTATTTGAATTTTTAATTGAAGTAATTTCAGAGATTACATTGGGATCACATAAAAGAATTATACTAAGGGTTCTATTTTTCTTATACACACTTAAGAAACAATTTGATCAAAAGCAAGCGCCAGTCATATCTTAGTCCAATTTTTTAAATATTTTTATTGATTTCAGAGAGGAAGGGAGAGGTAGAGAGAAACATCAACGACGACAGAGAATCATCGATTGGCTGCCTCCTTCACACCCCACACTGGGGGTCAAGCCCGTAACCCAGGCCTGTGCCCTGACACAAACTCGAACTGGTGGCCTCTTTGTTCCTGGGCTGACGCTCAACTGCTGAGCCACAGCCGGCTGGGCTGGTTTTTATCGGGACAGACTATAGTACAACGAACACGTGCATTAAGGAAAAGTGGTTCCTAGTGGGTTACCTCTAAAGACACATCCACAAAAAGAAACTAAAGTAGGAACTAAACCAAAAGGAATTATCTGAGTCAAAATAACTTTACTGAGAAACCTAGTTTCATTTAATTATCTAATTAAACACAATCTAAATAAAAGGGGTAGGCATAGTTCATTTTTAAAAATACTTGTAATGGGCAAATCCCATCATAAAGATTTTTTTCCTTGATCGGCAGTTTCAAGGTCTATAACTGAAATAAAAGTATACCAATATAGAAGCAGGCAAAGAGCACGCCTGTGGTGTATGAGTACTGAGGTCGACTGGAACCATTTCTCTTCTCACTTTGCAGATGTGGGTGTGTGCTTCGAAACTGCATGTGTTACAAACTGGAAAGTTTGAGGTTAGTAACTAATTTTTGTCGTTTTCGGTTCTGTTGCCGAATCTTAGATATATCTTGTATTATACTTGTGTCCTGAATGCAGTCTCCCGTTTCTCCAGTACTGACGTGGGAATTCTCCTGCTTTGTGGCCACAGGGGTAGAATGGTGCCTTTTCTGTTTGAGACTGTGTCTTGAACAGGTGGGAGCAGTCCCAGTGGACTCACCCATTGATACGAGTTGTTTTTTCCCCGTCGAACAAGACAAAAGGGCCTGGGTATTGATCAATGCAAGTTCTTCGTCAGGTACTGAATCGCTTTCCAAAACAGAAATGTCATTAAAGTTTTTAAGTGGAGTTATCTGTGGAGAACTCAATTCCTTTTTCTTCATAGGTGTTTCGTATTTGGTGCCACAACTTCGTGGTGGCTGAAACGCCTTCTGTGCGGCTGGAGAGACAAATGCACAAAGGGGGCTGACGGGTGGCGGTGAAGGCAGTCTGCTCAGGAAGTCCAACGCTCGTCTCCTTTTGCAGTTTTTTGGGTCTTCAGCCCCTTTCTGCCCTTGACAAGGTTCTGAAGTCATTTGGGCTGATACAGGTGTGGGAACAGATTTCCCTTTTGACTTACGAAGTGATAAAGAACTTTGATAGTTCATCTCACTATTGGGAGAAGACATCTAGTGAAAAACAGATGCAAAAGAGGCATATATAGCTATGTGCTCATATAGAAAGCAAAATCACATTAGCTTTTCATTAAAAATGTTTAAACACAAATAATACACATGTTTTCACTCTTGTAATGTCTAATAGGGTAGATGATTTCATGAGTCATTCTCATTCCCTCAGAAGGAAATTTCACAGAAGAGGATATAAAAAATGACATGAAAGATGAAGACTAATCATAATGGAAGACAAAAGATACAGTAGGGGACATAACTTCTGCTTTAATCTTTTTTAGTATTAACAGGTTAAACAAAGATAAGCATTTAAAACCATTTTAAGAACACAGCCTGCCTGGGTTCTAATACCTACTTTGTCTGGCTTTGTGATTCAGGCAAGTGCTTAACTAACCTCTCTATGCCCTAGTTCTCTCATCTGTAAAATGGTGACCATAATAATTTGTATCTCAGAGGATTGTTGTGAAGGTAATGAGTTAATATAAATACACTTACCAAGTGAAATCATTTACTGTGATTTAAAGAGTTAAATAAAACTGAACTTAAAAACAACCCTAATTATATAGAACTAGAGGCCAGTGCACAAAATTTGTGGACTGGTGGGGTCCCTGGAGGCTGCCAGCGGGGCATTTCCACCCTCCCCCCACTCGCCTGCCGCTGCCTTCTGCCAGCCAAGGCCTCCCTCCCCTCAACCAGCGCCCCCCCCCCCCCCCCCCCGTCAAACTCCTGGATGAACTTCCAGTGGAAGGGACAATTTGCATACTATGCTTTTATTATATAGGATAGTCCTCCTGGCACAAAGGTACTGGCAAAAGAAGTCTTTTCTATCACATGTACCTGAAATACTAAAATGAAAGAAACTGTAAAAATTTTCCCCAAAGAGTGTTCTATTGTCTTCAATAAATAAAATATAATTTGCCTTGGCTGTTTTGGCTCAGTGGATAGAGCATATGCCTGCGGACTGATAGGTCCCAGGTTTGATTCCTGTCAAGGGCACATGTCTGGGTTGTGGGCTCCATCCCCACTGGGGGACGTGTAGGAGGCAGCTGATCAATGATTCTCTCTCATCACTGATGCTTCTATCTCCCTTTCCCTCTCCCTTCTTCTCTGAAATCAATAAAAATATATTTAAAAAATATAATTTCCAGATAAGCTATACATAACAATCACACTTTCAATTAAATTTAATTCAATTTTTCCATGTTTACTAGATGTATACCTGAATATCTCTATATATTTACAAAATTCCTTAAATTTACGTTAACTTACCAGAAACGTATTTCCTCTACCAAGAACTGTCTGAACAGTGTGTGGCTCTGAAGTAGAGTCTTTGGTTGGGGTGGAACACTTGGGATCATTTGCATTAAGCATATGCATAAGCTTGTTTTTTGCATCGTTGCAAAACCTATCAATATTCTAAGAAAATAAATTGAAAAAGCTGTTTTATAAAATGCATACCCACCTATTCATGTTTTTAGAAAATATTACCTTTAAAGCCAGAACTAAAATATTCAGACAGAAAGAGTAGGATATCTCAAATTTGATAGCAACTGTTAAACTATGCTAATGAAAAATGCAGCTCTAACATGTGCTTCAGCAGAGCTCACTTGTTGGAGGAAGAGGGAGTGTCTATATGCATCTGGGAAGGAGAGAGATAAGAACCATTCCCAGCCATCTAGTTTAATTAGCAAGGAATACTATGATTCAGGAATTGGAAGACTGGGACTCAAGTTCTATCTCTATTTATTACTAATAGTTGTAAATCATCCAACATCTACAGGTTAGGAGTAAAATGAGAGAATGGTTTCACGTCTGTTCCAAGGATTAACTGAAATAACATGTTGTTTCAGAAGTCACAAATGGTGAAGTATCAGCAAGTTCATGCGGTTTAACCTAATTCATTAAAGTATTGTGTAAAACTTTCAAATAAAAGTAAATAAAAGGTGTCTCTGAGCTGCCCTGGGATGGTCTCAGAGAAAGCCGGGATGTAAATAGCAGGTTCTCTACATGAGAGACAAGTAATGAAGTAATCTCCCTCCTCAACTCCACCCCCCCCCCCCCGAATTTAGAAACCAGATATATCAGATGTTATCACTGTATATATTAAGTTTTTAGGTAAATATTACACAAACTTACTATACACAGTTAGCTACTCTAATGCTTTTCAAATGTGATTTATATAAATTTTGAATAACACATTTCAAACATTAAACTGTAAACTAAGAAGAGGCTTATCTTTTGTATATTATTTAATAGGAATCTATAAAATCCAAAATTTGATTGAGGCAGCACTGCATAGTAGTTAATAGTTGTACTCTGTATTCAGGTGGCTTAAGTATGAATCCTGGTTCTACCAACCTGGCTGTGTGACCTAGCCTCTGTTTCTCATAAGAAAAATGGAAAGACGTTCCCTAGCTCATCACATTAGGGTTAGAACAAGGCCCGAAAAACAGTGAGCACTCCAATAAACTAGCTAATATTATTATGTGATGTATAAATAGATCTCAGCAAAAATGCATATGACCCAAATAAAATAATTTTAGTATTTTCTACTTGGGCTTATTTCATCATAAAGACAGACACAAACTGTATAAAATTTAAAATATAAATTTGAAACCTACATATTAACTAATTATACTGCCAGCTAATATGAACTACATATTATTCTCACCAATTTCCAGTTTGCCTCCACATGGTCTGTAGTCTGAACATCCTTACCATCTCCTCAATTCCTCAGGCTCTGAGCAATTAACGTATGCTAAAAGCCTCACCTAATATATCTCAACATCCAATTTTTATAAAAGCTGCCACTCCTTTGATATTTGACTCTCAAACTATTTGGAAAATACCAAAAAGTGTGGTAATGTTCAAACCGAATTTACCTCAATAGCATTTTTCATTTTGTGGAATGTCTCTTGAAAATGGCTCTCCTTTGGATTGGCAGAAAACATGGAAAAATCTCCAGCAAATAAAGTAGGAATTCCTGATTTGGATTCTGGTCGCCACTGGAGATTGCTCGCAGCAATTAACACGTGAGGTTTAATTAGATCTTCATTAAGATCTCTCCAAAACTTGATTGCCAGTAAGTTATGGCATTCATCAGACAAATAGACCAAAGGAGCAAGACCTAAAATGAGAACAAACAAAAACCATTTCATTATATATATATGAGATTAAAAATGCAAAGAACCTCTAATATGGCCATTTGTTTTGGGATGCTAATGGTAAAAACAACTAAATACATTTAGAGAAAGCTCAGCATTTCCAAAATGACCTGTTGATAGTGTTCAAACTTCAATGCCAGAGTGACAACACATTCTGTTCCTGAGGCCACAGGAAGCAGGCATACTTGTACACAGCTGACGGGAATACACATTTCTGCAGCCCTCTGGAGAAAACCGGGTAATACTCAGCAAAGCGACATGCACACCTTTACCGCTTTCAGTTCTCCCAGTGACAGGAGAATACACAGAAAAAAGGCTGATGAAAAGGCATGTATGAGATTACTCACTGAAGCACTGTTTATAATTATAAAGTACTAATACAGCAATCTATCTTAGCTCATGCCCAGAGAGTGGTTGGGTAAACCAGGGCACATCCTTATAATGGGAGGACTATGCAGCTGAGAACAGGCTGAGGAAGATCTCTTATCGGTGACTTCCAAACATACTGTTAGGTGAAAAAGAAAAGCACAAAAGACAGACCAGGACTATCGCCGAAACCGGTTTGGCTCAGTGGATAGAGGATCGGCCTGACGACCGAAGGGTCCCGGGTTTGATTCCGGTCAAGGGCATGTACCTTGGTTGCGGGCACATCCGCAGTGGGCGGTGTGCAGGAGGCAGCAGATCAATATTTCTCTCTCATCGATGTTTCTGACTTTCTATCCCTCTCCCTTCCTCTCTGTAAAAAATCAATAAAAAAAAAGAAAGACCAGGACTATAAAGAAAGGCTAGAGATACCTCCTAAAAGAAAGAATAAAATAGAAGCAAATATACAGATATCTGACCATTTGTACAAAACATACAGGAAGATAAACCAGAACTACAGGGGTTGGCTATAGGGGGGAAAAAGGACCAGACTGGGTCAGCAAAGATGAGGGGGAGTAACACTTCCCTGAGTTTGTCTTTCTGTGGAGTTCTGACTCTAAGGAGGACAATGATATCCCACATATTTTCCATATATCCCCCGAACAGACAGCACGAACCAGTTACAAGGAAATCCAAGTTGGAACATAAACATATTTCCTAGCTCTTTATGCGTGATAGGGCCTACAAGCAATGATGCCACTGTAGTAAGGAGCAGACCTAGCAATCAGATCTGGGTTCTAAATACCATTTTCTCCAAAAGAAAAGGATCAAAGGTTCTCTTGGAGAGCTACAACATGTCCTCAAATAAAGTCATTTTGTTCAACATTGTTTGTTATAACATTGATGAGATGCTATAGGAACTTAACTCTTGTTTGTATCAACAGGCTTGTGGTAAAACTGGTTTTGTGATTTTTTTTTTTTTGGCTTAAATTTGCTGACATTAAATGAGGACTTAATTTAGTTGATTCCAAAATTGGGGCAGGGAACTTATAAGGTGAGCCTGGAACATCTCATGATGCCAAAAAAGGGAAGAAAGTGCTAAAAAAATACAGGAGTTGACCTGAAAAAACTCATAATGGCCCAAACAACAGGAGTAATAAATAAAGGTAATGAATTTTAACCCATAAGAATAAAATAACTTCATAAGTCCATTCTGATATAAATGAAATAAATGAGGGGGAGGGGACGCCTCTTCCTCACAGTAGAATTCTGATGAATGTAGAAGGAAAAAAGAAAACCACCATGAGGAAAATAACACAGTAATAACTGCTGCAAACAAAATCAACTGATGGATGCTAAATGAATGGGTGAAAGTTTATGGTAAAGTAGGATGTGAATCTTCTCCAAGATATTTATTAATTACTAGAGGCCAGATGCATGAAATTCATGTAACAGTAGGCCTTCCTTCCCCTGGCATCCGGGACCTGGGCTTCCCTCGCAGGCCAGGCTTCGTCCAGAAGGTTGTTCGGAAGGATGTCCGGTCTAATGAGCATATTACGCTTTTATTATTATAGACAAAAGGAAAATCAGTTATTTACAAGTAAGAAACCCAGCAGACACCATCTGAACCAAGTGTCTAAGGTTGTTGCTATTATCAGCAATAAAAAATACCAGTATCACTGACCCGCTGATACAATATAGAAAAGAAAAAAATATAACTTCCATGGTAACTCTGCCAAAAATGTATAATTTCAACCATGAGAAGACATCAGACAAATCCAAATTGAGGGAAATGCTAAAAAATAATTGATCAGTCCATTCAAAAGTGTCAAGATCATGAGGCAGTGTTAAAGACTAGAGAAAAATAAAGAGAAATAATGATTAAATAGAAGTGGGATCTGGAGTAGAAAATGGAAAGTGGAGTAAAAAACTTCAAACAAATCTAAAGTTTAGGCAATAATATTTTACCAATGTTTACTTCCTGATTCTAATAATTATGCTATGGTTATGCAAGATGTTAACAATATAGGAAGCTGGCTGAGGGATTTTTGGAAACTATTATTTTTGCAACTTTTCTGAAGGTCTAAAATTAGTTCAAAATAAAAAGTTAAAAAAAATTTTCAATGTTGCCCAACCGGTGTGGCTAGTTGAACATCAACCGATGAACCAGGAGGTCACAGTTCAGCCCCTGGTGGGAGCACATGCCAGGGTTTTGGGCTTGATCCCCAGTAAGGCGTGTGCAAGAGGCAGCTAACAGATGATGTTTTTATTTCTATCCTCCTTCCTCTCTGAAATAAATAAAAATATATACTTAAAAAACTTTTCAGTGCCCAAAACGTAAAGGGACAACTAGATGAGCAGGATAGGGTTGAGGCTAAGCAAGACAAGGTACTAAACATTCAGCCTTACTTCTGTTTACAGTGTCTGTTTCTGGTCTTTTGAGAATTATGTTTCCCTTACAAATAATAGGAGTGAAAAAAACTGCCATTCTCAGATAATGATTCATTTATCCTGTTACAAATGACAGTTATCCATTTCACTTTTCAAATTTATCAGATTGATTTAATATATTTTAATCTTAAATATTGTTTTTAGAGAAATTATAAGTTTCCCAAGCATGTTCAACTTTCTAATTGTAGAATTAGCCTTTAATTACGTTCAAAACCTGATTATAGTGCTGTCCTTCTCCCAAATGTCCTTCTTTAAAATGTTTCCCCCAGCCGAGACCGGTTTAGCTCAGTGGATAGAGCATCGGACTGCGGACTGAAGGGTCTCGGGTTCGATTCCGGCAAGGGCATGTACCTTGGCTGCGGGCACATCCCCAGTAGGGGGCGTGCAGGAGGCAGCTGATCGATGTCTCTCTCTCTCATCGATGTTTCTGACTTTCTATCCCTCTCCCTTCCGCTCTGTAAAAAATCAATAAAATATATTTTAAAAATAAATAAATAAATAAAAATGTTTCCCCTAATTACAAAATACATGCTTATTAAAAAATATTTAGAAAATGTAAAATATAAAAATAAACCTATTTGGTGTAGTTTCCTATTTTTTTCTCCACAAGCAGAGGTTTCATATCTAGATCACACTGTCCCTCTTACCTCTGTGTCATTCTTAAAAGTCCAGGGTCAATTATTTAAAATTCCACCCTTTGCATCCACCCAAAATTCTCTTCCCTCTTGCTTTGCAGTACTCACCTGCCTAACCTACAAGCTGGGTTAAGTCCCGCTTTCTACCCACTCTATGCCTACGCCCTGACGGCCACCAGGGTTGAAAGCACACCAGCCGTGATGACGGTCCAGTTCATATTCACGAACACGGACTCCTGTGGGCTGTGGCAGCCCAAGTATCCACCTAGTATATCCCCTCTTCCATTTTCTTGAAGGACGACTTGATACCTTTTCCTCCATTCCGACTGCCAGTGATGACTTTGTTCCCTACTTCAGTGAGGACAGAGAGGCAATTAGAGGAGAGCTGCCACAAATTTCCACTTCATCTGTAAGCACACACTACTTCACCCCTTTTCCTCCAACCATGGAGACCTAGCTCTACCACCAGCTGAGATCTGTCTCCCCTATTACCACAATGTACCATCCCGACGTGGCAACTAAAGGACTGTGCTCCACAACCGGCTCTTCTTTATGGGAGCCTCTCATACACAGTATCTCAGCAGTATGCGCTCAGTGCTTTCTTATGAAAACATAAATACTCGCTTGTTCCTAATTTCCCTTCTGGCTATTGCTCTACATGTCTCCTTCGCTTTAAGCATGGTGTCCCTGAAACACCCACATTCACTTTTGCTATTATTTTCCTGTCTTCTTGCCCCACTTCATTTAGTCTTTTCCACACTTAGCAAAAGATTCCTTCATGGTGGTAAAGCCAATAATCGATGCTCAGCCCTAACCTCACTATCTATGCTACCAAATGCCAGCAGACAGATTCACTCATGCTCCCCTGTCAGAAATCCTCCTTTTCTCTGACTTCCACAGAGCTTACTCTGAGGACCTCTCACACTCCTGTTGTCTCTCTTACTGCTCCCCTTCCATGTTCTCTGCTTCAATGCATCAGAGTGCCGTCTCCTCTCACAACTCGGCCAGTTTCACAGCATCAAACGCCACCTGCATGTTGACTTCCCAATTTGTACCTTCAGACAAGACTATCACCCGAACAGACTCCTGTGTCCAACTGTCAAGTAGAACTCTCTACCCAGATTAAGCACCTAAAACTTAACTGTCCAAACTGAGCTCTGCTCTTCCCCACAGACCTTTTTTCCTTGCAGTCTTCCCCTCTCAGTGAAAGGCAACTCCGTTTTTCCAGGTGCTTAGACCGAAAACCTTGGCACTGACTCCTCTCTTCAACCCCATAGTGTCCCTCTACCTTCAAAATATAACCAGGCCCAGCCACTGTGGTTCAGTGGTTAAGTGCCATCCCATGCACCAAAAGGTCACTTGTTTGATTTCTGGTCAGGGTACATGCCTGGATTGTGGGCTTGATTCCAGGTAGTGATGGGGGATTGTGCAGGAGGCGGCAGATTGGTGTTTCTCTCTCTCCCCCTTCTCCCTCTCCCTTATTCTCTAAAATTCAATAAAAACATATTTAAAAAAATATAACCAGAATCTACTTCTGATCACTCCCATTGTTTTTGTCTAGTCCAAACAGTTAACATCAACTCTTACCTCAATTCTTCAATAGCTTCCAGCTGTTTCCCCTGTTTGTACCCTCATGCACCTTAGAGTCTATTCTCAATACAGCAGGCCAAATAATCCCCTGAAAACCTAGTCAGGTAGTGTCACTCCCATCATTTTCAGAAATAGAGTTGAATGCCATATAAGGACTACCACACAGTCTGGTCCTTCAATGGCCCTATATCCTAGTTGTGAGTACTCATTCCCTGGCCTCTGCCAATGCTTCAAGGCATCAGACTTTATCATAACCATTTCTTATGCTTGGACTGTTTCTACCCCAGATGTCCACATGCCTCCTTCCCTCTGTTTCTTTAAGTCTCACTCAAATGTAACTTTGCAGTGAATTCTTTCTTTACCTCCCTATCTAAAGCCACATTTCTCTTTCCTGCCCCCTGATATTACCCCAGTAAGAGCTTAGCATTTACTAAGAAAAGTAGAAATGCTACTTATTTATTTTACTAGGAGCATAGTTTATGAAATTAGTACACTGAGGGGGGTCCCTCAGCCCAGCCTGCCCCCTCTCACAGATTGGGAATTTTCAGGGGATGTCCTACTGATGGCTTAGGCCCACTCCTATGGGGAGTGAGCCTAAGCCGCAGTCTGGCCTCTCTCTGTGGGAGGCGATTGGGCTGATCAGGGGAAGGCACCAACCCTATCATCCCACTGCTACAACCACTGCCAGCCACTGCCGCTGCCAAGGTATTTTCATCAACACGGACTCCAGTCCATTCACCATGAAAAAGTGACAACTTTCTTTAGGCATTTTCAAGATGTGTCTTTCATAGGATATGACCTTTCTTTTTTCTTTCTTCTTTCTTCTTTCTTTCTTTCTTTCTTTCTTTCTTTCTTTCTTTCTTTCTTTCTCCTCCTCCTCCTCCTCCTCCTCCTCCTCCTCCTCCTCCTCCTCCTCCTCCTCCTCTTCTTCTTCTTCTTCTTCTTCTTCTTCTTCTTCCTCTCTCTCTCTCTCTCTCTCTCTCTCTCTCTCTCTCTCTCTCTCTCTCTCTCCCTCCCTCTCCCTCTCCCTCTCCCTCTCCCTCTCCCTCTCCCTTTCCTTCCTCTCTTTCTTCTTTTCCTCACCTAAGGACATGTTTCCATTGATTTTTAGAGAGTATGGAAGAGAGAGGGGAGACAGAGAGAAACATCAATGTGAGAGGGACACTTTGATTGGTTGCTTCCTGGATGAGCTCTGACCTGGGCCCTGGACAGGGAGAAGCCTGCAACCTAGGTACATGCCCTTGATCAGAATCGAACCTGGACTCTGCAGTCAGCAGACTGAGGAATTATTCACTGAGCCAAACCAGCTAGGGCAGGATATGACATTTCTTAGCCCTCTAGCAGTGGACCTTCATTTTTTCCTCCAGGAATGTGGTGGAAAAACCCTAGATCACCTTTTTGGATTCTTATTACCCAAGTTACCAAGAACATTATCAGTGGCATACAGGAAGCTCAGCCAACGAGCGGTCAGAAAAGGTGTTTCCTCTGCAGCTCACGTGCAGAGGCAGGACTGCTGGCAGCCCTTCCCTGAATGGCCTGCTCAAATCTCTACTGTGGCTTGGGCAGGGGTCCCCCTCCGCCCCCGGCTCCAATCAAGCCTTGCTGAAGATTGGGCAGAGCCCTCCGGCTCCATCAGGCCCTGCTCAATCCTCTGCCGCCTTGCCCCAAGCTGATATGTGCCACGGTCTATAGGCTGGGAGTGGCCCGGGAGCCTGGCAGCTCAGGGCCTACCTATGGGCCTATAGGCTCAGATAAGTCTGGGTTTTAAGGATGTTCCCAGGACCCAGGTTGCTGGGTGCCTGTGTATGCAAATTAACTCACCATCTTTGTTGGGTTAATTTGCATATGCACTCCTGATAGGCTGGTGGGTGTAGCGGCAATACGGTTAATTTGCATCTTTCTCTTTATTAGTGTAGATTTGTGATCTCCCTCCCCAACCTCCTGAAACATAAGCTCCACAAAGGCAGGTATTTTTGCCTGTTTTGTTCATTGCTACTCACCCAACATTTATAACAGAACATGTGGAATATGTGCAAAAGCCACAAAGTCTGATCAAGATGAAATAAAATGCTATGAAAACAATGTAGTATATTAACATACTATAGGCAAAGAAAACCCACAAAGCACCAAAACACAATTAACCAAACAAAACCTATTTCAAAAAAGGATTAGCCTAGCCAATTTGGCTCAGTAGAGAGAGCACTGGCCTGTGGACTGAAGGGTCCAGGCTCGATTCCCGGTCAGGGCACATGCCCAGGTTGCGGGCTTGATCCCCAAGTGGAGTGTGCAGGAGGCAGCCAATCAATGATTCTCTCTCATCATTTATGCTTCTATCTCCCTCTCTGAGATCCATAAAGATAAAGAACATAGCAAAGGGAATGGCCCATAAGAAAATAAAACTGGAATGAAAGAAGGCAGTTTATAATTTCTTCAAAACTGATTCATGCTATTGAACTTAATACGAAATGATCAGGACATAGATCTCGAGGCCTACTTTAGGAATCTAGAATTTTTTAAACAATAGGAAATCAATGAGGAATGTTTAAATCAGAGTGACATGGTCAGATTCTCTTTGTAAGATCTCTCTGGCCCCAGTGAACCCAGATTTTATGGAAGAGGGTGGAGAGCAAGCCTAAAGTCAAGGAGACAATGGAGTGGCAGTGACCCTGGGCAGTCTAGTTGCTAGGGAAGAGTGTGGGTAGTGAAGCTTAGTCTTGTTGCCATATATTCAATAAAATAAAAACTTGAATATGGGATAAATAGCCTTTTAAGATGATAAGGAGAGTGCAGGACCAAAGAAATAAATTAAGGACACCAATATATGATCATAATGGGTCAGTACATGCATCAAAAATAGCAAGAAATAAAACACAGTGCAGAAAATAAAATGACAAACATCAAGTCTGGATATAATAATGGTAAACATACATAAAAAAGACACACAAAAAATCGAAGCAATCAAAGAATAGATAAAAATAAGAACAAAAAAAATGCAACATAAGGCTAACCGATTTCCTCAAAGTAGAAATCCTAATCAATGAAACAGCAGATATGTTCAAATAAATTGCAGAATTCCCATGAAATAAATAAAGCACTGAGTGTAGATCAAAGAGCAACCTGTGTCCCAGGAGAACTGTATATAGAATGCTTTCACTAAGACACAAACTTTTGGAGTACAACACAAAACATTCTTTAGATATCCAGACAAAAAGAAAATCACCTAAATGCGGGGAAGGCCGAGGAGAGAATCATGCCAGTCCCAGACTGTTCAATGCCTGAAGAGTAATTTCTACAAAGCTCGTAGGGAAGGCAAGAAGGAATGATCCCATAATATTATGCCTAGCCAAGATATAGTTTCAGGAGTAAGGCATAAGTACACTTAGCGAAATATGAAGAACTCATGGAATACAGAGGCCTTCTTGAAAAGGAGATGGACAATAAACCTTATAAAAGAGGAAGGGAGAATCCATGACAGGGCAGTTGAAAAGCAAGAAATCCACCTAATAACTGAGACCATACCCTGCACCAGGCACTGTTTTAGGAATTGAGGATACAGCAGTAACAAAGTCTCTGCTCTTATAGAGTTAATATTCTGGAGGAAGGAGACAAAAAAAGCATAAATACATGTTGTTGAGTGCTATGGACAATTTAAAACTAGGTTGGGGAGTGAAGAGAGTACTGCTTTTTTACAAATGGTGGTCAGAGAAAGGCCTCTTAAAAGGCTGCATTTGACCAGACATTGGAGGAGACGAAGGAGCCGGCCAAGTGGCTGTTGGGGGTAAGCTATGGGAAAAGCAACAATGAGTGTGGCAAGCCCTCATGAAAGTGAGCTCCGTGGGCTCAAGAGCAGCGAGGAAGATGTCAACAAAGCTGAAGTGGAATTGGGATAGACTGCAAGGGGAGGAGACTGTGGCACTTGGCACATTATCATCAATAAACAGAAGTCTCTGTGCATCAACTCAGAGCTTAGCCGGTCCCTGACACTTCATAGTACTTAGAGAGATAAAGAGTATGGCTTTGTAGATAGGATATATGGAAAGAGGTAAGGAAAGAGAAGTGTGCAATGTCATAATTAAGGAATAAAATATAGATGAACTTGGCTGAAATGTTGGGAGTAGTAAAAATGGAATCTGACAGTACAAAGGTATTTCTTTGACATTTAAAATCATTTATTTCTTGCCCGGCCCAGTGTGATTCAGTGGTTGAACACTGACACATGTACCAGGAGGTTGCCAGTTCATTTCCTGGTCAAGGTACATGTCCTGGTTGCAATTGCAAGCTCCATCCCAAGCAGGTGATGTGCAAGAGGCAGCCTATAGATGTTGATGTTTCTCTCTGCCATTGATGTTTCTATCTTTCTATTCCTCTCTCCTTCCCTCCCTCTAAAATCAATAAACAAACATAAAAATTATTTATTCCTTGAAAAATAAAAAATAAAAATACCATATGATCCACCATTTCCATTTCTGGGTATCTACCAGAAAGAAACAAAGTCACTATGCTAAAGAGATATCTACAACTCTATGTTCATTGCAACATTAGTCACAGCAGCCAAGACAGGGAAACAACCTAAGTGTTTGTTGAAGGGGGAACAGATACAAAATATGTGGTGTATACAAAAACATTTCCTGCCATCTGCAACAATATAGATGGATCTTGAGGGCATTATGACAAGTGAAATAAGTTAGAGAGAGAAAGACCAATACTGAATGACCTCATTTATATGTGGAATCTCAAAAAAAAAAAAAAAAAAAAAAAAAAAAAAACACACACACACACACAAAAAAAACCAGAAACAAAAACTCATAGGGAAAAAAAATCAGACTTCCTGTGCAGGAAGCAAATCTGCCCTCTGTCCTTCCAAGCTTCTTTGCCATACATTCTTGAAAAGACAGTCTGAGACAATTCTACCACATCTGTAAAAATACCATGAGAATTGCCCTCCAACATGAGAATTGTTGGGACAAACAGAAAACAGCCAGCAAGATGGTACATTTTAATCTAACCTTATCAATAATCACATTAAAGATGACCAGATTAAACAAAGATAGAGACTGTCACACTAGAAAAGAAAGCAAGACCCAACCATACCATTGATCAGAAACACACTTTAAATATAAATACATCAATAGCTCAAAAATAAAGAATGGAAAAAGATACATACTATGCAAACCAACACTAACAGTAAAAGAGTTGGAATAGCTCTACTAAAAAAAGTAATTTTTAGAACAATGGATATCATTAGGGATAAGAGATACTGCAAAGCAAAAAAACACATTCAAAACCAAAGCTGGAAACAGAGGCTTGAAACCTCAGTTAACTGTACAGGGAAATTATAATTTACTAGGGGCCCAGTGCACAAATTCATGCACCTTGAAAGAAACTGTGGGATGAGAGGCTGCAGTAGGCACAGGAACAGGTCTTGGCCCATGCCCTGTCTGGCCCCTCCTGCCACAGCCCCCGGTCCTGTGTCTGCCAGCAACCCCACTCCTGCTCCCACGCATTCACGGCACTGGCCCTGCTCATGCCCACTGATGGCATGGAGCGATTTGGGCCAGTGCCAGCAGTGGCTTTGGTGCCAGCTGCGGGTGCGAGTGCCGGGCAGGACTGCAGCATGCAAAGAATTTCTAGTAACCACCAGAGGCTTGCCCCAATGACAGCGACCAGTGCGCCACCTTGGTCTGGTGCCCCATTCACCTGCTCCACCATCCCACCATGACCAACACCCGCCATGTTCCGCACTCGTCCCCGGGTGGTCAGCGCACATCACAGCGACCGGTTGTTCGGTTGTTCCACTGTTTGGTCTATTTGCATATCAGCCTTTTATTATACAGGATTTGTCTACTAGTAATCACTAAAATGCTACAGAAAGTTTTCTAGCTATTTCTTTAAAATTAAATAGCTCAGAATGGGATGTAAGTTCTTTACTTGTAATACTGTAGAATTGCTTTTCATTAAGAATTGAAATTAAGCCCTAGCTGGTCTGGCTCAGTGGATAGTGTCAGCCTGCCAACTGAGGGCTCCAGTTTGATTCTGTCAAGGGCACATGCCCAGGTTATAGGCTCCATTCCTAGTAGGGGGCATGCAGGAGGCAGCCAATTAATGACTCTCTTTCACCATTGATCTTTCTATCTCTCTCTCCCTTTCCCTTCCTCTCTGAAATAAATAATAATAAAAAAAGAACTGAGGTTAAAACAGGCCTAACTTTCAAGTCACTAGTTATCAAATTTGCTGACTTGTAGCTCCAATTAATCCTAAAACAAATTTTAAAAGATAATTTTTTTCAAAAGCATCAATAAAAAGCTACAACTAAAAACACTGTACATTACCTATTTTTTTCACAACAGAAACTACTAATCCTATTAAGTCCACCTCAGAACAATGTGGCCGGAAGTCTGGATTTAGTAACTGGCTGAAGGGAAGGGGATCCCTCGGCTGATAAACTTTGAACAGGATTTCATCTGAAGCCTACAAGAAAAAAAAAAAAAAATCAGCATGTGTAGATTCTAAAAACTCATATGCATTTATCAAAATTGAAAAATTACAGTGAGAAGTAACTTACCGGTATTTCCTGAAATTGAGTGTTTTTGGTTGCTGTTAACTGTATATTAGCTCTTCCAGATTTAGTTTTAGATTTTGATGTTGCAAGATGATAGATTCTATATCTCTTTCCCTCTGTTAGCAGGGAATATAAATCTGATGATGGATGCCAGATACTTAATATAACTATTCAGATAAAGAAGAAAAAGATACAATGGAAAAACTGATAACCATTAAATTCTTGCTTAAAAATGAATACTGAAGGGGAATAAAATCACAGAGTAAAGCATGAGAAGGACACAATGCACTGTTACTGGTCTGACAATGAAGGCCACCACGTGAGAAAGAATGCAGGAGGCCGCTAAGGCAGAGTGGCCTCTGGTGACAGGCAGCACAAGAAATGGAATGCATCCTGCTAAGAACTGTAGTGAGCTTGGAAGAGGAAGCTGAACATGAGATAATGCAGCCAGCTGACACCTGGATTTCAGCCTCATGAGATACCGAGCAGAGAACCCAGCCAGTTCCTTCCAGATTTCTGATCTACAGAACTGTGAGATAACAAATAAATTTTACCAAGCAGGTGGATTGGAAGGCCTAAAAAAGCCCTTCCTTCCCTGTCACTGATTCCCCAAAAGGATTTGGTCTTTTTCCAATGGACCAGCCAGAACATTTTATTTAGAATTAAATGCTAAAGTAACTGTCACACAAAGTTTGGTAACTTGACTCCAGGAAATCTCCTTTTTTGTTCCCAAGCTCAGCCTGAAAGAGGGAACCAGGCCAATTCAGCATCTGTGGAGACCAGGTTGGGCCGGGGTCCCCTGGGAGTGAAGGTGAGACCTGCAGTGCACCCTCCGTCCTGCCGGACTCTGCTCTAACCCAGGGGCCGCCTTAGGACGGGTCCCAGTGGATGCAGGCTCCTCTGCTGCTTGGTAGAAAAATTTGATCACGAGTTATGAAGGACCATAAAACTAGTGAAAACATTCATCTCTGCTTGCTAAGGAGCATCTCTTTGATTTTGGAACTTAGCAGTTACAAAAGGACTAAAAACCACAGCTGTTTTTTGGAGGATGTGAAAACAAAGAGATGTGAGGCTGGAGGAAATAGCCAAAAAGAGAGAGACAGGACTGAGCAGAGAATGACAAAGAAAAATGGAGAAAATAAGGGATGGAAGGGAGAGGAGCTGGGTTTCAGTCTATGGGCCTGGGGACCATAGCTTCTCGCTCTGACTGCTCCCACCCTTTACTGATCTGCCCCCAGAATCCAGTTTCACTAGGAATTATAAAGCTGCTGGCCAGGCATTTGTTCCTGTAGTTTTTGTTCCTGGTTTGCAAGGAGGGATAAGTTGTGTTATATTGGTTTCCATGTGAGTGGAAGCCAAGGCTGGAGTCCCATTGGTTCCCTTGGAGATCACTGTCAAGTAGAGAAACACAGAAAAGCTTTGGGGCATATGTAACTGTGTTAAAATTTTATACTAAATTCAAAATAAAATTTTTTGCCTTAAAGAAAAGGATATTGATAACAACTAATAATTCCATTATCATTTTGTGGGCACCAATAGAGAATTTTTGCTCCACTATGCACTAACTTTTCACTTTATCTAGCACTTGAAATCACTTTAAGAGAATACTTTAACTTAAAACTAATAAAAACAAATAATTTACATACTAACCAGAATCTTTTTCTTTTTTCTCATAGCTTACGATACGCAGCTTCCACACAGTTGTAACGTCCCTTGATAACATCTGCTCCCCTTTCTCAGTAGATTCCATAGCCTTCCGGAATTCCAACTGGATCTGTGCTTGCTTCTTATCATTCAACATCTGTCTGTGATTATTCAAGGCTCTTAACTGCTCATCACTAATATAACCCTGTGATTATTTAATATATGAAGGCAGATAAGGTTGGAATAAAAAGCAAACAAAACATCTCATCTACTGTAAATGAATCCCTTTAAATGGGGGTAAAATACAACAGTTGAGTTCACTTTAAGAGTATGACAATATAAAAACTGAGATTAATATACTCATCACATAACAAATATGTTCTGGTGTCTTAAACTGTTTATTAATCTTTGTTACAAATTTCTCCTCTTTATAAATGTACTCTGATAATCATATCTACTAATATGGGTGACATTATAAATGGCCAACATGTAAAGGCTCACTCTATTTGAGAAATGCATCTATGTGTGATAAATATATTAATTTATTTAATCTGTATTATAACCCTATGATGTAGATACTGTTATTGTTTCCATGATAGATGATGAAACTGAGGTGCAGAGAATAAATGACTGCAGAGGCACACAGGTAGGATTAGCTCAAGAACCCCCATTCTTAGCCCCCATAGTATAATTTCATGAACTCCCTGGAACAGTCGTATAATTTAAAGCAGACACGTCCTCGCCCCGGCCAGCTCAGCTGGTTACAGTGTGGTCACAATGTGCCACGGTTGCAGGATCAACCTCTGGTCAGAGCACATAAGAATAAACCAACGAATGCATAAATAGGTGGAACAACAAATCAATGTCTCTCTCTCTCAAAGTCTATTAAAAAACAAAGCAAAACAAAACAGACATGTGCTAAAAGCGCTTCCTGCTGCCTCTACACTTTCTTTCAATCACTTCACCAAACTGCTGTACTTCTTGGGAATATCACCCAGTGTAACAAGAATGAATAAATGAACAAAAAATAAAATCATTTAGAACAGGAAATGGAATCCAACACATGACGCACTAGAATACTACTACTGCCTTATAAACGTTAATCTGAACTACATGGGGAAGGGACACTGGGACTCTCTATACTCTGCAAAGGGCTAAAAATGAAGACAATGTTTAAAACATGAATTAAAAACAAATCTGTGATTTCCAAAGTCCCACAACATTAAGCATTGTCACAGAAAACAAGCCGTTTTGACAGGGTATCTTATAAATTGATGCCCATTTTTCCCTCTAAGAATTATAGTGCTCAGTTGATCTGAGTGAAACCTCAGACTCACAAAATCAGAACCTTATAGAAGCTCCTCTCAGGCACGCCCCCAACAGAAGGTAGAAAGAAAGCCTAAGAGATACATCATTTGTCCAGTTACAAAGATTAGGACCAGGTCTAGAATTTAGTCTTCCAACTCTTATTCTGCTCATTACTTCCTCCTTACAAATAAATTGTTTAAAAGGATACAGCCTAATAAATATTTCATTAAAACTTGTGGATGAAATTAAACTATTTTCATGACAACTCAGAGAAAGCACAAGGTTCAACATACATAATAATATAAGTGATAGACAAAAAATGTTTCAGAAAAGCAAAATAAAGCCTTAATTTACAGACTTGTAGCAAGTATACTCATAGGCTTTTAAAACGAACTTACTTTTTATAGGGAGAATTTGAGTAGTCTTTGGGAATGTGAGACAATTCTATTCAGAATAGTACTGCTTACTCTCCTAGTGGAGTATTGTTTATTTTGTAGTCCCATTGTTTAAGAAACTTAAAGCTGCATACAAGATTTATTGTCATCAAATAAATGAGATTAATCAATAAACAAAAATAGTTTTCCCAAAATTTCTCACCTCCTTCCTATCTAGCAAACTAATCATTGCATTAAATACTTGGTGTCTAAAATTTTAGGAGTTATCTTAATATATGAAATGATGTTCTAACAGCAACTAACATTTATAAGAAACTTTAAAAACAATACACTTTTACATATATTACTTAATTTGATCCTAAAACAAATTATTTTACAACCATTTTATGCCTAATTTGCTTGGCTAATAAATGGCAGAGCCATGATTCTAAAGCCTATGGCTTTTCTAACACAGTTCAGTACTTCTGCACTTGTCCATTTAAGTACCCTTAAGATAGCGAATTATAAAATGGACTCTGGGAAGGATCTGAGAAGAGCTGAGAACATGGAAACTAAGATACTTGTTCCGTCTTAAAAGTAAACAAGTTTTGCCTGCATTTTAAGCCACATTTATCCTATAAAATAAAAGGCTAATATGCAAATTGACCAAACAGTGGAACAACCAGTTGCTATGATGTGCACTGACCATCAGGGGGCAGATGCTCAACACAGGAGCTGCCCTGTGGTGGTCAGCGAACTCCCACAGGGGGAGCGCCATTCAGCCAGAAGCTGGGCTCACAGCTGGTGAGCGCAGCTGCAGTGATGGGAACCTCTCCTGCCTCT
This sequence comes from Antrozous pallidus, assembly GCA_027563665.1. NCBI lineage: Eukaryota > Metazoa > Chordata > Mammalia > Chiroptera > Vespertilionidae > Antrozous > Antrozous pallidus. The sequence goes on from CM050513.1 coordinate 11,457,221, forward strand.
GCTGCAGGCAGGCAGTAAGGAGCCCCAGACTGCGAGAGGGATGTCTGGGGTCTCAGGCCTAAGCCAGTGGGTGGACATCCCCCCAAGACCCCCCAGACTGCAGACCCCCTAAAGTGCATGAATGTTGTGCACTGGGCCTCTAATTTAACATATAATAATATTTAACATTCCTATCTACTATTTGATGCAGAATCGAAAATATACCTCTGTGGTTTGGCTCCTCACTGCAAACCCCGAATATGCACATGTCCCCTTTGAGAAACAGCATTTCAACACCCTGTTTCCCATGATGTCCAGAATAACTACACCTTTCACCTTAAAGCTTACTGTATACCTCTTCTTCTCTCACCTCAAGGTAACTGGGGTCTGGCACAGTCTTTACTGCTTCATAGAGCTCCGCACCATCCTGCAGACAACTAACTTGTTGTCTGGTTAGTGCACGTGATGGTGTACATTGCCTTGTTGTATTTTCTAGAAAAAAAAAAAAAGTATCACTAATTAGCTAAACCACAAACTTAACAGTGCTGAACACAAGACAACCAAGCAAAACACACACAAAGAAGAGAAATTAAAACATAAGAAACCATTTATCTGCTAAAAGTTTTCTAGGAAAATGTGAAGCTACTGTATTCATGGCTTAAAATTTATCAAAGAGTTTACATGGTTAGAGTAATTTGTAAATTATAAGTAATGTCATGATTTACTTAATCATGAAAACAGCATGAGCTAGTAATATGTTAAGCACATCAAATTTTGAGTCTGCTTTTTTTTGAGATTTACATATGACGTTAAATAATATAGAAAACCATGAAGAAAAGCAGAACATAAAGTTACAATAATAAAAAAGATAGTAAAAAAGTAAATCTCATGTCTTATAAGCAAAAAACACTATTATTTTTAGAGTTAAAATTGATGCCATAGGAAAAATAAGTTCTAGCTCCAAGCATAACAATGTAAAGCCCAATAGGAAATGCAAAAGATAATATGCAAATTTGACCATACTTTCACCATGCCCACAAGCTACACCCACCAGCCAAACAGGAGCATATTATGCAAATAAATCCCAGCCAAGATGGCTGCCGCCACTGAGAACAGGAGGAAGGCTTGGATTTCCCTGGCAACAGAGGAAGCCAAGCTTTCTGCCTGCCTAGGCCTACACTCAATGTTACAAAGTTTCAATTATAAAAGATACAGAAATGGCGGCAGCCACTAAGCTGGAGAGAACAGAGGCTTGGGTTGCCCTGGCAATGGAGGAAGCCAAGCTTTCAGTCTGCCGTTGCAGGCCTAGGCCTCCACTCTAGGCTACAATGTTTCAAACAGAAATGGCTGTCGCCCCAGAGCGAGCAGAAGGCTTGGCTCTGCTCCAGGCTACAAAGTTTCAATTGTAGACATAGATTAATCCCAAATACTAGGGCCTCTGCTTGGGTGGCTGAGGGGCGTGGCCGGCCTGCAAACCTTCACAGGACCCTCGCCCAGGCTGCCCCTCACCCCAAGGGAACCCTCACCCTGATCTGGGACACTCTTCAGGGCAAACCAGCAGGCCCCCAACCACGCACCAGGCCTCTATCCTATCTAATAAAAGAAAGAGTAATTTGCAGATTGACCATCATTCTGAGGGCTGCCTCCATGTGGTCAAAGATCCTGCCCCATGTGAACACAAGATGGCCACCACAAGATGGCCAGCAGGGGAGGACCATTGGAAGGTTCCAGGCCCTGCAAGGGAGGGCAATTGTGGGCGATCAGGCCTGCAAGGGAGGGTTGTTGGGAGGGACCAGGCCTACAGGGGAGGGCAGTTGGGGGCGATCAAGCCTACAGGGGAGGGCAGTTGGGAGGGACTAGGCCTGCAAGGGAGGGCAGTTGGGGGCGATCAAGCCTGCAGAGGAGGGCAGTTGGGAGGGACCAGGCCTGCAAGGGAGGGCAGTTGGGGGTGATCAAGCCTGCAGGGGAGGGCAGTTAGGGGTGACCAGGCCAGCAGAGGAGGGAAGATGGGAACAAACAGGCTGGCAGGAGAGCAGTTAGATATCAATTAGGCTGGCAGGGTAGTGATTAGCGGGTGATCAGGCTGGCAGGCAGAAGCGGTTAAAGGCAATCAGGGAGGCAGGCAGGTGATCAGTTTGAAGCCAGCAGTCCTGGATTGTAAGAAGGATGTCCGAGATTGGAGAGGGTGCAGGCTGGGCTATGGAACATACCCCGCCCCCGTGCACAAATTTCGTGCACCAGGCCTCTAGTCCTATCTAATAAAGAGGTAATATGCAAATTGACTATCACTCCAACACATAAGATGCCCACCCGCATGTGGACACAGGATGGCCACCACAAGATGGCCAGCAGTGAAGGGCAGTTGGGGGCAACCAGGCTTGCAGGGGAGGGCAGTTTGGGGGGAACCAGGATTGCAGGGAAGGGAAATGGGGGCAACCACTTCCTGGTCGCCCCTAACTGTGTTCCTCTGCCAGTCTGGTCACCACTAACTGCTCTTACAGCTGGTTTTCCCTGAAGGGTGTCCCGGATCAGGGTGGGGGTTCCCTTGGGGCATGGGGTGGCCTGGGTGAGGGGCCTGTGGTGGTGTGCAGGCCAGTTACGCCCCCTGGCAACCCAAGTGGAGACCCTGGTATCTGGGATTTATTTATATTCTATAGTTGAAACTTTGTAGTGTGGAGTGGAGCCAAGCCCCTGTTCACTCGGTGGTGGCAGCCATTTCTGTTGGGATTTATTTATCCTCTATAATTGAAACTTTGTGCCCTTAAGTGGAGGCATGGGCTGGCCAGGGTGTGCGGAAACCTTGGCTTCCTCCATAGCCGAGGAAACTCAAACCTCCCTCTTGCTCTCTCATGGCTGCAGCCATCTTTTTTAAAAATATATATATTTTATTGATTTTTTACAGAGAGGGAGAGGGATAGAAAAGTCGGAAACATTGATGAGAAACAATTGCAGCTGCCTCTTGCACACCCCCTACCGGGGATGTGCCTGCAACCAAGGTACATGCCCTTGACCGCAATCGAATCTGGGACCTTTCAGTCCACAGGCCAATGCTCTATCAACTGAGCTAAACTGGTTTCAGCTGCAGCCATCTTGGTTGGGGTTAATTTGCACACTCGCTCCTGGCTAGTGGGCGTGGCTTGTGGGTATAGCAGAGTGATCATTAATTTGCATAATACTCTTTTATTAGATAGAATGTATTTGACATGTAACACTGTGGTAATTTAAGATATACAACATGTTACTTGGACATACACACTGTAATATAGCCTTTGTATGAGTATTTATCACACTGGATAACTATTGTATAATATTGTTCTTTATATTCACTACTAGGTGCCTGGTGCATGAAATTCGTGCACTGGGGGTGGGTGGTCCCTCAACCCAACCTGCCCCCTCTCACAGACTGGAGCCCTCAGGGGATGTCCAACTGATGGTGCACCCACAGCCTGCACAAGGCCTAAAGCCTCTAGTGAGGCTTTAAGCCTTGGGCACCCAGCCATCGCTCTGCTCAGCTCAGCCCCGGCTGCCTGAGAGCACCCGGCCCTGGGGGCTGGGCGCTCGCTGCCACCACCATCATTTCATCTCCACCCTCAGGGCCCGGCAGCTTGCGCCACTTGGCCCCACCCCGCTCCTGAATGGCTGGTAGCATAGCCAATCAGGAGTGAAGGTACGGTCAAATTTGCATGTTTCTCTTTTATTATATAGGACTAGAGGCCTGATGCACAAAATTCATGCAAGAGTAGGTCTTCCTTCCCTGGCTTCCCTCTGGCACCAAGACCCGGTCTTCCTCACAGCGCCGGCTTTGACTAGAAGGTCATCTGAAAGGACGTCCAGTCTAATCAGCATATTATAATTTTAGCAGTTTAGATACTGTGCACTAGATCTCTGGCTTATTTACTCCTTATTGCAAGTTTGTACCTTAAACACCATCAGTATTATTGCCCCACCCCATCTCCTGGTAACAACCATTATACTCTCCTTTTTTTTTACAAGTTTGCCTTTTTATACTTCACATATAAGTAATATCATACAGGATTTATCTAGGGAAAAATAATTAGTTCTTTCCCTTGCTATTTTTTTCTCTAATGTCAAAAAAGGGACTATAAATTCTTAAGTACTGAAGCTTAGAGGGAGTTTAAGATTTCTGAATAGTGCTATAGATATGTCATGCATTATTGTCTAATGACAATTACGAGTATCTAAAAGCGCGGTGTGTTGAATAAAAATGCAATAATTTGGGGTCAGTTCAATGCTTATCTATACATCTATGTAACAATATTTTTTTAAAGCAGAAAAAATTTGATTCAGAATTAAAAAGAAACTATTACTTAAAATAAAGACAATTCACCTAATTATGAAATTTAAATTAGAAGCTTCCAAAAATTCTAATAAAAACACTCTTCATATAAGTAAACTTGTAATATACAATTTACCTTCATGCTCTTCAAATTCTGCTTGAATTTTAGTGAATAAGGCTTCCAGTTTCCTCTGTTGAGCCTCTGCATATTTTGCTGCTTCCTTTTCCTCTTCTCTTTCATTACGAAATATGTATAACCCAGACGGCGTCTTCTCCATCCACTGTGATAGTACATCAAACAGAAATACGCAGTAAGGAAGAATCACTCAAATTAACTGTCTCAAAAGAGGAATGCAGAGTAAGTTTCAAGAATATGTCATACCTGCATAGGGTATGCTCTTTGAATAACTACGTCAACACAGCCAACGTTTCCTCCGTCACTGAAAAGTGATGACAAGGCCAGAGGAAAAGGCCTCGGGTCCGGAGAGAATCCAAGCTTGGCGTACCAGCGAGCAGGCCGGGTACTGTTTGCAGAAATCTGGACAAATTAAGGAACACATAGACTTATAAGTTAAGTAAATAACATTCCATTCTATTTTAGATTTCATAATATTTTCATTCTTTTAGGACTGCTTTAAAAACATTATCCTATACAATAAAAGCCTAATATGCTAAGCGACCAACTGTTCATTCAACCATTTGACCAGTTGTTATGGGGTGCACTGACCACCAGGGGACAAACGCACCAACTGTAGGTTAGTTTGCTGTTGGGGTCCAGCCGATTAGGACTGGGCGAGACAGGTGGGACATACCCTGGAGCCCTCCCATAGTCCCTCCCTGGCCCTGATCAGCTCTGATCGGGACTGGGTGAGACCGGTTGGACACACCCTGGAGCCCTCCCGCGGTCCATCCCTGGCTGGTCCCTCCCTAGCCTGCCAGCCCCAACTGGCCCCGATTGGGACTGGACAAGATGGGCCGGACACATCTGGAGTCCTCCTTCGGTCCCTCTCCCAGCTCCTATCGGGGCTGGGAGAGATGGGCCAGACACACCCTGGAGCCCTCCAGTGGTCCCTCCCCGGCTGGCTGGCTAGCCCCAATTGGCCCCAATTGGCCCCAGTGGGGACTGAGTGAGACGGGCTGGACATGCCCTAGAGCCAATCTTCCATGGTCCCTCTCAGGCCTCTAAAATATTTCTTCTAATTAAATTTCTTTCAATGTGCACAAATCTGTGTACCAGGCCTATAGTATTTTTTAAAGTGTCATGAAAGTAAATAAGAAAGTGAATAAATGAAATATTGTATGAAAGTAAAAATACTTTCAAAATATAGTATCTTAATAAACTGTTCACAAAACAGACTCATAGAAACAGAGAACAAATTGATGGTCGCCAGAGGGGAGGGAAGTTGGATGAAAAAAAGGAAGTGATAAAGAGGTACAAATTGGTAGTTATGAAATAGTTATGGTGGTATAAAATTCAGCATAGGGAATACAGTCAATAATAACGTAATAACTATGTATGGTGCCAGGTGGGTACTGGAAATATTGGGGGGAACACTTGGTGAAGTTTATGACTGTCTGACCACTGTTCTGTACACCTAACAATAATATAACATTGAATGTCAACTGTAATTGTAAAGTTAAAAAAAATTTTTTAAAGGAAAGATTTAGTCATAGAAAGAGGGAAACCTATTGCACAATGTCCAGAAAGTGCATAGTCGAGTTAAGGGAGGCTTTTTTTTCTTTTTAAGTTGAGGAAGACCTGCGGGTATTTGATAGCTGAGGAGGATGGGCACTGCCAACTGATGAGTGGGCTGGTGATTAAAATTCTCTAAAACTGATTGTGGTGATGGTTGTAGAACTCTGTGACTAGAGTTAAATCATAGAATTGTCACTTTCAGTGGGTAAATTGCATGGTGTGTGAATTATACTTCAATAAAATTGTTTTTGTTTTGTTTTTTTCAAAATTATTCATACTGCCATGGAGTCTTAATGTTATGTAAATATGACTACAGGCATATCTTGTTTCACTATGATTTATTAGAGTTCACAAATACTGTGTATTTTACAAACTGAGGGTTGGTGGCAACCCTTCATCGAGCAAGTATGTCAGGGCAAGTGTGTCAGTGCCAAGAGGGTACCAGTTCCATTCCTGGTCAGGGTACATGCCCGGGCTGTGGACTCGATCCACAGGAGGGGGCATGCAGAAGGAAGCAGATTGATGTTCTCACTGATGTTTCAATTTTCTCTCCCTTTCTCTCTAAAATCAATAAAAACATATTTTAAAAGAAGAACTACTTCAAGAAAATTTCTCAGAACTCAATGAAGGACATATGTTTATAATCTGATTGTCACTGTGTACTCAGGACAATTACAAAGTATGGCTGATACCAAAGTACATTATTATGAAATTTCAGAATTCTTGAGACAAACGATGTTGAAAATGTCTTAGAAACAGATCCCATAGTGAAAGACTGGGAATAAGAATAGCATTGAATATAGCAGAAGCTATATTAGAAGCAAGAAGGTAATAGAGACAATGTCTTCAAAATTCTTAAGAAATTATTTCAACTGCAAATTCTATATTTGGCCAACTTTACAATATGATCAAAGAGCTGCATGCTAAAAAAGGCTCTGGAGGCTGTGTGTCCTTAAAACTAAAGAATAAACATAGGAAGATATAAAATCCAGAAAACATGGCTACTGACACAGAAAGAGGTGAATATACTGTCTAGGATGATACCTGTGCAGCATATATATAGAAAATAATCACTTAAGGTTAAAGAAGGAATATGGAGAAGTTCAAGAATCATCAAGAAAAATAAATGGAACCAATAAAGGTATTTTAACACATTGAGATGAGTTTTACATAGCTCCTTTGTGGGAATGAATTGGTAGTAAGGACACAGAAAATTAAGAAAAACAAAAACAAAACAAAAAAGCAAGAGAGTAACTCCAGGAAGCAGTAAGTTGTAAAGAGAGTAAGTGTAACCTGGCCTGCGTGGCTCAGTGGTTGAGCATTGACCTGTGACTTAGGAGGTCACGCTGAAACCGGTTTGGCTCAGTGGATAGAGCGTTGGACTGCGGACTGAGGGGTCCCGGGTTCAATTCCGGTCAAGGGCATGTGCGTTGGCTGCGGGCACATCCCCAGTAAGGGGCGTGCAAGAGGCAGCTGGTCAATGTTTCTCTCTCATCGATGTTTCTGACTTTCTGTCCCTCTCTCTTCCACTCTGTAAAAAGTCAATAAAATATATTTTTAGAAAAAAATTAATTAGGAGGTCACAGTTTGATTCCCAGCCAGAGCACATGCCCGGGGTTGTGAGCTCGATCCCCTGTGAGGGCATGTAGGAGGCAGTCAATCAATGATTCTCTCTCATCATTGATGTTTCTCTCTTTCTCCCCCTCCCTCTCTCTTCCTCTCTAAAATCAATAAAAATATATTTAAAAAAAGAAATGAAATGTAATCATAGTCTATTTCTGAGTTGCAAAAAAATTTTTCATAGTCATTATAATGTAAACATCGAATAAAGACTTCACCCCTCTTTCACAGCAAGAAGCTAATAAAGGTCTAAACTGAGGGAGAAGAAAATAGCATATAAGCAAAGGGATTTGCAATGGTTGTCTTTGTGGGGCATGAATAGGGGGTCAGGCAGGGTTGCATCAGTGAATGTTTCTTGGAGTCATGAGCCTTATAAAGTCACATGCCACTTAATGACGGGGATATGCTATGAGAAGTGTGTCTGAGGAATCTGCCACTTTATTCTGAGATTATCAGTATATTTTCAAGAAAAAGAATAGCCTTAACAGGTATATTTAAAATTCCAAATGTAAAAACCCTTTTAGGATTTAACTGAATCAGTGACTGATTTTTATTAAGAAAGTACATCAATTTAACTTACCTTTAGCATAAGAGATTCTGGGGCTTCAAGAGGCGCACAGGCATCAGAAGAGCCCACCAGTTCTGCTCCATGGGTAATGATCTTCTGCCCGACAGCCAGTCTACCTTTCTGCACAAGAGCTGAGAGGGGAGGGTCCAGCTGGGCCTTCACAGCATACCATCCATCAGTCAGCTCCACAATAGCTGCTTTGCTGGTATCCACACCACTAGTTTTATTGTTAGAAGTTTCAGTTAGACTTGTGCTTGGTGAAAGTATTTCAGAAACACAGAGAACAAGTGTTTTTGCAGCTGTGTCATCCCTTTCCATTATCTTTTTTATAGCGGATCTTCGACTTTTATCAATTTCCATATCATATCTAAAAAGAAAATGCATTATTTTAGAAATTGTGTGTACAATTTCAATGTAAAAACAGTCAATGAATAATCTATCCTATCTAATAAAAAAGTAATATGCAAATTGACCATACCTCCGATCAAGCCACACCCACAAGCCATGCCCACCAGCCAATCAGGAGCAAATAACCACAAGTCAAGATGGTTGTGGCCACTAGAGCAGGAGAGAGGTTTGGGTTTCCCCAGCAATGGAGGAAGCCAAGGTTTCTGCCTGCCCTTGCCGGCCTAGGCCTCCACTCAATGCTACAAAGTTTCAATTATAGAAGATATATCCCAACAGAAATGGTAATAGCCACAGAGCTGGAGAGAGCACAGGTTAGGGTTGCCCGGGAGATGGAGGAAGCCAAGCTTCTGTAGCTCTAGCGCCTAGGCCTCCACTCTAAGCTACAAAGTTACAATTATAGAATTTAAATAAACCCAAACAGAAATGGCTGTCACCATGTAGAGAGCAGAAGTCTTGGCTCCACTCCAGGCTACAAAGTTTCAGTTGTAGAACATAAATTAACCCCAGATCCCAGGGCCTCTGCTTGGGTTGCTGGGGGGCGTGGCCAGCCTGCAAACCACCACAGGACCCACACCCAGGCTGCCTCATGCACCAAGGGAACCCCCACCCTGATCAGGGACACTCTTCGGGGTAAACCAGCTGGCCCCCACCCATCCACCAGGCCTCTATTAAAAGAGTAATTTGCAGATTGACCATCGTTTCAACACACGAGGGCTGCCCCCATGTGGTCAAAGATCCTTCCCCCATGTGGACACAAGATGGCCACCACAAGATGGCCAGCAGGGGAGAGCCATTGGAAGGGACTAGGCCTGCAAGGGAGGGCAGTTGGGGGCAATCAAGCCTGTAGGAGAGGACAGTTAGGGGTGACCGGGCCAGCAGAGGAGGGAACTGGGGGCAAACAGGCTGGCAGTGGGGCAGTTAGACATCAATTAGGCTGACAGGGTAGTGGTTGGGGGGTGATCAGGCTGGCAGGCAGAAGTGGTTAAGGGAAATCAGGGAGGCAGGCAGGTGAGCAGTTTGGAGCCAGCAGTCCTGGATTGTGAGAAGGATGTCTGACTGCCCGTTTAGACCCAATCCCGTTAGGACCTCCCTCGAGGGGTCCCAGATTAGACAGGGTGCAGGCTGGACTGAGGGACATCCCCCCACCTCCCATGCATGAATTTCATGCACTGGGCCTCCGGTATATAATAAAAGCCTAAGCAACCAAACAACCGGTTGACTAGTCACTATGATGTGAACTCACCACCAGGGTCACACGCTCAAAGCAGGAGCTGTCCCCTGGTGGTCAGTGTGTTCCCACAGCGCCACTCAGTGATGGGCACCACATGCTGGGCTCAAGGTTACTGAGCTCAGCTGCGGCAGCGTGAACCTCTCCCGCCTCCCTGGTAGCACTACTGAGCAGCAGGCACAGTGGGGCTGAGATGAGCAGGGGCCACCTGCTGCTTTGTGCACTACTACACAGTGTGTGGGGGTCCTGGGTTGTGAGAGGGTGCAGGCCAGCCTGAGAAACCCCACCGGTCCATGCACTGTGCCTCTAGTTGAAAATAAAACTTTAATAACTTTATTGAAGAAATACTGAGACAAAAGAGAATTTAAAATTCAGTAGCTAGCAATATATTACATTTTATGCCATTAAAATATGAGTTAAATATTAAAACATCCCAAATGCAAAAATGCTTTATTAATTAGCAATCCCTGAAAAGTGAAATCAAATTAGTAATTCATATTCTAAGAAGTTATGGAAGGGGTGGAGGAAGAGGGAAGCAAGAGGTGTATAAATGTGTGATTTCGCCGAGACCGGTTTGGCTCAGTGGATAGCGCGTTGGACTGCGGACTGAAGGGTCCCGGGTTCGATTCTGGCAAGGGCATGTACCTTGGCTGCGGGCACATCCCCAGTAGGGGGCGTGCAGGAGGCAGCTGATCGATGTCTCTCTCTCATCAATGTTTCTGACTTTCTATCCCTCTCCCTTCCGCTCTGTAAATAATCAATAAAATATATATTAAATTTTTAAAAATGTGTGATTTCTCTTAAGTGGAGTCTGGGGGATGACAAGAGAACTAATTACTCCACACAACTGACCAACAGTATGGATAGCAACTGTCGCTGCCAGCTGGCTTGTGATCCTCTACCATATGAGTAGGGAATGTCTGGCCCGCAGGCCATATAAGGCCCTTCAAATCATTTGGTCTGGCCCTGCCAAGGCATTAGGGGGGAGTTAATTCAATTTTGAACCAAAATATAGCAGGCTAATTTTTAAGCTGATAATTTTGTGTGGCCTGCAAGTGATGTTATATCAAAATGGCCCTGGCAGAAAAATGGTTCCCACCCCTGCACTAAGACATGAACCACACACTGCACAGAAGTCTGAACTGTACCCAAGATATGATCACATAATGTAATGCTTTAAACTTGCCTGTATTTTAGTTGAAGAAGCACCCTTTCTGGGCTTAGGCATCTATTAGCAAATTCCTTAGGAAAGGCAAATTCCATAGCTGCCAGTTTCCATATAATCCATCTGTAGTGATTGTAGACCCAATCTCTAGAAATAAGCTTCGGATCCACACCTGGGGTGTCACACAGAGCCCTGAATAAAGGAAGGTGGAATAAAATAGCAAAAAAAACAAACAAAAACAAACAAACAAAAAAACACACAAAAACTCCACATAAAATATTAAATTCAGTAACCATGACTATTCTTGGGGAAAATCTATACTTTATAAGATCATTTAACAAATTTTTATGAGTTAATGTATAATCAATAGCAATATATTTTTAGGAAATGATTTGATATATATCAAAATATACTTATAAAAAGTCACTAAACATATTAATCAATACAATTATTTCAACTGGAAAATGAAATCCTTAATTTAAAATAATTATATTTGAAATTATTTTTCTTATTAAAGAGTCTGTTTTTATAAATCACTTAAGAACTTCCTTCTCTAGTTCTTGGTGCTCCTCTCTCTGCTCAAATCTCAAACTCCTCTTCTTTACCCATTCTCACTTGGTACTAAGGAAGCAGAAATAGTGGAGAACTTCCATAAGCTTCCACCCTTACATATACCAACCCACCATCTGTACTCTTCATTTTGCCTTCTACATTTTGTACCCAAGCTTTCAATCTTTCTTGCTTTGTCAAGGGTACTGACCTAAAAATGCCTTCTCTCTCTCCTGCATAATCAATTTTATTTCAGTGGCATAAAAAACAGTTCTACCTTAAAACAAACAAACACAATGAAACTAACACCTCCTACTTCCTTCTCTAGCTACTGCCCTTTTCTCTACTCTTTTTGGTAATGACTGAAAAAACAACTAGTCTGTCTCCAATTCCTCTTTTTCCACTGCCCTCTCATTGCATCCTGATCAGGCTTTGCCCCACCAAATTACTGAATTATTTTATTAAGATTAGTGATGACCTCCATGTTGCTAAACCCAACCATCAATCTCAGTTCCCATCTTACTCTACCTATTAACAGCACTGACATAGCAGGCCATTCTCTATTTCCTGAAGTACCATCATCCCTTGGCTTGCAACACACCATATTCTTTAGCATTTATTTCTAACTTGAGATTGCTCTTTCTCAGTCTCTTTTTCATGGCTTTAAATTCCATCTATATCCTAACAATTCTCGAGTTGATTTCTTTGGCCTATACTTTACCTATGAACTCAAAATGCCTATTCAACGTCTCCATCTACATGTTTACTGATATCCTAAACTTCAAATGTCCCAAAATGAATTCTCAATTTCCATTCCATCCTTGGTCTTCTCAATTTTCTGTACATGGTAATTATCCTTCCAACTGCTGCCAAAATTGTTTTTTCAATCATTACCAAAAATTCATCCATCCTTGAGCAAATGCTCAAGGCCATCTTCAAAATATACCCAGAATCCAACTGCTTTTCACCAACTCAACTGTACCTTCTTGGTCCAATCAACTATTTTTCACCTGGATTACTACAATAGCTTCCTAAGTGGTCTCTCTGCTTTTACTCTTGCCTCTCCCTAGAGTCTGATTCCAACAAGTAGCCAGAGTCTTCTTTCAAAAATAAGCCAGATCATGTCACTTTCTGCTTTAAACATTCTAATATGAAACACTAGAGGCCCGGTGCACAAAATTCATGCATGGATAGGGTCCCTAGGCCTGGCCAGCAATCAGAGCTGATCTGTGGGATGACTGGCAGGTCGATCGGGGGTGGCCCACACTGGTACCTGCCTTGGCCAGCCTGGGGCCTGTGAGCTGGAGGCAGCTCCTGCATTGAGCATCTGCCTCCTGGTGATCAGTGCACATCAAAGTGACCAGTCATTCCATAGGTCATTCTGCCGCTTGGTCAATTTACATATTAGACTTTTATTATATAAGATTATAAGTGAAAAGATTACTCAGAGTAAAAGCCAACATTCTTACAAAGGTCTATAATGTCCTACCTCTCTACCTGCTCCTGCTACCCAGTCTACTCCAGCTACCTAAACTTCTTCCTGTTCCTCAAATAACCATGCTCCCCTATTAGAGCCTGGGATGTAGTCCCCACTTGACCTCCTTTAAGTCATTTATGAAATGTCACAGATGAAATGAAGCCTCCCTGACACTTGATTTTAAAAACTGCACCTTTCCCCATTCCTCCCTAAGCCACCTTTCCAGCTTTACTATCATAGTATTTATCACCGTCTAATATACTATATAATTTACTTAATTAAAAAAAATTATTTCCCCACTCCAGACCAAGCCACTGAAATATAAGACTTTTAGGACAAAGCCTTTCTTTATTTTCTTACTACTAATAGTCAGAATAGTATCTGGCACATAGTAGGTTCTCAATAAATATTTGTTGAATGATCCCAAAAAACTACTTGAACTTCAACACTCAAGCATTCTGATCATGTCCACTTAATTACAGGGTCATCCTTTTAAAAAAAATCCTCACCCGAGGATATGTTTTTATTGATGTTGGGGGGGGGGGAGGGATAGAGAGAGGAGGAAAGAGGGAGGGAGAGAGACAGAAAGAGAGAAAGATCAATGTGAGAGAGAAACATCAGTTGGTTGATCGGTTGCCTCTCATACATGTCCTGCCAAGGGACTGAACCTGCAACCCAGGTATGTGCCCTGACCTGGTATCAAACTTTCAGTGTGTGGAAAGATGCTTCAATCAACTGAGCAACCTGCTAGGGTGACAGGGTCATCACTGTTAACCTCTACATAACAGAGTCTACTTTATACAACAAAATAACACAACTATCACACTTTTACAACTAGAATTGATAGATTATTTGTTATGGGAGATAAGTAAAGATGTAATTAACACTTCTGTTTTAAAATAACACAACAGAGAAACCAAGATGGCAGCATAGGTAAACACCTAAACTGATGCCTCACATAACAATTTCAAAAATACAACTAAAAAATAAAATGGACATCATCCATAACCACAGGAAAGCTGGCTGACTGGAAATTTTACAACGAAAAGGAAAGAGAAAAGCACATGGAGAATCAGAGGAGCTGCAAAGCCTGAGGTACAAGACACATGCGTGCGCAGAGAGGATGTGGCCAGAGAGAATGGGCGGCTGAGTGCCTGGCTGGCGTGCTCTAGTGGGAAAGAGACAAAAGCTCCAGTCTGGGCTAAACCCAAGTTCTGACTGCACTGAACCCCAGTCTCGGGAGAGACCCTGGGGACCCAGGCTCATATGGGGGGAATCTGGACTGTAAGGCAGAATAGCAGGGGAGCAGTGAAGGCAGAGGTGTAGAGGCACGCATGTGCACACACAAGTGCAGGCAGAGAGGACTGAAAAATCTCCGGGCTGCACTGAACCTCAGTTCCGAGTGCACTGAACCCCAGTCCTGGGGGAGACCCTGGGAACCCAGGCCCATATGGGGGGGATCTGGACTGTAAGGCAGAAACTCAGGGGAACAGAAAAAGGCAGAGGTCTGGAGGTGCGCATGCGAATGCACACAGAGAGGACGGACTGTTGAGTGTGCCGCTGGCTTGATCTAGCAGGAAGAAGACAAAAGCTCTGGATGGTCCTGAACCCCAGTTCTGATTACACTGAACGCCAGTACTGGGCGAGAATCTGGGGTCTGGATTCATTGGGGGAGAGACTGGACTGTTTGGCAGCAGGCGAAACTGAGAACGCCTTTCTCTCAGAAGTGCGTGCAGCAACTGCCTGTGGACGTGGACACTGAGACCCAGGAACCTCGTGGGGCGGGGCTGACTGGAAGCCCAGACTGCAGGCTCCGCCATGAAACTCCGCCCCATCCAAACTGACACAGAGGTTTTTGCAATTTTGCAAGTCTTTTCACATAAAGCTGTCTCCCAGCATAGACACTGCTGATCCATACAGCCAATTGGCCTGAAGGTCAATTCCTCCCAGTGACACCAACAACAATCAAGACTTAACTATAGCTTTCGGCTTTCAGCTCGGAGGAGGCTCAGGTGCAACTCTCTTCGGTTGTCCCGAATCTGGGTTCATTCGACACTAGCTGCTTCCACCATGCCACCGAAGTTCGATTCCAATGAAATCAAAGTCGTTTACCTGAGGTGCACCGGTGGGGAAGTGGGTGCCACGTCTGTCCTGGCCCCCAAGATCGGCCCCCTGGGCCTGTCTCCATAAAAGGTTGGTGATGACATTGCCAAAACAACTGGTGATTGGAAGTGTCTGAGGATTACAGTGAAACTGACCATTCAGAACAGAAAGGGCCAGACTGAAGTAGTGCCTTCTGCCTCTGCCCTGATTATCAAAGCCCTCGAAGAACCACCAAAAGACAGAAAGATGCAAAAAAACATTAAGCACAGTGGAAATATCACTTTTGATGAGATTGTCAGCATTGCCCAACAGATGTGGCACTGATCCTTAGCTAGAGAACTCTCTGAAACCACTAAAGAGCTCCAATCTGTGGGGGTGCAATGTTGATGCACCACTGCACCACTGTTGATATCATCTATGCCTATCAACAGTGGTGCAGTGGAATGTCTGGCTAGTTAAGAACTACAAAGGAAAATGATTCAATTAAAGATCATTTGACAAGCAAGAAAAAAAGACTTTCCTACAACAAGACTGTACACACAGTCCACAAAGGGGTGTACCAAGAGTGTCCACCTCAGGTAACAGGGGAGGCCAAGACACTGGGCCATATAAGACACCTAGCATACAAAGCTACCCTACCAATTCAGGGAAGCAGTGAAAATGTGGAGACAAAAAAACAGATCACAAACAAAAGAAATGAGGGAAAACAAATGGCTGGATATAAAGTTCATAACCACAGTTAAAAGGTTTTTTAAGAGGTTCCTAGAAAAGGCTGATAAATTCAGTGAGACCCTCGAGGATATGAAAAAGGACCAATTAAAAATAAAACATACACTGACTGAAATAAAAAATATTATACAGAGATTCAACAGCAGAGGCAAAAAGCACTCAACCGGGAAAGCAAAAAGAAAAAAGAATCTAAAAATTTGAGGATACTGTAAGAAGCCTCTGGGACAACTTCAAGTGTACCAACATCAGCATTATGGAGGTGCCAGAAAAAGAGAGAGAGCAAGATACTGAAAACCTATTTGAAGAAACAATGAATGAAAATTTCCCCCACCAGGTGAAAGAAATAGACCTACAAGACCAGGAAGCGCACAGAACCCCAAACAAAAGGAATCCAAAGAGGACCACACCAAGATACATCATAAATAAAATGCCAAGAACAAAAGACAAAAAGAGAATATTAAAAGCAGCAAGAGAAAAACACTTAATTACCTACAAAGGAGCACCCATACGGTTGTCAGTTGATTTCTCAACAGAAACTATGCAGGCCAGATGGGAGTGGCAAGAAATTTTCAAAGTGATGAATAGCAAGAACCTACAACCAAGATTACTCTACCCAGTGAAGCTATCATTCAGAATTGAAGGTCAGACAAAAAGCTTCACAGACAAGAAGCAGCTAAAGGAGTTCATCAATACCAAACCAATATTTTATTAAATGTTGAAAGGTATTCTTTAAGAAGAGGAAGAAGAAGAAAAAGGAGGAAAAGGTGGCTGCTTTAAACTAGAGCATGGATGGAACTGGAGAGCATTATGCTAAGTGAAATAAGCCAAAGAAAGATAAGTATCACATGATCTCACTCATTTATGGAATATAATGAACAGCATAAACTGATGAACAAAAACAGATCCAGAGACAGAGAAGCATTGACTGTCAAACCTCAGAGGGAAGGCAGGGGAGGGTGAGGGTAAGGGGAAGAGAGCAACCAAAGGACTTGTATGCATGGATATAAGTCTAAACAATGCACACAGACACCAAGTGGAGGACATAAGTGGGGAGAGGGTGTTGGAAGAGGTAACGGGGGATGAGGACACATATGTAATACCTTAATCAATAAAGAAATTAAAGATAAAATAAAACAACATAACATAACATAGAACTCCACCACACTAGGATGTCAGAGGAATGGCAACAGTGTAAGCACACCTTGTCCTCTACCCCTGAAATTTCAATAAGTTAACCAAGTATAATTCAACAAAGAAATCCATTCTCAACACAGATGCACACCTGAGAGACCCATGTATTGAAACATCTAAAGATGTGCAACCAGGAATAAATAGGGAGACAAGAAGGGAGGACAGCACAGATGGCCCACAGATGCAGCCCTGCAGACAGGAACAGGTTCTTCCTTGGCTGGGAGGAACAGGAAGTTACAGGGCGAAAGCAAGGAAGCCAATACTGTCTGAAACCAACAGGAGTGACACAGAGCATGGAACTCTCCATTGTCAGGCTGGCAGTGGTGTTTCAGACAAAGAAACAGAACCATTGAACCCTGCTGCCACTTGAACTCCCATTGCCCTTGGAATCAGGTATAGGAGCATATTATCTATGAACAGTGTTGCAGTAGGACCACCGTTTCCCTCTGTGACTGATCCCCAAGTGGAGAGCTTGGGATGGGACCCCATGGGATCTCAGGGGTTGCCATCACGGAAGCCTTGGAGGTTAAATCTGGGAAATCAGAGAGATGAAAAAATCTTGTGAATCTGTGTCATCTACTAGAAAATAGAAAGACCTCTTCAGAGAAAGCTACATGCCCAGAAAAAGGAGACTAGCAAATAGCATGAATCACCACAGTAACAAGGATGATCAGAAAGAAAATGAAAAATCCCCAGAAAATAAGCTGAAATGTATAAAAAAGTGTGATGTAAATGACAGAAATTTCAAGATTGCAGTTCTGAAAATACTCAACAGGCAATTCAACGCACTCAGGCAATTCAATGCACTCAGAAAACAAGTCAACAAACAAAATGAATACATTACCAAAGAGACTGAAACATTAAAAACAAACAAACAAACACAAAATACCAATAAGCAATCCTGTAAATGAAGTATGCAATTAAAAGAATTAAGAGTAAACTACTGAGGATAGAAACCGAGCTAACCAGATGGAGGAAAGAATTAGTGATATCAAAAATAGAAATTAAGAAATGACTCAAAGGGAAAGAGAGAGACATGAGCATAAATAAATGAGGGGAGAAACTAAGATGGTGGCATAGGTAAACACCTAAACTGATGCCTCGCACAACAATTTCAAAAATACAACTAAAAGACAAAACAGACATCTTCCATAACCACAGGAAAGCTGGCTGAGTGGAAATTCTACAACTAGAAGGAAAGAGAAAAGCACATGGAGAGTCAGAAGGGCTGCAAAAGGCTGAGGTATGGAGACACGCAGATGGAGAGGATGGGCGGCTGAGTGCCTGGCTGGCTTTCTTTAATGGAAGGAGACAAAAGCTTCTGACTATGCTGAAACCCAGTTCTGACTGCACTGAACCCCACTCCCGGGGGAGACCCTGGGGATGCAGGCTCATATGGGGGGGGGGGGAGATCTGGACTGTCAGTTGGAAACTAAGCGGAGCCCCAAAAGGCAGGAGTCTGGAGTCACGCACGCGAGTACATGCAGAGAGGACTGACTTTTGAGTGTGTCACTGGCTTTCTCTAGCAGGAGCTCCCAACTACGAATAACTCCAGTTCTGGGTGAGAATCTGAGAATCCACATTCATTGGGGGGGGGGGGGGGGCACTGGCCTGTTTGGCAGTGGGCGAAACTTGAGGGCGCCTTTCTCTCAGAGGTGCTTGCAGGGATTACTGAGGGACACTGAGACACAGGGGCCTCATAGGGCAGGGCTGACGGGAATCCAAGACTGTCTGCTCAGCCTTGAAACTCCTCCCCATTCAAGCTGAGCACAGAGGCTTTTGCAATTTTTCAAGCCTTGTCTCATAAGAGTGTCTCCAGCACAGATGTTCTCCCAGCATAGACACAGCTGATGCTCACAGCCAATTGGCCTGGAGGTGAATTCTTCCCAGTGATATCAACAACAATCAAGATGTAACTACAACAAGACTGTACACACAGTCCATAAAGGGGTGCACCAAGGTAACTGAGGGGGACAAGCCACTGTGCCACGTAGGACACTTAGCACACAAAGCTACTCTACCAACTCAGGGAAGCAGTGAAAATGTGGAGACAAAGAAACGGATCACAAACAAAAGAAATGGAGGAAAACAAACAACTGGTATAGACTGCAAAACCACTGTCATAAAGTTTTTCAAGAGGTTCCTAAAAAAGGCTGATAAATCCAGCGAGACCCCCAAAGATATAAAAAAGGATAAATTAGAAATTAAACATATACTGACTGAAATAAAAAAAAATATTATACAGAGACCCAACAGCAGACTAGAGGAACACAAGAATCAAGTCAAAGATTCGAAATAATGAGAGGCAAAAAGCACTCAACTGGAAAAGCAAAAAGAAAAAAGAATCCAAAAATTTGAGGGTACTGTAAGAAGCCTCTGGGACAACTTCAAGTATACCAACATCAGAATTATGGGGGTGCTAGAAAAAGATAGAGAGCAAGATACTGAAAACCTATTTGAAGAAATAATGACTGAAAACTCCCCCACCTGGTGAAAGAAATTGACTTAAGTCTAGGAACACACAGAATCCCAACCAAAAGGAATCCAAAGAGGACCATACCATCATAATTAAAATGCTAAGAGCAAAAGACAAAGAGAGAATATTAAAAGCAGCAAGAGAAAAACAGTTAGTTGCCTATAAGGGAGCACCCATACGCTTGTCATCTGATTTCTCAACAGAAACTATGCAGGCCAGGTAGGAGTGGCAAGAAATTTTCAAAGTGATGAACAGCAAGAACCTACAACCAAGATTACTCTATCCAGCAAAGCTATAATTCAGAATTAAAGGTTAAAGAGCTTCACAGATAAGAAAAGCTACAGGAGTTCATCACCACCAAACCAATATTATATGAAATGCTGAAAGATATTCTTTAAGAAGAGGAGGAAGAAGAAGGAAAAGGTAAAGGTAAAAATTATGAACAACAAATACATACTTATTAAAGAAGTGAATCTAAAAATTAAGTGAATTAAAAATCTAATGAACAGAATAAACTGATGAATATAATAGAATCAGGGGCATGGAAAGGGAGCGGACTGACAATTATCAGGGGTAAAAGGATGTGGGGGGTGCTGAAGAGACTGGGCAAAAATTGTACACCTATGGATGAGGACAGTGAAGGGGAGATAAGGGCAGAGGGAGGGGTAGGAACCAGAGGGAGGGGAGCTAAGAGGAAATGGGGTTGGGGGGGAAGAAGAACAATTGTTATAATCTGAACAATATTTATTAAATTTTAAAAAATCTGCAAAAAAAGAAAAAAATGAAAGAGCACTATGATAATTATCTGACTCTACCTGAAAAAGCAATGAATCCAAAGAGGTCCTCTTCAAGGCACTTGGTAATAAAACTGTCAGAAATCAACGATAAAGAAAACATTCTCAAAGCAACCAGAGAAAAAAGGAAGTGACCTATAAAGGAAAACTCATCAGAATTTTATCTGCAGAAACACTACAGCCAGAGGAGAGTGGAACCATATATTCAAAGATTTGAAAGAGAGAAATAACCAGCCATGAATAATACATCTAGAAAAATTATCCTTTAAAGATGAAGGAGAAATAAAGACATTCCTAGACATACAGAAGCTGAGGGATTTTATCATCAGAAAAACATCCATTGCAAGAAATACTCAAGGGTGTTCTGCCCGAAACAAAAAACAAAAGGTCACAACACTAAGAATAAGAGCACCAAAAACTTACAGCATAAATAGGCATAATCTGTGACAACAAAAACATAAAAGGGGAGAAGCCTGAACTAGCAAAGGAAAATGAAGATCAGATGCACTCAAAAGAAAAAAAACAAAACAAAACTATGGTATACATGCAACTTCATTTTTTATAAACCTAATGGTAACCATACATAAAAATCCCCAAACCAGGACACATAACTTAAAAAGCGAGAAAACAAAGGAAAGAAGTATGGAATACCACCAAAGAAAAGTGACAGGAACACAAAGAAAAAGAACCAATGGAAGCATAAAGCTACCAGAAAACAAAAGATTAAATGTCTATAGGAAATCCTCAAACATAAACAATTACCCTAAATGTAAAAGGTCTGAATTCACAATAAAGAGGCACAGAGTGCAGAGTAGATAAAAAACAAAACCATATGTAAGCATATGCTGCCTATAAAACACACACCTAAGCTGCCAAGACAAAGGTAGATTCAAAGTAAAACTGAAAAACGATTCTCCAAGCAAATAACACCATTAGAAAAGCAGGTATAGCCATATTTATATCTGACAAAATAGAGTTCAAGATAATAAGAGACAAAGATGGACACTTTATAATGAAAAAGGGAATACTATTTCAAGAAAACCTAACACTTGTTAATATATCTGCATCCTATCAAGGAGCACTGAAATATATAGAACTACTATTCATAGAACTAAAGGAAGAAACAAACCAAAATACAATCATAGCTGGGGACCTTAATATTCCATTGACAGCTCTAGACAGATCAACCAAACAGAAAATCAATAAGGAAATATCAGCCTTATACATTGTAGTGCACATAAACATTCTCAAGGATAGACCATATGTTGGGTCACAATACTAGCATCAACAAATTCAAGAAGACTGAAATTATACCAAGCATATTCTCTATGGACAATTCCTTGAAATTAGAATTCAATTGCAAAAGGTAAATAAAGAAACCCACAAATACATGGAGATTAAAGAACATACTACTAAAAAATGAGTGGATCAAAGAAGTAAAAGATGAAATAAAAATATATAGAGAGACAAATGAGAATGACAATACAACATACCAAAACTTTTGGGATGTAGTGAAAGCAGTAATAAAGAGGGAAGTTTATATCTTTCCAGGCCTATCTTAAGAAACAAGAGAAATCCCAAGTAAACAATTTAACACCACATCTTAAATAACTAGAAAAAGAAGAACAAAAGCAAATAATAAAAGTAAATAATAAAAATTAGAGCAAAACTGAATGAAATAGATAACAAAAAGATTATACAAAAAAATTACTAAAACGAAGAGCTGGTTCTATGAAAAAATTAATAAAATGGACAAAACCCTGGCGAGACTCACTAAGGAAAAAATAGAAAGACCCATATAAACAAAATCAGAAAAGAGATAGGAGAAGTTACCACAGACATCACAGATATACAAAGGATCATACTAGACTATTATGAAAGTCTGTCACCAAATTCAATAACCTAGAAGAAATGAATAAGTTCCAATTCCTAGACAAAATCATGAAGAACTGAAAAATCTAAATAAACTGATCAATAATGAGGAAATTGAAATTTCCCAACAAATAAAAGTCTAGACCAGATGACTTCCCCAGTGAATTCTACCAACAAAGATTTAAAACCTGTCCTTCTCAATAGAGAACCAAGATGGCGGCATAGGTAAAACACCTATCTTGCCGTCATACTCAGCAATTTTAAAACTACAACTTAACGAAAAAGCAAACATCATCCAGAATCACGGGAAAGCTGGCTGAGTGAAAATTCCACAAATAAAAGTGAAGATAAGACACTGTGACTCGGAGAAGTGGTGGTGGACATCATTGAAGATAGACACGGAGAGAGGTTTGGAGCGCGCGCCAGCGGATAAGGCAGGCAGCTGAAAACCGGCCAGTTTTCTTGAACGAGGGGACAAAGATGTCCCACTAGACTGATTCTCCAGCTCTGGGAGAAGTCCAGGGAACCCACTATCATACGGGGTAAAAACTGGACAATGGGAGGGTATGCTGAAGCTCGGGTGTTGCAGGGGTCTGCTGGCTTGTGGAGAAGGCAAGTTTGTGCGGAGTGCGCATGAACTTGGGAACAACGCAGCTGCGTGACCTCGTAGAGAGCGCTCTCGACTTGCTCTCTCATTCGGGAAACCGTCAGACTGCTTTGTTTTACGACCCTGGGTGAGACCTTGGGTGTGCAGACTCATTTGGGGAGAGTCTGAATTCCCCGGCAGCCAGTGGAGCTCGGCAGCAGTTCTCTCTCAGAGGTGCTGGCAGCCTGACACAGAGTTCCTGGGGCCACACAGGGCGGAGCTAATGCTGTCTGCTTGGCATGGAGACTCTGCCCATCCAACCAGAGCTGAACTTCACAGACAATTGGCCTGGAGGTCAACCCCTCCAAGTGCTAACAACGATTAACCTGAGCTCAACTTCAGCAAAACTGTGCAACCTATATCCACCTCAGGTAACTGGGGAGGCTGAGCCACTGTCCCTTGTAGGACGTCTACCACAAAAAGCTAATTGACCAACTCAGGGAAGCAGCCACCATGCAGAGACATGGAAAGAAAGATGTGAAAGAAATGGAGGAAAAAAAATGACTGGACATGGAATTCAAAACCACGGTTATGGGGCTTCTCAAGAGGCTCCTAGAAAAGGCCGAAATCTATCAGGAAATATGCAAGACCGACAAGGAAATGAACAAGACCCTCAAGGATATGAATGAGACCTGCAAGGAAATGATCAAGACCAACGTGGAAATGAATGAGTCCTACAAGGAAATGAAGGAGACCCTCAAAGATATGGAGATTCTCAAGGATATAAAAAAGGACCAACCAGAAATTAAGCATACACTGACTGAAATAAAAAATATTATACAAAGACCTAAAAGTACTCTAGAGCACCCCAAGAACCAAGTTAAAGATTTGAAATACAAATAGGTAAAATCCACTCAGCTGAAAAAGCAAGAAACCAAAAGAATCCAAAAAATTGAAGAGAGTGTAAGGGGCCTCTGGGACAACCTCAAACATACCAACATCCGAATTATAGGGGTGCCAGAAAAAGAGAGAGAGCAAGACAATGAAAACCTATTTGAAGAAATAGTGACCAAAAACTTCCCACACCTGGTGAAAGAAATAGACTTAGGAGTCCAAGAAGCGCACCAAACCCCAATATATAGGAACCCTAAGAGGACCACACCAAGGCACATCATAATTAAAATGCCAAGAGCAAAAGACAAAGAGAGAATATTAAAAGCAGCAAGAGAAAGACAGATGGTTACCTATAAGGGAGCACCCATACGATTGTCAGCAGATTTCTCAACAGAAACGATGCAGGCCAGACGGGAGTGGCAAGAAATATTCAAAGTGACGAATAGCAAGAATCTACAACCAAGATTACTCTATCCAGCAAAGCTATCATTCAGAATTGAAGGTCAGATAAAGTGTTTCACTGATAAGAAAAAGCTAAAGGAGTTCATCACCACCAAACCAATATTATATGAAATGCTGAAAGATATTCTTTAAGAAGAGGAAGAAGAGCCGAGACCGGTTTGGCTCAGTGGATAGAGCGTCGGACTGCGGACTGCGGGGTCCCGGGTTCGATTCCGGCAAGGGCATGTACCTTGGCTGCGGGCACATCCCCAGTAGGGGGCGTGCAAGAGGCAGCTGATCGATGTCTCTCTCTCATCGATGTTTCTGACTTTCTATCCCTCTCCCTTCCTCTCTGTAAAAAATCAATAAAATATATTTAAAAAAAAAAAAAAAGAGGAAGACGAAAAAGATAAAATTGTAAATTAGGAACAACAAATACACATCTATCAACAAATGAATCTAAAAAGCCAGTGAATTAATTAGCTGTTGAACAGGATAAACTGGTGAATGTAACTGAATCATGGACATAGAGGGGGAATGGACTGACAATTCTTGGGGAGAAAAGGGCTATGGGAAGTGCAGCAAGAGACTGGACAAAAATCATGCAACTATGGGATAGGACAGTGGAATGGGGTGAGGGTGGAGCGTGGGATGGGTACCAGGTGGAGGGGAGCTATAGGGGGGAAAAAAGGGAACAATGTAATTAATAAACTGAACAATAGAGATAATTAAAAAATAAAAATAAAAAAAATAAAACCTGTCCTTCTCAAACTCTTTCAAAAAATTGAAGAGCCAATACTTCTTATCACATTCTATGAGGTCAATATAAACCTGATACCAAAACCTGGCAAAGAATTCACAAAGAAAACTATAGAACAGTATCTCTGATGAATACACATTGATATTTCTGTCCTTCCCTCTCTCTCTACTCTCTCTAAAAATTAATGGAAAAATATCCTCAGTGAGGGTTAAAAAAATAATAATAAAATGATTTGATATATAAAAATTTGATTCCTAGCCAAATTTTTAAGTTTGAGAGAGATAAGGAAAGAGAAAAAAGAAGAGCTTGTGAGGAAGAATGATTACCAAATATATAAAAGTTAACACCTCTTTTTGCACAGAGTACCTATAAAATTCTTCTTTTCCAGCCTTCCCATCATTGGAGGGTACAAGCCATCCACCGTCAGCCAGCTGTGCTCCTTTTCCAGCCCATAAGCCTTCCTTACCAAAATAATCCTGAGTGTGAAACTGAAAAGACTCTGCATTTCTGCTGTTAACTGTAAGGCAATGTTTAGACACACCAAACATATACAGCTGCACAAAAGAAATAATAGAAAAATTTGATAATGAATGAAAAATAAAATCAAACAAAAAATCATGTTTCACAGAATACAAACAATTGTAACAAACTGAAACTGAATTTACTCAAAATTTTCATTTAAATATTAAAATATTCACCATAAAAACGTTTACCTTATGTACTAGAAGCTAAAATGCTGATGTACTAGAAATGACCTCCCAGCCCCCCAATTCGAGAGTCTGTTGCAGCTTTTTCATTCCCCTGTGTATATGCCTCCTACTATATCTGCCATTGGAAGTCATTGTGAAGGTAAAAAAGTAACAATGTTTTACAAAATCTCTTAAGTTAAAAAATTTAGAAGGGAGAGAACAGTAAAAAGTATATTTCAGGGAGTCTGATCTCAGGAGGTCAGATCTCTACATAGGCCTGGCCTATTTCAAGGTGCTCCCTTCATCCAAGAGGCCTGATCCCAGAGTATTTTTTCCTTTATTCAGACTTCACTCTGGAGTCAGACTCCTGGCTTTGAAATTGTGGCTCTTCACTTGCTTAGTTAAGTGACTTTGGGGACAGTTATTTAACCTTCTCGATGCTTCAGTTCTTTCATCCATAAAATGAACAAAATAATGGTGCCTTTCTTTTAGGTGCTTGTGAAGGTTAAATAAGATATAACAAGCAGGCACAGAGCTTAGAAATGCTCAGTAAATGTTACCTATTAATATTACCAATATCATTTTCACTTTTCCAGTGCCTAAAATGCTAATTAGATAGTAATCCTATCAAATAAGGAGGGAATATGCTAATTGACTGCCATGTCCTCGAAGATGGCAGTGCCCACAGCCACAAGATGGCGGTGCCTAGTCCCCTCAGTCCCCGTGGGGTGCCTGCCTCTGGAGTCCTCCAGTTCCCTTAGCCCCACAGCTGCCCAGGGCTGGCCCCAGGTGCAGGCAAGTCTCGGATGGCGGCTGCCCAGCGCCTCGGGCAGCGGGCTGGGTGGGCCGAGGCTTGCACTGTTAGCAGTGGCAGCAGCAGAGATGTGATGGGGCATCACCTTCCAGATTGCCGGGTTGCCTCCCGCCCCCGAGGGCTCCCGGACTGTGAGAGGGGGAGGGCTGGGCTGAGGGACATCCACTTCCAGTGCATGAATTTTCATGCACCAAGCCTCTAGTCTATAATAATAAGAGTGTAATACGCTAATTAGACCAGATAGCCTTATGGATGAAGCCAGAGCTGCAAGGGAAGCCAGGTTCTTAGTGCCTGTTGGTGGCCGAAGGGAAGCCAGTGCCAGCAGCTGGGGACAGGAAGGCCTACTCTTGCATGAATTTCGTGCATTGGGACTCTAGTAGCTTAATAAGAATCCTCTTTTAAAACTGTGAATAACTCTTAGTGAGTTCAGGACTATGAGTTATTCACAATTTAAATTCAATGAGACTACTTTCCTCTAAACACCTAGCCAAGAGCACTTATAGTAATAAAATACATTTTGAAAGGGGAAGAGAAATACCACTAATAATTCTGAAATACAGATCACTCTGTACGATTAAGGCAGTAGAGGAGAAGGCTGCCCCTGTAGGTGGATTAGGAACATGATGATTTCCTTCATCCATTCACTGCTGCCTCAATTGGTTCTTCATTTAAAAATGACAATTTGGAGATACCAGTTAATAACATAAAATTACAAGTTGCTATAAAAGCTATTAGCATTGTCAACAAAAGCGTACCTGTGTATGGGAGCGTGCAGAGGGAACCTGGCCTTCTACTGCTGCTTTCAGAGAGACTCTAGGCACAGTGGATGTTTTTACAAGATATAGACTTCCTGGCTGAGGAAAAATTTGTTGGCTATGTTTCTTTTTAATACGCATATCCTGTATATCTCTGGCATTCTGAAGATTTGCACTGAAATCTATTAATAAGTAGCAAAAAATAATACTTTATTAAATTTAAAAAGCACAACCCTTGCTTTATAAAATTATACATTATCAATTAGCTCTAATTTAAAATCTTTAGGCATGAAAAAAGTTTCAACTTCTAAAGAACAGAAATATGTCTATTATTCTTATTTCAGATTTAGAAGAAAATAAGTAGCCTAGAAAAAAAAACATATTCCAGTAATAGCAATGCTAGGTGTGTCTCTAATTACTTTTTTTAAAACAAGAAAGTCCACAAATAGTTATCTTTGAAAGACAATATTAGAGTAACTTAAACCTAATCTCTGGACATATACAGCTGCACAAAAGAAATAACAGAAAAAAAATCTAAGGCATTAAAGAAGGTTTTGAAATTATTAATCATTACAAAGGGGGGAAATCCTCAAAGCATTATTTAATAAATGAAATATCTAACTGAAAGGCAAAATTATGTCAATACAAATTTTCACAAAATACCTAAAGGTTCTTCTTCACACTTTGTGATTATAGTTACTACTTGATTGGAGTTATCTTTGTTGGGCTGATGAATTTTACAGTCATTAATATTATTTTTACTACCACCAGAGCCATGTTCACCTATGTTTTCTTGTTTTTGTTTGTTTTCTTCCAAATCATTATTGCTAAGACACTGATTATCTCTGTGAAAATGTGATTTAGTTTTAAAAGGTGGGACAAAAACTTTTATTGGTTTGCTTGTAGTAATTGAGTATCTCCTTTTTTTATTTTGTGTGGCAGGAACCTTATAAAATGGCTGTTCTGAAATTGATAAATCACTTGAAGATTTTTCCAAAGTCAGCTGTTCATAAAAATGAGATTTGGACAGAAATTCTTGACCAGGTTCAGTAAAACTTGGAGTCTGTATTTTTTGCCTTTCCTTAGTTGTGCTACAATGGGAAGAAAACATTTGTTTGATTAGTTACCAATAAATATATATACACACACACACACATAAAACTTATGGAATATGCATTTTTGGGGAGACCCTTATTGCTACATGGTGGATACTCTTCTGCTGTTTTACATTTCATCATGGTTACCACCCAAAACAATACCACCGTCAAGTCCATCACAACTTCTCATATAAGGATACCAGTCTTTGACTTTACCATGTACTTCCCATAATAGGAAGAGTCTGTCAAACACAGATCCTTGTGCCTCTCCTCCAGGTTTATCTCCTTACTCACCTCTTTAACCAGAGAAAGAGCTATCTGTCTTCTCGTGGCTAGCACCTTCACCTATACTCCTAACCCCAACTAATTACTCTGTCTTTTCAGGAGCCCCAGTGTTTCAGTTATTATTTCACCTACTTTTTTTCTTTCTCTATCACCTGTTTATATCTTTTGTTTAAGCGCTCCTTTCATTTAGCCAGAAAACCTTGTCCACTCTCCCGAAGACATTTTTCCTCAACCTTATCTCCCCTTCAAGTTCATACTCACTGTTACTTACCCCTCATGGCCAAACCTTCCTAAATAGAGAATCCTCAATTTCTATTCATTGAATTCTCACTTTTCCCACTACTCTATAAAAATTGTTCTCAATAAAGTTATTCATAACCTCCCAAATGCCAAAAAAATATTGCTTCATATGTACACTCATTCTACTAGACTTTTGGCAGCTGTGACAGTTGACTTTTTCCCTCTTAAAATTCTTACCATTAATATCTACTTCATTGTTGTCCCTTTGTGTGTTTTTCTTCTTTTAGACTCTTAAAAATATTCCTGTCTCCAAAGCTGGATTTCTTTCCTAGACCCTTCCTGGGCAAGGTAAGTTATATCAATTGCCTAAATTGCCATCTACCTAACAATACAAATATTAACTTGTAACTCATGCCCGACTTTCTCCTAAATGTTATTCCCACACTTTGAACTGCAGAGGACACAAGGCCCAAACTAAATTTATCATCTTTCCTAGCATATGCATTCTTCCTAATATTTGATATCTTGTTGAAAACCCCATACTTCCTTTTATCTAACCCTAAACCCCTGGAATTAATTTAGCTACCCATTCATCTATCTATCAAATATTTAATGGGGTCCTACTAAGTGCCAGGCACTGTCCGGCTAGAGGACAGAGTGATAAAACAAAATTAGAGTTTACGATCCAGTGGAGGGAAAGAGACAATATGTCACATGGTAGTAAATGCTATGGAGATAGACTTTCTGGTTACTAGCATCTGAAAAAAGTCTATGCTCACACTTATTTGATATTTTATTTGTTTACTCCCCTCCCCCAGATACAATAAGAGGGAAGACAACATTGCTCATCACTATTAGTCTGCTGAACGTTATCTTCATTGTACTGAGGACTCTTTTAATCAAGGAAATTCGTCCTTCAGTACTGA
The DNA here is from genome assembly GCA_027563665.1 of Antrozous pallidus. NCBI lineage: Eukaryota > Metazoa > Chordata > Mammalia > Chiroptera > Vespertilionidae > Antrozous > Antrozous pallidus. Next base: position 11,486,860 of record CM050513.1, read on the forward strand.
TAAACTTTTTCTTCGAAATTACTTTCTTAATTTTTCCTAGTCTTTCGTTTTCAAACTCCAAATTTTTAGACTTTTCTGATTATCTTTTCAGTCCCTTTTTCATCTCTTTCTCTTTTTGTTCTACATTCTGATAGTGTTCATAACTTTGATCTTCTATTACTTCTACTGAGTTAACTTATTTGTGCTATCATATTTTTCATTTCTAAGAGCTCTTTTGTACATATTTTAAAGATGCAATATGTTCTCTTTCCTAATAATATTAGTTTTTTAAAGTTTTCTTCTCCTTGCACAATCCTTTAAATTCCTTCCTTTATCTTTCTTTTCTTTTCTTTTGCTTTATTTTTGTGCTTTGGACACTATTTTTCATAGAGGCTTTCTTCCAACGACAGGTGTTCCTTGAGTAGCTGTTCTTATTTCAGAATTAGGCACTAAAAGTCAACAGGAAGTTGTGTGCTATGGGTTTGCCCATTGTTGACTTCACTGTCCGGTGATCTGGCTATGCTGTGTCACATGAGTACCCACAAATGTCAGGATTTGGGTTTTTTCTACTGAGTTGGTCTTATTTCCCAGAAAAAAAAAATTGGAGGCCTGGCTGCCAGCAATGGAAGCCAAGTATGGGAAGGAGGCTCTCGCTCGCGCTCGCGCGCTCTTTCTCTCTCCCCCCTCTCCCTCTCCTCTTCCCCCCTCTCCCTCTCTCTTCCTCTCTGAAATCAATAAAACAATATTAAAAAAAAAATCTTAGTAATTTTAGAAAAATTTTAAGGAGATAAAATATTTTCCATATATTCCTTTCTTTTTTTTATAATGAATATTGAGTAATTTCCTTAACTCCATTCAACCTCAGTACCTTATCCATAAAATGGGAATAAAATCTGTTTGACTATAAAGTTATGACTAAAAAACGAGCTTGTATATGGATAGCACTATAAAGTGTGACCCAAGTACACAATGATTTAACCCTAATGCAGGCTTCAAAAGGGAAGGATTAATCTCTATATACATGTTAGTGCCATTAATTTTAGAAATATTTATGAAAAAAATACCCATACTTTTCCTACACTGTACTAGAACTTAAAAAAATTTAAACATGTCTTACCTTAAGGGTCCACAAGTAATTGGCTCTAAAGAAATGTGCTGCATAAACAATCTTCTATCTTTTAGTGTGCCTAGAAAAATATTATTTTACATTATGTTTCAATGAAAATAGATTTTATATTAGTTATTAATGAAAGCCTCATAGGATATTTTATTTACTATGTCTATTTATTACAATTCTTTTAAATATTTATACATAAGATTTAATATAATTATAGACTTTAACATTTTTAATGCATATAATGCGTGCTCAGGAAGTAACTACCAAAAGAAATGTTTGATTCACACTGATGACTGTATTCCAAATAATTCACAGTACAAACATATAAAATAAATCAGTATAAATTCAATCAGCTAATGTTAATTGTAACTCAAAGGTGTTAGCCAATGAAAATATCTAATTTAAGATTTAGTCTTGTAAAGGTTTAGAAGCTAAACTTTAGGTATTATTATCAGTATGTAACTTGTACTTCTTATATCCCTAAGTAGTCCTTTGGAAAGGGAACAGTTGAAAAAACTAGTTTTTGTAGATAGAGCCACTTGAAAAGTGGCTTAAAGATTAATTAAGGCATGTTAAAACAATTAAAAAACCCTTGTGAAATACTGTAAAGAGGTTTCCACTTTTAAATTTAGGATGATTTAATTAAAAAAGAATGTTTTCTTCCTGTGAAAATGTACGTTACATATATTTTACTTTTAGACTTTACAAATGCATTATAAATAAAAATCAATTTTATTCAACAGAGGAAAAAAATCATTTAATATATTCTACTACTCCCTACCCTGAAAAGATGATAATTAAAAGGAAAGAATTAAGCTTTTTTAGGAAGAACTATAGCTCCTCCCCAGGAACTATAGTTAAGGAAAAGCTCCTCCTTGCTGAAGAATCCCAGCAACTGAATGTATTAAGGAATAATATAAATTGAAAAACACCATTTCTTAACCTCTGATTAAATAATTGATTCAAGTAAATATCAACTGATATTAAAAACTGTTAGTGAAAGACTGGTAAACTGGATATTTTCACAGTCCAAAAGATTGTCCCACAGATTACCTGCTAATTGCAAATGGGAAAACAGACCATTTTAACAGTGACCTGGTGGTTAGCATCTTACCCTGATTCACAGCCCTCTCAGCAGTCAGTGCTGGGGCACCGCATGGCAACCCAGCATTGATTGCAGGCCTGACTTCCAGTTGGTTGAGCCTCAGTCGTTACTGGTCGTTATGACTGAGGGTTTTTAGGAAAATTCAATATGGTAAAAATTATCCTAGAAATTATTTATATTTCTCATAAAGAATAGTAATCATGGTTTTTGTTTTCAACTCTGTTCAGAATTCTTATACAAACTAAAGTTTGAGAACCATGAAGTAAAGAGAAAGAAAAGAACAACAGAAATGAAATAGTTTTACGGACATTTAAAACACTCTGTTTTAATAACTTTCATATCTGTATCATGACTTAGAATATACCAGTGTTCCTGCCTCTTGTGGGATTTACCCCATGTGTTTCAGAACCAAGCTTCCAGAGAGTAATATATTTCTCCCTCATAATCTCAGTTCTTCCTTTCTAAACCAGGAACCACGTATACAGTGAGCAATAGTGACATGTTTTATTTATTTTCAAGCATTTCATGGTAAGAACTTTGAATTTCCTTTTAAATGAGACAGAAAACCCTCAAAAGTTTTAAGCAGTCAAGTGACAGAATCTGACCTCTGTGTTATAAGAGTGATTCTGGCTGTTGTGATGCAAATAGGCTAGAGGAAGGGCAATAGCAAAAACAGAGAGAAGGATTAGAAGCTATGACAGTGGCTTGGTTAAAGGTTGCAGGGGTAGAGAAGAAATGATCAGATTCTTATTACATTTTGAAGGTAGAACCCATAGGACTTGTAAACGGGCTGGGTGTGAAGTATGAGGAAACAAGGGTGAAAAATGCCATAAGGCTTTTATGTGGTCAGCTGGAAGAATGGCAGTGAGAAAGGAAGAGCAGGTCTGGGGCAGGGGTGGAGTCAGGGGTTTATTAGCAATGATCATATTCACTGAGATGCATATTAGCAATACCAGCAGAAAAGTGATAAATCGACAAATGAATCACTAAGTCTGTAGTCCAGGACAGGCTAAAGACTGCAGATATAATTTGCATAGTCACTGAAGTTTAGAGTAAATTCTTACTAAATTTTTATAGCTTTTTTAAATTTAAAAAGACATTATTTTATAATAATTGCACACTTCCCAATTACGGAGAACCTCTGCATTATACCAGGCATTATGAAGGAAAAGCTCACATAAGTAAGGCAAGATATAAGTTTAACAAACAAACTGTAAGGTCTTGTCCAATTATCTATATAATCAAAACAGCTGAAAAATAATTATAAGAATATTATGGATCGTACCTATAGAGAGGGAAAATATGGATAAAAAGCAAATTTTACCATCTGGAGTGCTTTTTGAAGCCTTTAAGGATTTTTCTTGATTTTCTATTATCCCGTCAAATTCATTTAACAAGTTTCTTTTGACTGGGGGCTCTCCTAAGAAAAATTTCCATACAGGTTTTCAAAAGCAAATAATAAAAAAGCCTAGAGTCCATTTTTAAAAGCTAAAGTACTGACTCTTACAATATATTCAGCAAAAAATACATAATTATAAATAACAATCATTCTATTTTGAAAGAATATTCATTTTTCAATATCAATTTAATTTCTATTATTTTTTGACCATTTAAAATACCACTATTTAATTGGGTCTAGGGATAAACAGACACTATGCAATACCACAAATAAATTACTTTTTAATAAACTAGAAATGAATGTGATTCTGGGTTCACTGGCAATAAAGACAGACAAAATCTCGTCAAATAAATGTTTTTGTCCTGCATTAAACTCAAGAGGCATTTATTACATAGATCATTGAATTAGAGTCAGTGAGTAGGAGAAAAGATTTTTTAAATTACCAGAATTATATTAAAATTTTAGTAGACGTAATACCTCTTATTAAAAATTCCACAAAGGCTGAAAGTAAAATTAAACCATAATCCTAGATATGCATTTCTATGCCATATGGATAATATGTGGTAACAGGTACTTTGGTTTTTGATGCTTTATTAAAGGGAATGAATTTGCAGTATTTAATGAATAACAATATCCATTCAGGGCTTTACCAAATGTTAGATTATAATGTGATTTAATTATTTGACAGGGACCTGTATTAGTCAAATAACCAGAAGCTGATTAAGCTGTATATATTTGAATATCCTATATAATAAGGAGGTAATATGCAAATTGACCATCACACACTCACAAAGATGGCTGCCTACGACCAGGCTAGCAGAGGTATTAGTGAGGGACCATCAAATGACTGAACAAGCAGGCTGTGTGGGGCGACCAGGCCGACAGGGATGGGGAAGCTGGGGGCGACTGGGCCGGCAGAGGGGGCAATTTGGAGTGACCAGGCAGGAGACAAGTGAGCGATTAGGAGCCAGTAATCCAAGATTGTGAGAGGGATGTCCAACTGTCAGTTTAGGCCTGATCGTTGGGCATCCCTCAAGGGGTCCCAGATTGGAGAGAGTGTAGGCTGGACTAAGGGGACTCCCCCCGGACCCCGTGCATGAATTTTGTGCACCAGGCCTCTAGTAAATATCTAACAGAGGTGTGGGAAATTAAATAGTGATGCTGTTGAGAATATTTATTAAAAGTTGTTTTTCTCTTCTGAGTAGAAGACCGACCCATTTCAGCATAAACATGAACAAAATGGGTTCCAATAAATAAAGCCATTATTTTCCATAAGAAAATTATGAGTATCTTTAATCATCTCTGCAGTTCAGCATTCTGCACTAGACAAGAGCAATAGTTCAAGGTAAGTATTATAAACGTAGCACTATGCCCATAATTTAAATCTGGTATAGAAAGAGGCCTGGATAGCACTTGATTACGCAAATCTGTATCCACCAAGATAACTCAGGGTCAGAAGGCACCAAGGAGAAGAATGAACTGACTGGCTTCAGTGTCATTCTCTGTATGAAGATACTGGACAAAAAGACTTGTGATAACTATTCTGAGTCTATAGGTTTTTTTTTTTTAAGGAGCTAGTTATTGAAGATAAACTACTTAAAATGATCAAGAGATTAAATTACTTAATATTATTCTTAGAGATACTAACAGAAAAAAAAAATCACATCTAATTATCCTAATAGTTAAACTGGTTAAAAGTTATAGTCCAAATGCCACTAAGGCCAGAATACTAATTTTAGAACACTTCCTATATTAAAAAAGAAAAAGAAAGAAAGAAAAAAGCAAGCTAACACCTGTAACTAGAAACCAGTCTCTCCCCCGCCCCCCGCCCCACAGCTGTGCAACATGTTTCAATGCTTGCAGTCTGGCGGGCTGATGCCAGGCAATGGTTTAAGGCCAGTTTGCTCTGGCATGGGACACTATAAGAGACTCAGGGGGACAGGCCTGCAAACTAATCTTTTAAGTTAATAATAGCCAGAATCTGAACCTCTGCTATCTACATTTATGAAAACAGTTAACAAGTTGTATCATATGGGCTGTTATAACATGAGGAGTTTCAGCCCTAGCTGGTTCAGCCCAGTGGCTAGAGCATTGGCCTGCAAACTGACGGGACCTGGATTCGATTCCAGTCAAAGGCACATGCTAAGCTTGCAGGCTCCAGCCTCAGTAGGGGGCACACAGAAGGCAGCGAGTCAATAGTTCTCTCTCATCATTGATGTTTCTCTCCCTCTCCCTCCCTCTCTGAAATCAATAAAAACATTTTTAAAAGTTTCAATTTCCTAGAGAAGTTAAAACTTTTAACAGCAATTTCTCAAATACAACTATATTAATGCCTAAAAATATACTAAGAACTTCAAAACACAATTTATTAGTATACAAACTCAAAGATATCAAGAATGAAGTCACATTTCCCCAAACTACACATAAAAGTCTAGAAAAACATGTTCAGTGTATAATACCTTTAATTGCTATAAACTAGGCCACCAGGATTAATAAAGACTTAATTTTAAAAGTGATTGGCAAACCAAAAGGGAAAAACATACTTACCATTCAAGAAAAGCGCATCTCCTCTTCTTTTTCCAGTTCCTGGATTTAACAAAGCCATTTCCTTGTTTTGGCGGGTGAGATGGAAGTGTTCGGGCTGACTCAGCAGTTCAGAATCTGTCAGATCACCATCTTCCATAAAAGCTTTGGCAATCTCCACTGCTTCTGTCTCAAAATAGTTTTCTGGATCTTTGGGATAAGCAGTATAAATTTCTGTATTTGTTGTCATGGGAAGATTAGGATCAGTTTCAGGTTTCACAATTTCCATTTTTGCATTTTTAGGCAGAGCTGGTTCTTGTCCTGAAAGATGACTGCTCCCAACAGGCGATACTTTGTTCCCAAACACCAAAGGCTGTCCACCCTGCTTCAACGGAGAGGGACATGGAGAAATTTCGAGAGAGTAAGTGTTTTCGGAAAAATCACGTCTAATGTTACAGTTATTTGATAATTTAAATTCTTTATTGCAGGCCTTTCCCATTTTGCAGCTTGCAGTGTGTTCTGGAGTACTCTTATCAATCCAGGAGAGAGGAAGTACTTTTGACACATCTTGTCCAGATGTAGGTGAATTCTGAAGACCATATTCAGTTCTGAGTGAATCAAAGTCCTCCAACATCCCCTTAACTTTGTTTAAGGAATTCTCTGAAACTGGAACCTGTTTTCCACTTGCTGTACTAAAACCAGAGAAAGCAGGTGATGGCAAATTTGGGGGGATATGTAGCATATTTTCTTCTCTTGGGAGCCTGTCTGAACGTTCTTTATTAGGTTCAAATAATACTTTGGAAAAGAGCTGCTCCGCACTCTCTTCCAGCTCAGAAAAGATGCATCGAGTCTTCTGCAAGGCAGCATCTGACACTTGTACACATTTCCCACTTGCTGTGCTAAAAATTCCACAAGCATTAGAGACTGTATTAAATTCACAAGTAGCAGAAACTTTCAAATTACTCTGGCAAGGTACCATTTCAGAAACTGTCTCTGATCTAGACATACTTTGGCCATGTTGTAGAATTTGTTTACTCTGAATGCCAGTAAAAACCTTATGTGAACGCATGCTATGCTCTTTACTATCCAGAGAATTAGGAAAAATAAAATCCTCCGAATCACCCACCACCTCATGATAATTTGTCAAAGTTTTCATATGGCCAGTGCCTGATTTATTCTCTGCGTTTATCCTAATAAACTTGGTGCCGTTGTCCGCAAATCTCTCTCTTACTTTCATTCCATGTGAAACAAACATCATTTGACCACTTGCTGTACTGAATGCAGGAGACTGTATCTCAAAATTATTTGAGTCAGATACGGCCACTTCCAGGGGTGCATTATTTTTGTATGGTGAATAGTCAGTCAAAAATTTCTGAACACAAGTATCTTCATTTATAGTTTGTCTGTATGTGTTTGCTTCTCTTATTGTGGCTATTACTTCAGAAAAACTAGTGGTTTTTTCTTCTTTGACATTCTTCACCATTGGCTCAATACCAAAATTATCCATTCTATTTTTAGAGAGCGATTTTAATTTATCATATATTTCATTGGAATGACAAAAATCAGAGTGATCTGAATTGCGATTAGACGTGCTACTGTTACTTAAATAATCTTGTTTCTCAGAGAGATGATTTTTGTCATTTTCAATTATGATACTGTTTGAGTGATTTCCACATGAAGGATTTTCTACATAATCCTCAGGATTGTCTTTTAAACATGTAACTTTGGCAGCATTTGTTTTTTCTGGTTGATCATCTAATTCTTCTTCAATTAGTGAAGCCTGATTCACAGAAAATTTTCTACCATGTCCTGTGTAAAATGCTACAGCAGAATTTTTAATGTCTGAACAAGTGAATTGACTTCTGTAACAAGTTGTAGGACTTTTTGCTCTTTCTTTTTCTATGTTTCCAATTTTTAGATCAACACTATTTGACATTTCAAAATTTCCAGTTTGCCCGTATAAATTATCACTTAAGAGCCTGGGTAGCATAGCAAACTCATTAGAAAGAAGTTTTTTCTCTTTTAGAGAATTCTGTGTTTCTTCATACATTGGAGCAGTTATTTCACCAGTCTCACATGCTAATGGAAACCCTACTTTACATTCTTCTCTGTCTTTTGGCACCTTTACTCTTCGATGACTATAATTAGTGGTTTCACTATCTTGCTTTTTTTCATCAAAAAGATTTTTCACTTTTTCCAGATATTCCTGTGCAATTTTTACCTTTTTCCCACTAGCTGTATGAAAACCCAACATAGTAGGTTCTTTGGCCCTTTCGATTTCACACTCTGGTTCTGTTTGGAGAGTCAGCAATTGATTTTCAATACCAACCAAGTCACTTTCTTTCAATGTGTTGTCTTTAATCATATCTGTATCCTCAACACTTGAAATATCTATTTTGTTGACATTTATTCCAGAAAGTAATTCAGAATTCAAGACATCTGAAAAGTTATTCAATTCTTCTTTTGCACATTCTTTGTAAAAGAAATTCATAGCTTTATTTAATGAATCTTTTGAGACTCTGACATCTTTCCCACTTGCAGTCTTAAAGGATACATGGAAAATGTCAAAATCTTTTATGTTTTGCCCCATCTTACTAGCAGTTAACAGTTGTTTATTTGACATATGAACATGACATATTTCTTCAGCTTTCACAACTTCCAAACAAGTTAAATCTGATACACCTTCTTTGACTTGAGTGTTTCCTCCATTCATAAACTGGCCAGATGATTTTAGATGTATGTTGTGCTGATCAATAACACATGGCAAGCCATTTTCATCTTTATAAACACAAACTGTGTCATCTTTATTTAAATCATTGCTATCAGATTCTCCTAAGTTATAAATATTTCTATGGGCACCAATAGATTTATCTTCAATTTCTGTGTTTTTCTTCTGATCTTCAGTATTTTCTTCAACAAAGATGCCAGCAGCCATCTCAATATTATTTTGTTGTATTTGTTGGTATTTATTATTTTTTCCATTAAAATTTTTATCATTGTTACAATTTTCCATCTGAAACATTGAAACAACAGTATCATTACATTTACTTGAAGAGAAATTTCTTGGATCTACTTCTGCAGAAGTTCCCTCACTAATATTCTCAATGTCACGGAACAGCCTCACAGCTCTTTGCAGTGCTTCACTAGAAACATTCAGCTTTATGCCACGAGCAGAGTAAAAGCCTCTAAACTCCTCTTCATTTTTATCTGTTAAATACCCAGCAGCATTTTTGTTACGGCTTGTTTTCAATGAGAAAGCAGACTTTTGCTTATCTTCAAACTTCCTGCTGCTGTCCGTAAGAGGAGGACCAATGCCTTCCCATTCCTCAGAAGGGGCATGCAAGGCCGGCATCTGCTTTTCAGGTATTTCAAGGGGATTATTCTGCATTATGTGGCTTGGTTTTCTAAACTGTGTAAATTCAAACTGACTTCCTGATTCTTCCAATATAGTAGAAAGTTCTGTAATTTCTGCCTTTTGGCTAGGTGTTAAGTTATGGTTTGAATTAAAACCTCGCTTCAAAGACAAAGCTGGAGGAGTTGTGTGACTATTTTCACAATCAGACACAAGTGCACTACTCTGCTCACACCCAGACACAGAATTAATTGACTGACCATCAACTGGGTGAGGTTCGCTTCGTTTCTTTTGATTGTCTAACAATGAGGTACTTACAATTTCTATACAGGCTAAGGTACTAGTAAAATGTTCTTCAATATCTTTGAAGAACACTTTGCTTTTCTTAATGTTGTATTCAGAGAGTTTTATGTCTTTATTAGAAGCTGTTCTAAAGCCCTGACCAAAATTGTGATTTGAATTGGGATCTGAAAGTTCTGCCCATGTGTTCATGTAATCATTATTTTGGTTTGATTTCTCATCTGTATCGAAGGTCATGTTTGACTTTGAATCTTCACCTGGAATCATTTGCTGCATTACATTTTTTCTGTTCTCTGTAAGATCATGGGCTAAATTTGATGAATCAAAACCTTTTGTAATTGATACTTTGGCTACTCGTTTGTCATCGGTGCCTGTATCTACTATCATGATAGAGTGCTTGACAATAGGCTCTCTGACACAACTGATGTCTGCTTCTTGAAGTTCCTCATTATTTTCTAACAAAGAAATATTCCATTCATCAGTTATTTCAGAGACAAAATCCTTCTTATTATCTTGGAAAAGTTCTTCAGACTTTGAATTCACAGTTATTTTTGAAATTGAAGTAGTCTTTTCTTGGACTTTTTGGGTTACTGTGACATTTGTAGTTTGGTTTAATTGTATCTTCAGAGAAGGTGATGCTGCTATTACGCATTTTTCAGGTGACAACAGCTCAGCCTTTTTAGAATTTTCATTTAAAACACACATTTCTTGATTATCCAGGAGAATATTTTTGGTTAAATTAAAACCAGCTTCACAATTCTTAAATTTTACTTTATCTCGTGTTTTATGTGATTTTTTCCCTCTAGAAATCACACCTGGGTTTGATGGAGGATCCTGGGAGGCAGAAGTTAAAACACTGGTTTTTTCAAGGTCATATAAAATGCTTTCCTGGGGTTGAGAGTGGCTACCACTGCATTCCATTTCTGAATGTGGCACTGCAGAGTGAAACGCTACAGGTAAGGCCTTTTCTTCTATGTCTAAAATTTGGTATTCTGGATCTTCTTCACAATATTTTTCCTGTAAGCATGACAGGTAACCAGTTTCTGTGGTTATAAATGACTGCAGCTTTTCTTTATTAATTTTTGCTTCTTTATAATCAAGATCCTGAGATATTATTTTATTAGAAGAACTGCTTTCATTATTAGAACCTTTTCTCAGAATTGTCCCAAAAGAGCTGGTAAAAGACAAAGCTGGTTCTTCCAAATCATTCTGTAAGCAGTTTTTTTCCACAGAAGAATGCAATAAACCTATGTATTATGAGACAAAGTGACAAAATGAAATTAAAGTACCATCAATCACATTTATTAAATATTTTCTACAAAGTTAAAAAGGTAGTACCTAAAACAAGAATTACATAGAAACCAATAAATGAAGTCAGTTTAAAACAGAATTATAAATATTCTCTATCTGAAGTTATTACATATTCCAACTAAAGATAAATAGGAGCTATTTTTTGTAATATATATAAACTTAATCAAAATTAGCACATAGTTCTAAAAAGCAGGTATCTTCACAAGTAAAATTCAAAGTAATTTTATTGGAAAATAAAATTGTAGAAATACTCATTATTAATATTGGTGTAATAGAAGATGGAAAAACAAGCACCAGGGTTAATTCAGTCTTCCATATTGAAAAATATACAAAAAGTAAAAATTTAAAAATAACGTTAAAAATTGATTTCAGAGAGGGAGATGAAGAGGTAGAAACATAAATGATGAGAGAAAATCATAGATCAACTGCTTTCTGCATGATCCCCACTGGGGATTGAGCCTGTGAATACCACTACATTCCATTTCTGAAGGGTGAAACCTGGGCATGTGCCCTGACTAGGAATAGAACCTTGACCTCCTGGTTCATAGGTTGATGCTCAAACACTGAGCCACACTGGCTGGACCAAAAAGTCAATTTTAAAAACCAAGTTCTGCATATGATGGGTCTGAAAGATGACATAGTCTCAATTATAAAAGCAAATGAGTTAAACCACTTGGTTAATTTTATTTCTTTAAATATATTTTTATTGATTTAGAGAGGAAGAGAGAGGGAGAGGAAGAGACATCTGAATGATTAGAGAGAATCATTGATTGGCTGCCTCCTGCAAGTCCTCCACTGGGGATCAAGCCCACAACCCAGGCATGTGCCCTGACTAGGAACTGAACTGTGATCTCCTGATTCATAGGCAAATCCTCAGTCACTGAGCCACACCAACCAGCAGCTGTTCAGTTAATTTTAAAGGCTCTCTGAATTTCCTACTAACAAGTCAAGATTATTAATCTAATTTCCGTTCTTTACAGATCACTACTACATATTAGCTGTTTTATTGATTATAACTCTTCATATATAAAGAATTAAAGGCTTTTTAAATAAAAATTAACCCAAATATGCCCTGGCCAGTTTGGCTCAGTGGATGGAGCATTGACCTGCAGACTGAAGGGTCCCGAGTTGCAGGCACATCCCCAGTAGGGGGTGTGCAGGAGGCAGCTGATCGATGTTTCTCTCTCATTGATGTTTCTAACTCTCTATTCCTCTCCCTTCCTCTCTGTTACAAAAATCAATAAAATATATATTTTAAAAAATTAACCCAAATATCAAGCAGTTCCTCTGTACTCCAGTTCTACCCAACCAATCACTTGCTGAGATATTCCAACCCAGTAAAATCTTTTCATATGGAACTAAAATTGCCTTTTAAACAGAGTTTAGCTACTGATTAAATGAATTGTTTTTGAAATAAAAAACGAGTTTTACTGTACACACTCTGGGTGCATAGAGAGATGGCAATAAATCTCAGCAATTCCTAAATATTTGAGAAAATTATGTAGTAATAAAAATAAAAATCACTACTTTATTCAACTTAGCATTTTTCCTTTTTTCAGTTGCTTTAGTGAAAATACGAAGTAAATATAGCACATTTTCACAGGATTGCCCAATTTGCTTATAATAAACACTGGAAATTAAAGCAGGGATTATGCAGCTGATCTCCTGATGTTTATAAATCACATGCTCTGTCTCAAGAATGATGATTATACTCATACTATGCAAATAGATCCAACAAGTTTGATGAAATGGTTTTGAACATTGGTATCAAAGGCCTAAACAATGTTTAAGTTAGAAAATTGTAACAATGATAAAAACTTCAATGAAAAAAATAATATATACTGACATTGTCTGATATGGAATACAATTGACCCGTGAACAACACTGGTTTGAACTGAGCAGGTGCACTTATATGTGGATTTTTTTTCAATAAACATACCATTGGTCTTCCATATCTCTGAGTTTTGCATCCACATATAATAACAAACTATGTATGGAAAACAATATTTTCCATCTGTGTTTGGGAATCCACAGATGCAGAGGGCTGAGTGTATGCATTGTTCTATACCATGCTAATAATAAAAGGCTAATATGTAAATGATCACACCATGACACTGTAACGACCAATCAGCAGGGACCTGAGGCTGTGTAGACCAATCAGCAGGGTCCTAGGCTGCGGTGGGGGACCTGAGGCTGCACCCCATCCGGTGGGGCTTGATGGGGGACCTGAGGCTGTGGCCCCACCCAGTGGGGCTTGACAGGGGGTGGGACTGGCTGGGTCTCAGTCTGGTGCAATTTTGAGGCATGCATGGGTGGGTGGGGACTTGACTCAGACTCTGACAGGAGGGAGATTTTCATATACATTTTACTAATTTTCTTTAATCTCTGACACTTCTATTATAGAGAAAGGGCAAATAGCAATAGTAAAATATTTCCTCTAATTAATTCCCTTTTAATGTACACAAATTTTATGCAACAGGCAACTAGTTTCATATAAGGGACTGACTTGAGAATCTGAAGATTTTGGTATCCTGGAACCAACCCCTGCATCCTCGTGCCATCCCTTCCGGTACCCCCCTCCTCATAACCCTCCCACTCTCCCTGCAGATATCAAGGATGACCAAGTTCTGGGAAAGTAAAAAGTTATACTACAATTTCCAAATGCATAAGGATTGGCACCTCTAACTTCTGTGTTGTTCAGGGTCAAATGTACAAGATATAGAGATTTAAAAAAACTACAGAAGGAAAACAGACAGTATGCTTTTTAAAAAGATGAAAAAGCCCTGGCCAGTGTGGCTTAGTTGATTGGAACATTGTCCCTTACACTGAAAGGTTGTGAGTTTGATTCCTGGTCAGGGCACATACCCAGGTTGTGGGTTCAATCTCGGTCTGGTGTATATAGAAGATAACCAATTGATGTTTCTCTCTCATATCAATGTTTCTCTTTTCCTCGCTCTCTAAAATCAATACTACTATATCCTTGGATTAGGATTAAAAAAAAAAAAAAGATTAAAGAGATCCACACATTCAAATAGGAGATCTTGTCACCATCCATATAACTGTATTATTCACACACACACACACACACACACACACACACACACACACACACACACACAAAGGGTACCTGAATCAGCATTTATAACTGTAGTTGGTGCTTCAAAAGTGTTTTCTTCAAATTGGGCAGAATAGTTAGTTAGTCCTGATTCTTGATCTTTTTGCATTTTTAGAGCTTGATGAGATGTTTCATCATTTATAGTATAAATAAACTTTTTAGTTTTCTTTCTCAAAGTGGATATTAAACCTGTATTCTTCAAAGCTACAGATGTATGTTTGATAGTGATTGGACAGCTTCCATTATTAACTGAACTTGTACATAAAGAACTCTCTTCCTGGGAGAAAATAGTACTTATTTCCAATCTACTTTCGGAGGCTTCAGGATCTTTTTTCAAGTTTGGATCAGTCATGTTATTTGAGAAAATTGCACTCGGTGTCTCTTCAGGTGATTCTCTTATCCTAACTTGAGACTTTTTGATACCCTGAAGAGTAGAAGCTACTGTGTGTTTTACCACAAGAGTGGAATCTTCATGCAATTCAAGACACTGTCCTTTATCTCTCTTATTCACGATTGTTTCCTCCTTTAATATCTTCTCTGTCTTTGATACACTTGAAATATGTGGCAAAGAATTTTCTAAAATAATAAAGTTGGTACATTCTTTCTCTGTGCCTATGAGGTTTTTTTCAGAATTATTTTGGTCACAAGAAGAATTATGGAGTATTTTCCCTATTTGGGTTCCATTTACACCTGAGAGAGTTAGCTGAGACCATTCAAAGACTGGAGACTGTACACCCTCCTCAGAGATTCTGTCATTTCCATTCCCGAAGCGCTTCTGGCTCCTTAATTTTAAACTTAATGGAACCCTGTCATTTGGTTCCATTTTGGATACAGACGACTGTTTGTTATCTTTTACTTGTTTTTTAGTTTCTTCACATTCATCGGTTTTTGTTTCATTGAAAATATTTCTTCTAGTCTTGCCAGTTTTTAATTTTTGTAGATTTCTTTTTTTATATTTAGAAACACATAATGAAAAACTATCTTCTTCAGAAATATCTCCAACCTTTTCATGTACTTCATCTTCTGGGACATTTGGCACTGACTTTCCAAAATGGTCTTCGCAGCTACTTACTTTTCCCAGTGGATTCCCCAATCCTATTAAAATTTAAAACAGAAGTATATTAATAGCATTTTATAATACAACCATATAATTTATTTGTCACAACCTTTTTCATAGAAATAGTATGCACTGTATAACACATAATTGAACCTTTAAGAGGTTTTCCTGAGTACTCACTATTTTTATTTTGCGGGGGGGCATTCACCCTTCTCCCTTCTCCTGTTCTTCTGATAAACTTAAATTCCAATGTACTCAGATTTTAATTCATACTCCAATCACCAATAACCTTTTTTTAACCAGCATTACACAACTAAAATTTACCCAATGTTATTATGTATCACAGTTTAATATTCTAAGATTTATCAAACCAGATGGTCCAAATTAATTTTGTGGCCCTACAACAACCGAGAGCAGAACTGGATTTTACACACACACACACACACTCACACAGATACCCAATTCTACACATTTATACAGACATACACACATAGTAAGAAAAATGCAATATTGCAATGACATGATTAAGTAATTTTTGGTATATCTGTAACCACAGTTATTACTCTTTAACTACTAGAAAACAAGGCCTTTCACATTTTGTTAATTATAAGTCATAATCTTCATCTTTGAGTTTTGAGTAATGGGTTTTGTTTTGTTTTTGTGTCAAAACAGTATCTTGAATAGTCGTCTTAACATGATGCTTTAACAATTTCACGTAAATCAAGTTAGTTTCTCCCTCAATACCATCAATGATCAAGAAAGGAGAAGTAATGTGTTTTTTTCTTTAAGAGGAACAATACTTTAATGATGTCAATTAAAAACAGTCATTCAAATAAACATAAAAAACTTACCATGACTTTTAGCTTCTCTCTGACTTTTTATTTCACTGTTTGGCCCGGAAGAGATAAACCTATCATTTTTCTTCAAACTTTCATCGTGGTCAGAAAAATAGCTTTTCAAAATCTACAAAAGTTATATATATATATATATATATATATATATATATATATATATGTTTTTTAAAAAATGTTTTTATTGATTTCAGAGACAAAGGGAAAGGGAGAGAGAGAAACATCAAAGATGAGAGAGAATCATTGATTGGCCGCCTCCTACATACCCTCCTCCCCCCACTGGGGGTTGAGCCCACAACCCAGGCATGTGCTCTGACTGAGAATTGAACTATGACCTATGGTTCATAGGTCAAAGCTCAAACACTGAGCTATACTGGCCAGGCAAAAGTTACATTTAAAATTACTAATACACAAACTCTTATTATCCATAAATATTCAGCTTCTTC
Source organism: Antrozous pallidus (assembly GCA_027563665.1). Taxonomy (NCBI): domain Eukaryota; kingdom Metazoa; phylum Chordata; class Mammalia; order Chiroptera; family Vespertilionidae; genus Antrozous; species Antrozous pallidus. Next base: position 11,503,415 of record CM050513.1, read on the forward strand.
TTAAACAGAGAGACAGCAGAATTTTTCATAGGCAGTCAAAGAAAATCACATCTAGAAATAGGTGTAGAGACTTTCTCAAAGGTTTAGATAAATCAAAAATTAAGGAATAAAAAATGCAAGATAAATAATTTTTCAAGGCATCCTAAAATAAGCATAATCTATTTGTCATATTTACGTACATCAGTAGTATCATTAGGAAAAACAGCTGAAGATGCTTCTTCATCTTTGACTATAAAAGAAAAAATTTAATTGACCTATATCATATTGTACATCATACACTAAAGTTCACACAAAAACTTACATATTTTTTGGACTTCAAAAGACACATACATTATTGAATTAAATGACACATTTGAAACAGAATTAACTGATCTAAATATAGTATTTAGAAAGGTCAAGCAACATAGTGAATAAGCTATACTCAGTTTCTTAGTACCATTCACAAGGTGGTAAGGAATTATAGTTTGGTGATACTGACTTTAAGGTAAAACTGTCTGCAAATACTGTGACAATCAGATGAAACTATGGAGTCATGACTTGAAAGCTAATGAGTGTAGACTTTAGAATTTATTTAGACAATAATACAGCTGAAAGGCATGTTACATGTTAAACACTTTTTAATTTTCAAACATGATTTTACCTGTATTATTGTATCTGCGCAACAACAGAGCAAAGTTACATTTCCAGCTAAAGATGAATCAGAATGAAATGCATTTTTGCTAGAGTAAAAAAAATTTTCTGGTTTGCATATAAACTAATCTCCTATAGAATACCATCTAATGTACTTCTGACTTATAAGTCTTCACTAAATAGAATAAAACTATTTTTAACTTATACATTTATCAAAGACAGAATTATCTAATTACTATTTAATTATTTTTCATATTTTCTTTTTAACATAAAGCATTAGAGATGAATATCAACATCATCTTCCTTCTTATAAAAATATTTGATAGAATTACCTATCAGTACAGTAGCACTCAGGGTTGGTGGTGTGGCTAAAGAACTTGACCAAGACATATCAGGGTCCACCTCAACTCCTAGACTTTCAGAAATATGTTTTCGTGTCTGACCCTGGAAATAAAGAAAATAGTTCATTTCATAGAAAGACACTGATGAATTTTTTTTAAGAATATTTTTCATTCACTTATTTTTTCCCCCCATTTATCATTTATTGAGTGCCTCTGTGAGATTGTAGGTACATATCTGTAAATCTCAGGGCAAAGGTATATTACTGTTGTCACTACATAACAAAAATAAACTAGGCAGAATATTTACCTTTGTAAGCTTTGGTGTATGAAATAAACTTCCACATAGCACTGAGGGTAAAACAAAGAAAAAAATTACTGTTTCATTTTTATTAAAATTTAGAATATTTAAAAAATAAAAAGCCTTGGTTTTAATCATACCTGACTTTTCTCTTTGTGGTGTCACATCTGTACACTGTAGAACACCAGGACTAAAACAAAAAAAGCAAATTCCTCAGATTATTTAAGAGAGAACAGAAATGGGAAAAAAAAAAAAAAAGCACTAATCTCATAGAAAACTGAGTCTTAGTCATAACAATTATTAAAATTATGCCACTTTGTAATATTTTTATATTACTTTTAAAAATTATTATTTCATGAAGAGTTAAATAAACACTAAATTGTTTTAAATGCCCATTCAAAGTAATATGTACTCATAAATTTCAGCTGCCAGGAATTTTGAGTTAAAAATTATTAAGATGAGCCAAAACTGGTTTGGCTCAGTGGACAGAGCATCAGCCTGCAGACTGAGAGGTCCCGGGTTCGATTCTGGTCAGGGGCATGTACCTTGGTTGTGGGCACATCCCCACTAGGGACTGTGCAGCAGGCAGCTGATCAATGTCTCTCATCGATGTTTCTAACTCTATCTCTCTCCCTTCCTCTCTGTAAAAAGTCAATAAAATATATTTTTAAAAAAGTTAACTCTCTTTAAAAAATAAAATTAAGATGAATTGATAATAACATCATAATCTCTCCAGTGATTCAAAGTATGCAAATAATTTAAAGTGATATTTCAAAGGCATTGTTTTTATCATCAGTATTTTTGTTCCTTAAAAACTTCACAGCCGAAACCAGTTTGGCTCAGTGGATAGAGCGTCAGCCTGCAGACTGAAAGGTCCCAGGTTCGATTCTGGTGAAGGGCATGTACCCTGGTCGCGGGCACACCCCCAGTAGGGGTGTGCAGGAGGCGGCTGATCGATGTTTCTAACTCTATCTCTCTCCCTTCCTCTCTGTAAAAAATTAATAAAATATATTTTTTAAAAAACTTCACAGAATATATAGAAAAATCAGTGAATTCAACATGATTTGAAAAACGAAGTAAATGTTCCTGCTGTTGAAATTATTATAGTAAAGCACTCAACCTAAAAGGAAGGTTATTTAAAAACAGAAGATCCTTTATCAGGCTCTTAGCCAAAATATGTGTGAAAATTAGATGCATTTCTCTAAAACAAATATCATATGTAGATAAATACTTCATTAAAAAATTTAATGTAATAGCTTCATCATACCTTTCACTAAGGCAAGAATTTAAAGGTGGGATGATAACATCATTTGCTTGATCCATTCTAGCCTTCATTGTGCAACAGCTTTTATATTTACTATTGGTAATAGGCTTTCCTGAAAGAGTACAATAATTCAGTGAGGACATGTATGCTCTATATTGTGAATTTTCATTCTCTGGATATATTTAAAAACAGTCTCATCTATGCTGAAAAGGAGAACATATGGGGAATTCAGTCTGAAATGGCATCTCAGTTTGCCGATTCCTCCCCTAAAGGGATGTCTGCCCCCATTTCAACAACCTTATTAAAATTATATAATACACATAAGGCATTTTGAATAATGCAATCAAAATACAACTTTAACCTCAAGAAGTTCAGAATATAGTGGAAAATTTTTTGGAATGTGCACCAATAGAAGACAAAGTGGGATGTGCTATGTCCTATAGCTAAGTTACAGACAGTACTAAGTTATCATGGAAGATAAGGGTAAAGGAAAAGACTTTTACTAAAAATCACCACAGTACTAGATCTGACCACGGGACTTTTCTGCTGAAAACCTTTCAAGACCTTGCTCTCAATGACAAGTTCAAACCTCTAACAACAACCCCTGTGACAAGGCCCTCACAATCTGATGCCTTAATTTCTATGATGACATTTTCCATTCTCTTTTCAGCTGCACCCAACCACCTGCATATCCTGCAAGAATGGTTCCTCTCAGCCGGGCCTTCGTACAGACGGTTTCTTTCTCTTTCTTTCTCTGGATCTGGAACATCCTCTTTCAGGCTCTTATTTTGAAACTACATTCTCCAGAAAACTTCAGTCATCCCTAAGGTGAGACTAAGCAAGTGCCCCCCTATGTGTTCCCTGCAGAGTTTATCAAACACTTCCCGTTTCTTGTTAGACTGAGTTCCCTGAGGTAGAGATCTTGTCTTACTTATCACAGCATCCTTAGCAACCACAACACAATAACTGCCTGATATGTTGTAGTCACTACACCAATACTAGCAAGGATTAGAAAAGTGGGTTATAGATAGCGACACATAATGCTTTCATTCTACATTTTCAGACAATACTGCTCAGATGGGGTTTCCAAACCTATATATGACTCTATCAAATCCAATCTACAGCCTTTTAACATTCCTTTTTTTGTATCACAAATTACGTACTTGAAGCTCTTATTATTACTCTTAAAAGTTGCTTTTAAAAATAGTTGCTTTAACTGATCCTACCATCTCTAACTTAAGAGAAGCTTTGGGGAAAATAAGCCATATCAGTGTTAATAAACTAAGCAAAGACCAAACTAAAAACTATTTGTAGTAGTATATACAAAACATTGCATTATATTCTCATTTCTCAAGTAACAGGGAGTACACATAATCACTAATAAGCCAAATGTGAAAGTTAAAAACCCCACTTCAACAAAATATCCCACCTCCTTCTCTTATGAAAGTTTTAAAGATGTTAAAAAGTAGCTAAACCTGTATTTTGAAATTTCACCTTCTTATTCACTTTAAAAGGGTCTTAATCAGGAAAAAAAAGGACTTAAATAAATAAACCAAAGGAGATACTACCACATACCTATTAGAATGAAAATAGAAAACAGGGAAAACCAAATGCTGGTGAGGATGTGGAGCAAGAGGAACTCTCATTCATTGCTGGTGGAAATGCAAAATGGTACAGCCACTTTGGAAGAGTTTGCAGTTTCTTACAAAACTAACTGGTTATGCTCAGTGGTTAGACTGTCAGCCCGAGACTGAAGGGTCTATGTTCAATTCTGGTGAAAGGCATATACCTGGGTTGCAGGTTCAATCGCCAGCTCTGGTAGGAGCATGTGCAAAAGGCAATCAATAGATATGTCTCTCTCACATCAATGTTTCTCTGTCTCCCCACTCCCTTTCATTCTCTTCTCTAAAAAAATTCTATCTAATAAAGAGGTAATATGCAAAATGACCATCACTCCAACACACAAGATGGCCACCACAAGATGGCAGCAGAGGAGGGCAATTGGGAGTGACCAGGCCTGCAGGGGAGGACAGCTGGGGCTAATCAGGCCTACAGAGGACAGTTGGGGGGAACCAAGGCCTGAAGGGAAGGGCAGTTGGGGGGGGCAGCCTGCAGTGTAGAGAAGTTGGGGGGGACAGGCCTGAAGGGGAGGGCAGTTGGGGGGGGGGGAACCAGGCCAGCAAGGTAGGGCAGATGGGGGTGACTAGGCCTATAGGAGAGGGCAGTTGGGGGGTACCAGGCCTTCAGGGGAAGGCAATGGGGGTGACCAGGCTGGCAGGGGAGGGCAGTTTGGTGGGACCAGGCCAGCAGGGGAGGGCAGTTTGGTGGGATTAGGCCAGCAGGGCAGGGGAGTTGGGGAGGACCAGGCCTGCAGGAGGGCAGTTGGGGGGGACCAGGCCTGCAGGGGAGGGCAGTTGGGGGGAACTAGGCCTGCAGGGGAGAGCAGTTAGGGGTGATCAGGCCTGCAGAGGAGGGCAGTTGGGGGCAACCAGGCCAAAAGGGGAGGACAATTAGAGATGATCAGGCTGGCAGGGGAGGGAAGTTAGGGGCAATCAGGGGAGCAGGGAAGCAGTTAGGTGTCAATCAGGCTGGTAGGGGAGTGATTAGGGGGTGACTAGGCTGGCAGGCAGAAGTGGTTAGGGGCAATCAGGCAAGGAGGCAGGTGAGCAATTGAGTGCCAGCCATCCTGGATTGTGAGAGGGATGTCCCAGATTAGAGAGGAGACAGGCTGGGCTGAGGAACATCCCCCATCCCCCATCCCCGAATGTCATGCACTGGGCCTCTAGTAAATCCTATAAAGAGGTAATATGCACTTAACCCTCATGCCCTCACAAGATGGCTGCCTATAACCAGGCCAGCAAAGGGGTTACTGAGGGATGACCAAACAACTAAACAAGCAGGCTGCATGGGGTGGCCAGACCAGCGGGGAGGGGAAGGGCATGAGGGGTGACCAGGCTAGCAGCAGGTGCAGTTGGGAGCGACAGGGCCAGCGGGGGGGGGGGGGGGGGGGGGGGGGGGGGGGCGCGGGGGGGCAGTTAGGGGCAACCAGACCGGCAGAGGTGGGCAGTTGGGGGCGACCAGGCTGGCATGGAGGGCAATTAAGAGCAAGCAGTCCAGCATGCAGAGGCAGTGAGTGGCAATCAGGCCGGGGTGGGGAGGTAATTAGGGGCGACCAGGCAGGCAGGTGAGTGATTAGGAGCTAGTGGTCCAGGATTGTGAGAGGGATGTCCTGGATTGAAGAGGGTGCAGGCTGGGCTGAGGGGACCTTCCCCCACCCCTGTGATTGAATTTCGTGCACCAGGCCTCTACTAAGTAAATAAAAATCAATGGGAAACTATCCTCAAGTGAGAATTAACCAAAAAAGGTGAGGTAATCCAAAGTTTGAAGCAGGAAGTAGCATGATCAAATTTGCATGTGATTCTGTTTTACAGCCTATCAATCGAATTCACTTCCTTTAGTCTGGAATTGGATGTCTGCCTCTAATCTGCTCTTTTCAGCCTTAGGCTGTTATTGGTCCCTGTCAGATTCAACACCCCAAATGATCTGAATTATCTGCTATTCTCTAAACAAACTGCACATTCTTCCTCATGTTTTCCCCTCTGCCTAGAACACTATCACTCTGTTCCACTTTCGAGTTCCTGAATCTTACCTACCCTTCAAGGTTCAATTCAAATAAATTACTTCCTAATTCCCCCAATACTATTTATGCTCTTTCTTCTCAACTCTCACTGTACTTTTTGTACTTCTTTTGCCATGTACTACTTTCAACCTTAGACTATAATTTGTGTACTGTTAATTCTCCTTACTACCAAATAATACTCTAAAGAGAGGAAGAGGATGTTACTTAAATAACAAGTATTTAAATGAGCAATATTTGATTGAAAATATTTGTCACAAAGTCCAGGGAAACTGCTATCAAGAGATTTACAGCATATCGATAAAAATAATCTGTCCTATGTGACAGCCTGCAGGAATATAGCTTAATTAAGTCCCAGGGTTGTTCTTTTTGTATAGATAAGATATAACTTAGAAAATCTCAATAGTAAGGGTATATTCATCAAAGGAGGGAGGAAAAAGCATTTATTGAGTAAAAAAAATTATTTAATCCAAGCTTATCAGATATTATTTTCATCATCTCCATTTTTTAGGTGGGGAAAGTACAGCCGGAGAAGTTGATTTGACCAATATGACACAGTTAATGACAGCAGAGATTTTTAATACAGGTTTGTCTGATTTCCTACTTCACATTTTTCTCTAGTCTATAGCTTATTACTTACCTAAATCTAATCTGCCCGTATCTAATTCTTTTAAAGAAGATTGATACAGTGGCAGAGTTAGACCTTGCTCTTTGAATATTACTGGAGTAGAAGACAAATGATGATAAGGTTTCCTTTGTGGTGTTTTAAATTGGTTTGGTTCATAACTGCTGGATTTATATTCAGATTCTTCTGCAGTTTCAGAATTATATGGGGGAACTTCTGAAGAAAGTTCTTCAAACCAATTAATGCTTATTGGTCCTAAATCTGTAAGAAAAATAAAAATCTCATCTTGGTTTTAATCAGAGACACGGAAAAATCCATGAGCCAGTTAAGATCATAACATAGAAAAGGATGCTTGAGATTTGGACTGTGGATGGCTTGAAATTTGGGCTGTGGATGACTTTTGTTAAAGCATATTAATTAAACAGGATCACTTGTTCTCTTATGAAAATCTGTAGCAAGGTGTAACAAGTTTACAAAAGTTACAAAGAGATCACTCCTAACTCTATTAGCTCTTCTAAAGTTTTATTTTATATTCACGATTGAGAAACAAAAACCATAGTAAAAATGCATTCCACAGACACAATTCAAATTGTTTACAGAGACCACCGAAGTAGATGTAAAAAATCTAAGCATAAGGAACATGTAGACTCACAAATAAAAGGGAATAAAAAGATTATCTGTTAAAGAGAAATGGCAAAACTTCTACTCTGACCTATCCACTCTTAAAGTAGCTGTTCTAAATGTGTGTTCTGTGGACCACATGGGGGAAAGTTCCCCAAGACATTTTCAAGAGGAACATAAGGTCAAAACTATTTTCATTATAATACTAAGGCATCGTTTGTCTTTTTTACAATGCTGACATTGCACCATTGCATGAGCCAAGGCAGTGGCAACCAACTGTACTAGTAGTCACTGTATTCTTCATCACCATGCACTTGTTAAAACAAGACACCCAACACCAAAAAGCCAGTTTAATTTAAAATGTCTTTAATAAAGTAGTAAAATTAGTTTTATTAAAGCCCAATATTAATATTACAAAACATGTCTTTTTAACATTTCCTGTGACAAAATCAAAAGTATGCATAGAGCATTTCTGCATATTTAACTACAATAGTTCTTTATAAAAGCACTCATGTAATAAGTATGAAGTAAATTAGCAATTTTTCCACAGAAATCCATTTTAACTAGAAAAAATGACTGATTAACTCATTCTGAGTTGGACAGATTTGGGAGACATTTTTTCAAAAAATGAATGAAGTGAGCATGTCACTCAGGGAAAACAAGAGCCAATGAAACAATGTGAGCTTTCAAATGATAATTAGAATTTTGGTAAACTTTACCAGGCTCCCAATCTTAAAAGACTTTTCTGATGACATCAGTGAACTAACAAGTATGATTATCCTATCTAATAGAAGAGTAATATGCAAATTGGACCATACTTTCACTGCACCCACAAGCCATGCCCACAGCCATGCCCACCAGTCAATCAGGAGCAGATTATGCAAATAAACCCTAACCAAGATGGCTGCCACCACTGAGAGCAGAGGAAGGGTTGGGTTTCCCCAGCAACAGAGAAAGCCAAGCTTTCCGCCTGCCATTGCTAGCCTAGGCCTCCACTCAATGCTACAAAGTTTCAATTATAAAAGATACAGAAATAGCAGCAGCCACTGAGCTGGAGAGAACAGAGGCTTGAGTTTCCCTGGCAACGGAGGAAGCCAAGCTTTCCGCCTGCCATTGCCGGACTAGGCCTCCACTCTAGGCTACAAAGTTTCAAACAGAAATGGCTGCTGCCACTGAGTGAGCAGAAGGCTTGGCTCTGCTCCAGGCTACAAAGTTTCAATTGTAGACATAAATTAATCCCAAATCCCAGAGCCTCTGCTTGGGTTGCTGAGGGGGAAGGGGGTTGCTGGCCTGCAAACCTCCATAGGCCCCTCGCCCAGGCTGCCCCTCACCCCAAGGGAACCCCCACCCTGATCTGGGACACCCTTCAGGGCAAACCAGCTGCCCCCCACCCATGTACCAGGCCTCTATCCTATCTAATAAAAGAGTAATTTGCAGATTGACCATCACTCCAACATACAAGAGTGCTGCCTCCATGTGGACACAAGATGGCCACCACAAGATGACCAGCTGGGGAGGGCCGTTGGGAGGTTCCAGGCCCTGCAAGGGAGGGCAGTTGTGGGTGATCAGGCCAGTAGGGGAGGACAGTTGGGAGGGACCAGGCCTGCAAGGGAGGGCAGTCAGGGGTGACCAGACTGGTAGAGAAGGGAAGTTGGGGGCAAACAGGCTGACAAGAGGAGCAGTTAGACATCAGTTAGACTGGCAGGGCAGTGGTTAGAGGGTGATAAGGCTGGCAGGCAGAAGCAGTTAGGGGCAATCAGGGAGACAGGCAAGTGAGCAGCCCTATCAGAATCGTGACTAAATGGGCAGTTGGACATCCCTTGAAGGGTCCCAGATTGGAGAGGGTGCAGGCTGGGCTAAGGGACATTCCCTAACCCCCATGCATGAATTTCGTGCACTGGGCCTCTAGTCCTATTTAATAAAACAGTAATATGCAAATTGACCATACCTTTGCCACACACACAAGCCAATCAGAGTGAGTATGCAAATTAACCCAAGATGGCGGTTAATTTGCATATCTGTGTACAGAAGACAGCGTAGAAAAAAGCCAAGCACTGCAGAAAGGAGCAAAGCTGTGGAGTAGTAAGCAAGTGGAGTGGGGGAGAAGGAAGGGAGCAAGGCAGAGGAGACAGGAACAGTGGAGACAGGAGTGAGGCAGTGGAGGCAGGAGCGAGGGAGGTAGTGGAGAAGGGAGTGAGGCAGCAGAGAAAGGAGGGAGCTTTGCTCAGGCCGCAGGAAGCTCTATTCTTGCAAGAATCTTCCTGCAACAGGTCTCTAGTTTTTAATATTGGTTAATGAATGTGTTATTGTTTGGAATATTTGTAATTCAGAACACAGACACTTTCCAAATAATGCATGATGTTGCAATATGGTTAAAAGATTCAAAGTTCAGGAGAGAATAACAGAATTTAATGTAACAAGAATATGAATATGGCAGGTGCAGGTTGGAAGGGTCAATGGGGAAAAATGGGGGATATCTGTAATACTTTCAACAATAAAGATCCTTTTTTAAAAAGAATACGAACATCTCATTACACGTTTTCAGATTATACATTGCAACTTTTAAGAAATTACTACTTAAGTTTTGGTGTAGTATGGAAGAAAAATACCCATAATTAAATGAAGACTACTAAAATACTAGTACTACTCCTTTTTTTCTCCAACTACATTACTGTGTGAGGCTGGGTTTTCTTCACAGACCTCTACCAAAGCAATTATTGCAACAGACTAGATACAGAAACAGGTATGAGGTCCCAGCCATCTTCTATTAAGACAGATATTAAAGAGAAGGGCAAGAATGTAAAACAAAGCCACTATCTTTAAAAATATATATATAGGTATTTTGCATAGAAATGTTATTCATGTTTATATGCATTGATTTTATTTTTGTTACGTGAATTACTAAATATTTTTAAAGTTCTTATTTTTAACTTCTAATATGGCAACTTACAAAAAGAAGAGCTCTTTGAGAGCCTCAATCATTTTTAATAGTGTAAGGAGTACTGAGAATAAAAACCATGACTTCTGCTACAAAGTAAAATTGCCAATGATTCTCATTTGCTGGAGGTTCTGAGCTTTAACAACAATTTGTCCTACTGCCAATCAAGGGGCCAGTCTCCTCTTTAATCACCAGGATTAAATGGTTAAGAAATTAGTTTCTTACTATTTGGTAACTGTAAATATTTATTCTCTTAACTGGACTTATGACCCCATAAAACGGGAAGTATTGGATTCTTTCCAGCAAGTATGGGCATTCACATATTTTTCTGAAAACATTGCTCACTGCAATTGATCAATTCATATAAAATCTATCAGTACCTGCTTGGCTGCATCGCGTCTGAAAAATTTCAAAAAAAGTTGGCCTCTCTCTGCACCCAACAGGCATTTTTCTCTATGATAGTGCTCCGACACTTGGAAAACGAGTCTGTAAAAGAGAACAGAACACACTTCACGGGGTGCAGTCCTTATGTGATGGTGAGGTTACAGTGGTCTCCAGTGACACTGATGACTGATCTCGGTCCACCTTCTGGGACTACAACGGACTCGCTGCAATGGTGGGAGCACCGCGTATTTGTACTGCCCAGCAGTGCCCACCGGCCACGTCAAGCATTGGAAATGTGACAACTGCAACTCAAAAACAGCATTTTTGACATTAATTTTAATTACGTTAACTAGTCACGTGTTGCGAGGGCTCCCATTAGAGGTAAACGCCATTTCAAATCAGGGCGCCTCCACCGCACCAGCACCAGCGGTGGGGAACCGGAGCGGACAGTGTCGGAAGCGGCCAGGAAAGGAATTCCGGTGCGCGAGGCGGTTTCAGAGCCGGACGCCCGCAGCAGCCGAGGGCCCACCCCGGAGCTGCCGGCGCGGCCCAGGCCCAGGAGGAGCCGAGCCTCCGGCGGAGAGAACCGCTCCATCATCCCCACCCGCGCGGGGCTGGCAGCGGCGGTCAGCGGCCGTTAGCGTCCCCCCGCAGCACTAACCGCCTCCACAGACGCCGCTCCTCGGACTCCGCAGGCGCTTGGGGCGGCGACCCTCCTCCCGAAACACCCGCGGTTGGTTCCCCGCTTTCAACTGCTGGCGCCAAAGCCGCGCCTCCACACGCCTCCCGATGACGTCACGACGCCTCCCGCAGCGCGCGCCGCCCGGAAGTCCGGCAGGCCCCGCCCCCGACTCGGCTCGCGAGCTGCAGGGGCCGTGGGGACTGCCGAGGAGCCGGTCTCGAGCTGTGTAAGAGCCTCCGGAGGGCTCCCTGTGAGCACTCGCGACTCCAGCTCCTTACTTGTCTCACGTTGAGGGATCCCCGCGGCCTGTTGTCTCTGACAGGCACCTGTTCCAGCCCCGCAGTCGCCAGCCTTGGAAACCCAGTGTGGCCCGTGGAGTATGGAAGGTGACCCGTTTTGGTGCCCTGCTCCCTGAGGAGTGGGCGGGCTGAAAGGGGAAGCCAGAGAACTTAAGCTCTACTCCTGCGATGCTCTTAGCAGGTTCAAGAACTTTGAGCCTGTCTCCCTGCCTGAGAAATGGGGAATCCACGGTAACTCTTCCTGTGCCGTGAGCTGCTCCCCCTGCAGGCTGCCCTAGAGCCCTTTACATTCGTAGGGTACTGACCACCCTGTGTGAGCCTGTCCTCCCCTTCAAACGTCCCCAGAAGACAGGACCCCGTCCTCCTCGTGCACAGGGTCTGACATACCCACAAGGCTTAATTCGAGTTTGTTGATGGCCTGGGAAGCCTTCCACTGGGCTCTGGAGGTGGGAGTTGCCCTTGGGCCCTGCTGCTTCTGGAAGGTTCTTGAGCAGTAAACAGCAGAAGCAGCCTTGGATTAGAAAAAGGGTGGGCACCAAGTGCCCATCAGCAGATGAGCGGATAAAAAAGCTGTGGTACATTTACACCGTGGAATACTATGCAGCAGTAAAAAAGAAGGATCTCTCACCCTTTGAGACAGCATGGAGGGACCTGGAGAGTTATGCTAAGTGAAATAAGCCAGTCAGAGAAAGACAAGTATCACATGATCTCATTCATATGTGGAATCTAGTGAACAAAATAAATGGATGAACAAAGTATTTCTAGAGACGTAGAAGAATGGAACAGAGTGTGGAATCCCAGAGGCAAGGTAGGGAAGAGTGGGTGGTTGACAAGAGATTCACCAAAGATCTTGTATGCATATATGTATAACCCATGGACACAGACAATAGTGTGAAGGCCTGGGGTGGGGGGCAAGTGTGGGCTAGAGGGATCAAGGCGGGGAGGGACAAAAATTAAAAAGGGTGGGCTCTACTTGCTTATGTAGGTGTCATTTCAGTTTGATCATAACCCTCAGCTGTAGCAGGAAGCTGACCAATACAGAGTAATACCAAAGCTTATGATCACCTAGGTCTGAACAGTAAAGAACACTTATCTAACAATAGTTGCACTTATTGAACATATGAATCTGCTTTGTGCTTCACACTCAATAGCACATTTTAATCTTACAATAATCCTATAAATTGGTTAGTACAGGTACTTGTTAGATCTGATCAAATAATTGAATCAGTTCCTCCTCCCCTGGGAACTGACCTTTAGGCCGCTTCACAATGGACATTCTACTTGTTTAGACCACTTGCTAAAACCATTATCTCTCCCCTCCAGAGTTTCCCAGAATCCAGGCCTGCACAGAGAATTCTCAGCCCAGAAAAAGTCTATTTAAAAACCTCTGACTGCCCGTCTTTGGGTGCTGGTGCCACTTTGGGGCTCAGCCATCTGTGTTTCTAGATGACCTAGTCCTCCTATCTAATAAAAGAGCAACGTGCAAATTGACCATACCTCTGGCCAAGCCACATCCACAGTCACGCCCACCAGCCAATCAGGAGCAAATTATGCAAATAAATCCCAACCAAGATGGCTGCTGCAAAAGGGAGGCTTGGGTTTCCCTGGCAATGGAGGAAGCCAACTTTCCGCCTGCCATTGCTGGCTTACGCCTTCATTCAATGCTACAAAGTTGCAATTATAGAAGATACATAATCCTAACAGAAATGGTGGCAGCCACGGAGTTGGAGAGAGCAGAGGCTAGGGTGCCAGGGCGATGGAAAAAGCCAAACTTCTGCAGCCCTCGAGCCTAGGCCTCCACTCTAGGCTACAAAGTTTCAAACACAAATGGTGGTTGCCACAGCACGAGCAGAAGGCTTGGCTCCATTCCAGGCTACAAAGTTTCAATTGTAGAACATAAATTTCAGAGTCTCAGCTTGGGTCACTGGGAGGGTGTGGCTGGCCTAGAAACTACCATAGGCCCCTCGCCCAGGCTGCCCATACCCCAAGGGAACCCCCACCCTGATCCAGGACACCCTTCAGGGCAAACCAGCTAGTCCCCACCCATGCACCAGACGTCTATCCTATCTAATAAAAGAGTAATATGCAGATTGACTATCACTCCAACACACAAGAGGGCTGCCCCCATGTGGACACAAGATGGCCACCACCAGATAGCCAGCAGGGGAGGACAGTGGGAGGTTCCAGGCCAGCAGGGGAGGGTAGTTGGGAAGGACCAGGCCTGCAGGGGAGGTCAGTTAGGGGTGACCAGGCTGGCAGAAGAAGGAAGTTGGGGGCAAACAGGCTGGCAGGGGAGCAGTTAGACATCAATTAGGCTGGCAGGGTAGTGGTTAGTGAGTGATCAGGCTGGCAGGCAGAAGCGGTTAGGGGCAATCAGGGAGGCAGGCAGGTGAGCAGTTTGGAGCCAGCAGTTCTGGATTGTGAGAAGGATGTCTGCCCATTTAGGTTAGATTCTACCAGACATCCCTTGAGGGGTCCCAGGTTGGAGAGGGTGCAGGCTGGGCTGAGGGACACCCCAAGCCCAGCCTCTAGGAAATTCATAATTCTTCACCCCTTTTGGTCTCGTGTGTTCCTCCTTCAACGATCCTAACAGTACTGTCATAGGGGAAACAATCGCTTAAGTAACTTGCCTGGTAACAAGGCCCAGGTTTTAATTCAAGTGGGTTTGATGTTAGGTAGTATCCTGCTATTAAATCTGTGCTTACCTTCTAAATCATAACAATTTGCTTACTTTCACATGCATTTGGCTGATGGGGGAAGTGGGGGGAGTGGGGGTGGGGCATGTCCTACAACCCTCTGAAATATATTTTCTCTCACTATATACTCCCCTCCCTCTCCATAACTTTATGGTCCCTTTGCTGTGCCGTAATAATGTATTTTCTTCCTTACGCTCTTCTAGTATAGGCTGTTCAAATAATTTACTCCTTGTGTTTGTTTTACCATATGCTTTAAAACAGGGTCTCTAAAATGGTACATTACTATCGGAATAAATAAATGAATGGCTAACTATAGCATAAGTGTGAATAAGTTAGCAATGAAAAACAGCTTTGAAAAAAGATTCAGGAGCAGTGAATTGAAAAGATAGAGAAGAGCAATTTTGATCAGGTGGTAAACCTCTGTAGGTAGATAGCTCTACTCCCACCACACCTTTCAATTAGGGTAATATATACTCAGCTCCCATCAGAATCCTCCTATCTAATAAAAGAGTAACATGCAAATGTGACCATACCTTGGCTCCTGATTGGCTATGCTACCAGCCAATCAGGAGGGGGGGGCGTGCCTGGACGCCAGTGAACACTTCCCTTCAGGAATGCTTCGCTTCACGCTTGCACCTCAAGTGCTCACGCCTGGGGGGAACACTTCCCTTCACACCAGTGCAGGTGGGAACGAAGCGCTTCCGGCCAGCGCCAGCTGGGAACGCTTCTGTTCACGCTGGTGGGGGCGGGAATGCAGCAGGACCACGCCTCTGCACAGGGTGTTTTCGAGGGCCTATCCAGCCAGAGCCCGTGGGAGAGGCTCAGTCCTTGAGGCGTCCGTGGTGCGGGGAGGGCTGGGCCAGGACACCACCATACTTTCAAAGGAAGTTGTTTCCCACTTAAATATCCTCTGATGAGTAATTTAAAAAAAGAAGTAAATATTCAGCCATTGTCACACCTTGAAAAGTTAAGGTAATTCCTTAATATCACCTAATATCCTCTGTACATTCAAATGTCTTTATTTCAAAGATGCCTTTTACAGTTGGATTGCCCCCTCCAGAGGCTGCCCAAGGTCTTATTGTAACCCTGATGTTGACCTGCTTCCCCGACCATAAATTCCCAACACACTTCCAGCCAGAATTAAAGGGGGCTGTTTCTGTTTTTAAGGCATCGCCATATCCAGTGCCTGCCAGGCCCCTGTGAAAGCACCATTCCTTAGGTCTGGGTTGCTGGGAGCTGAAGCAGAGAGGCTGTGAGGCCTATCTTACTCAGGATGCTGGCCCCCCATCACTTCCTTCCAATTATCCTGGCCCAGCCTTCCCTATGCATACCTGCTCACGGAGAGCGTGAGGTGGTTGTGGCAGCTGGATGGGAGGCCGGCAGGGGATGTGGCCGCAGCACAAGGGAAGGGAGGCCTACACCCTCCCCCAATCCAGAGGGGCTTGATAGGGGACTACAGGCCACACTCCCAACCCGGCAGGGCTTGACAGGGGACCTCAAGCCACACCCCTACCCCGGCACCAGGCTGGGGGACCTCAGACTATACCCCTCTGTCCCAGCACCAGTCTAGGGGTCCTGAGGCTATGCCCCTCCTACCTGGCTGGGCTTGACAGGGGACCTCAGGCTGTGCCCCCCACCCAGGGGGGCTTTGCAGGGGACCTGAGCCTGTACCCCTGTGCCAGTGAGGATTGATGGGGTACCTGAGGCTGTGCCTCCCTCCCGGTGCTGGGCTGGGGGACTTGAGGCTGTGCTCTCTGCCTAGTGGAGCTTGACAGGGGACCTCAGGCCATGCCCCCTACCCAGCGGGGCTTGACAGGGGATCTCAGGTCGTGTCTCCCACCTGGTGGGACTTGATGGGGGAGCTCAGGCCATGCCCCCCATCCTGGTGCTGGGCCAGGGGACCTGAGGACACACCCTGCCCTGGGTGGCTTGACAAGAGTGGAACTGGCGGGATCTGGATCTACCACAATCGGGGGATGGGTGCAGCTGGGTCTGGGTCTCACGTGATTTTGAGGTACATGTGAGTGAGTGGGGACTTGACTCTGGGCCCCGTGGTGCAACTCAGACTCTGAGAGGAGAAAGGTTTTCATATACATTTTGCTAATTTTCTTTAGCCTCTGATATGTCTATTATAGAGAAAGAGCAAATAGCAATATTAAGTTATTTCCTCTAATTAATACCCTTTTAATGTGCACAAATTTTGTGCACCAGGCCACGAGTCTGAAATAAGTGGGTAAGATAGGGATGAACCTGAACCAACCTGAACATGAGGAAAAAAGGGGCGGATGAAGGTGGAAGACAGAACAAGGACAGATGTAAACTAAATCAGGATATTGCACTAAGCCTGGACAGCAGGTGGAGAGCTTTGTCCGAGTTCCCCAGGGCCTGTACCAGGGAACACACTATGGGAACACACTGCCTTTGGGCCAGCCCAGACTCTCTGACCACCAACAGCCTGACTGGAGGCAAAACACTGGTGCCCCCACTTTCCTGGCCAGGACGGGGTTCGTGATGCCCGCAAATGCCTGGGCCTCCTGCACTGACCCTTACAAGAGGGCACAGCTTAAGGCCGTTCTCTCCCGGATGAACCCCAGCCTGGGCCTGCGTCTGTGCAAGGCCAAAACCAAGGAGGTGGGCGTGCAGGTGAGCCCAGGTGTGGACAGGTCTGTGCAGTGCTCACTGGGCCCACCCACCCTGTGCAGCTGCTCTCCTTGGGGCCCCAAAACACCCCTACAAGCCTGGGAGCTCTATTCACTAGTCCTGAGCCTCAGGGGCTTGATCCAGCTGCGGAAGAATGGGAAGGATGAGAAGGACAAGGAGAGGAAGGAGCTTTCGGGTCCTACAGAGGAAAGCTAGCAGCCGCAGAAGTCACCACCAAGGCCAAGGTTGCAAAAGGACAAGCAGGAGAAACTCTAGCAGCAGGACAAGTTGGGGGAGGAAGATGCCTCTAGTCCCGGGGAAAGGCAGAGCAAGCAGTCCCAGAGGGATGGCTGTCCTCTCAGGAAACCCAACTTCCAGGTGAACTTAGTCTTCCTCCTCCTCAATCCTCTGCTGGCCCCTTCCTCTCTTTCCTCTTTTCCATTTCTGGGGCAACAAGAACAAAATCTCCCCGGCTTCTTCCTTTTATTTGATGAAGGAGAGGAAGTTCTGAAAACCTATATTTTACCTAGTCTCTGAAAGGACAGAGCGGGACTGACTATCCTCCACCTTTGCAGAGCTAGGTCCTCAACCTGACCTCCCTACCGAACCACAGGAATGCCAGAAATGTCCTGACTTCCCCAGCCACCAGCTGAACGGACCAACGAAGCTCCAAGAACGCAGCTAAGGTCCAAATTAGGCTATACCACAGAACACTCCCTATGCGTCAGTCTTGACCAATCAGGAAGTGGTGGGGGATGGCACAAACCTTAGAATGTGTTGGTCACTTCCTGACCATTGTGCCATAAAATCCTGGAGTAAAACCCTGACCCAAGTGACCAATCTCTGTAACTTACGTCACTCACCTAAGCCCACCCAGATGACTAGCCCTAAATAATCTTTGTTCTCTTGGGGCTGGGGCTCTCTCTTGCTTCCTGCTGCAGCAACAGTGGAACTGGGAGAGCCAAGCCTGGGCTTGAATAAAGGTTCTTTTGCTCTTGCATCAGTATCGGCTCCCTGGTGGTCTCTGGGGATATTGAAATCTGGGCATAACAGCCTCCATGTTTTGTAACTTTTTGAAACAGAGCGTCCGCTTTAAGAATATGCTAACCAAAAGTCTGGCGATGGTTATTAATTGGAAATGCGAAACAAAGAAGGATTTTAAGTCAGTGAAATATGTGATGAGAATTTTGTTTTGGGGAGGCTGTGCTGGTGGCTTTGTGGAAAATAGACTGAAAAGGTGTGAGGAGCCTTAGCCAGTCTGGCTCAGTGGACAGAGCATGGGCCTATGGACGGCAGGGCTCGATTCCAGTCAAAGGCATGTTCCTCCGTTAAAGGCTCAGTGCCCCGCCCTGGTCAGGATGCGCTCAAGAGGCAACCAATTGATGTGTCTTTCTCTCATTGATGTTTCTTTGTCTCTCCCTCTCCCTTCCACTCTCTCTACAAGTTAATGGAAAAATATCTTCAGCTGAGGGTTAACAATAACAACAACAAAAAAGTGAGAGAGACTGCAGTGAGAAGAATCCCAGAGTAATCCTTCAGAGATGAGACGCTGAATTAATGTAGTGACCTTGAGAATAGCTGTGAATGAGGTTAAGCAGTCTTTTTGCATTTCCTATACAAAGCCACAAGCTTTTCTAGGAATAAAAGGTTCTTCCCCTTTATTTGCCGTTTTTTGGATCCAAAATATGGCATTTTTGTGTGTGTAAAGATTGTAAGACCAGATGGGAAAATGCTTATGTGAGGTGCATTTCTGGAACTAGTAGGGTAAAAGTTAATGGGCAGCCAAAGCCGGTTTGGCTCAGTGGTAGAGCATCGGCCTGCGGACTGAAAGGTCCCAGGTTCGATTCCCGTCAGGGGCATGTGCCGTGGCTGCCGGCACATCCCCAGTAGGGGGCGTGCAAGAGGCAGCTGATCGATGTTTCTCTCTCATTGATGTTTCTGACTTTCTATCCCTCTCTCTTCTTCTCTGTGAAAAATCAATAAAATATATTTTTTAAAAAAGAAAAAAAAAGTTAATGGGCAAAGCTGTTAAGTGGAGGAAGAACGTGTTTCCTGATGGAGCATGACTTAATGCTGTCTCATTCATCATGGCATCTTCTATGCTAGGCACATTTTTGGTTTAGGGTTAAGTCAAAAGTCAGGCCTTTTATCTTGGATATTTGACTGAATTGATATATAATATTTGCATATCAATATCACATTTTTGGTTGTATTCAAGCAGCCTAAAGAGTATGCTAAGTCCGAAATTGGCTCCATTATAACCATTAAAAAATAATTTTAAAAAACAACTCTCCTAATGTTGATTTTGGTGCAGAAGCCGTTTATTTTATAAACTAGAGGCCCGGTGCACAAAATTCATGCAGGGAGTTGGGGATGTGCACCGTCTCCAGTCTGGAACCCCTTAAGGGATGTCTGGCCTAAATGAGCAGTCAAACATCCCTTTCACAATCCAGGACTGCTGGCTCCCAACCCCTTGCCTGCCTGCCTCCCTGATTGCCCCTAACTGCTTCTGCCTGCAGCCTGATCACCCCCTGATCACTCCCCTGCCAGCCTGATCGACGCCTAACTGCTCCCCTGCCAGCCCAATTGCCCATAACTGCCCTCCTCTGCCGGGCTGGTCCCCCTCAACTGCCCTTCCCTGCTGGCCTGGTCATTCCCAACTGCCTTCCTTTTCAGGCCTGGTTTCCTTTAACTGCCCTCCCCTGCAGGCCTGATTGCCCACAACTGCCAGCCATCTATGGCAGCCATCTTGTGTCCACATAGGGGCAGCCATTTTGTGTGTTGGAGTGATGGTCAATTTGCATATTACCTCTTTATCATGTAGGAAGATATTGTGTTTCAGATAAAATTAAGTGGATTTGAACATAGAGAATATTATTATACTTTGTAGGAACCCTTTTCATATCCCACTTGGTTCAGGGTTTGGGTTCTGGAGAAGGCCGCACACAAATGAAAAGAGACTAGAAAAGTATGAATTTGGAAATATTGAAGGCCAGGTGGCTACCCACCTCCAGTGGGAGGACTACACTGCGCTTTGGCCTGGCTATCCCTTTTATTAAGACTATGGGATATGCCCATAACCTTTAGGCAGGAAATTCCAATAACAGAAATTTACATAAGACAGACAGAGGTGGAGGCTGCTTCGGCTAACAATGTTTTAGCTCTGACCTTTCAGAGAAATTAAGGTTATTGACCAGCCTTCCAGGTTTCTTGTCCACATCTTTCTATCAGTGAGACATTGGTTTCGGACAATACTTTATGTTTTGAAATTTGTATTAAAGTGTAAAATATGGACAGATAAAAAATAGCCTGCTATATTTGGTCAAACGTTTGATTAACTCACCCCTAATGCATTGGCAGGGCCAGACCAAATGATTTTGTATGCCTTACATGGCCCGAGGGACGGACATTCCCCATCTCTGTACTGGATCAAATGTCCTCAAAGGCACAAAAATCCTTCTCCATTTATATGCCTGTGTTGGGACCACTTTTCATCCTCAGTAGCCCAGGGCTTGGTTCTGAAATTCCATCACAGGTCTAGCACAACACAAACTGCTTTCTTCCTCATTTTCCCTTGCTTTTCCCACTCAATGGTCTTCATCATTTCCATAGTAACAATTTTAGAGTGAGTAATACAATAGAAAGAAGGGTGAGCATAGAAAAGAAGAGGAGGCTTTGGAGTGAAGAAATGTTCAATTTCTTGTTCTGGGTATTGCTTACCTGGGTGTGTTCTAATTCATCAAGCTGTAGACATGTGTTGAGTGCTTTTATGTATGTATTTAAAATTTTTCTTGCTTGTGTGTGTGTGTGTGTGTGTAAAAATATGTATTTCTAATTGGGGTAAAATGCACAATATAAAATTTACTATCTTCATCATTTTAAGGGTACAATTCAGTTGCTCTAAGTATATTTACAAGGTTGTGCAACCATCACCAGCATCCATATCCAGAAATTTCATCTTGCAAAACTAAAACTCTTCCTAGTTACTGCTAACAGTTCTCCGTCCTGGCAACCACCATCTGCTATCTGTCCCTTTGAGTTTGACTGCTCTGGTGTCTCACAAGTGGAATCATACAGTATTTGTCCTTTTGTGACTGGGTTCAGCCACATGGGACAGAATTCCCTTCCTTTTTAGATCCGAATAATAGTCCATTGTATGTATAAAATTATTTTGTTTTAAAATAAAGGTACACGGGTGCACCAAAGTGTGAACTCCTGAAAGAGGCAGCAAGAGAAAGGCCATCTGCAAGCCACGGAGAGAGGCCTCAAAGGAAACCAATTGCGCCAACATCTAATCTTCGACCTCCAGCTTCCAGAACTGACAAAGCTGCCCGGCCCGATGCCAGAATTCCAGAAGAGGCTCGTTCTCATCAAGAGTTCCACAAGAGTAGAAGACATCATCTGTGGTCCCATCAAGGGAGGAGCTGTCAAACTTCAGATAATAACAGACTTTGATATGACACTGAGTAGATTTTCCTACAAAGGAAAAAGATGTCCAACATGTCATTGACACCTTAGCTGGTTTTGCTCAGTGGATAGAGCATCGACCTTTGGACTGAAGTGTCCTGGGCTCGATTCCAGTCAAGGCCACATGCCTACGTTTTGGGCTCAATCCCTATTAGCGGGCATGCAAGAGGCAGCTGATAATGATTCTTTTTCATCATTGATGTTTCTATCTCTCCCTCTCCCTTCCTCCTGAAATCAATAAAAATATATTTTAAAAAATAATGTCATTAGCAACTGTAAGCTGGTTTCAGAAGAATGCCGAAAAAAGTTACTGGAACTAAAAGAAAATTTTTATACTATTGAAACTGATCCTCTTCTTACAGTAGAACAGAAATACCCTTATATGGTAGAATGGTACACTAAATCACATCACCTACTTGTTGAACAGGCTATACCAAGAGCTAAAGTTAAAGAAATTGTGGCAGAATCTCAAGAAAAGATATGAGAATTTCTTTGATAAGCTCCAACAACACAGTATCCCTGTGTTCATATTCTCAGCTGGCATTAGAGATGTACTAGAAGAGATTATCTGTCAATGGTGTTTAAATGTCAAAGTAGTGTCCAACTTCATGGTGTTTAAATGTCAAAGTAGTGTCCAATTTCATGGATTTTGATGACAATGGAGTGCTCAAAAGGATTTAAAGGAGATCTAATTCATGTATTTAACAAACATGATGGAGCCTTGAAGAACAGAGTATTTCAATTAACTGAAAGCCAATAGCAACATAATTCTGCTGGGAGACTCCCAAGGAAACTTAAGAATGATGGATGAAATAGCTAATGTTGAACACATTCTGAAAACTGGATATCTAAATGATAAAGTGGATGAGTTTTAGACAACCACATGGACTCTTACGATACTGTTCTAGTCAAAGAGGAATCCTTGGAGGTAGCCAACTCTATCTTATAGAAGATCCTGTATAAATGAGCATTCTTAAAGGAGATACCTGTTCTTTAGGTGCAATGGATGCAAGAACTGCTTGTGTGTTCATGTGGAAGACTTTTATTTATAACACTAGTGGCCCAGTGCATGAAATTCATGCACAGGGTAGGGGGGGACGTGTCCCTCAGCTGGGCATGCACCCTCTCCAATCTGGGACATCACTCTCACAATCCAGGACTGCTAGCTCCTAACCACTCACCTGCCTACTGCCTGCCTGATTGCCCCTAATCACTCTGCCTGCTGGCCTGCTTGCTCCCAACTGCTCCCCCTGCTGGCCTACTCACCCCCAACCACTCCCCCTGCTGGCTTGCTTTCCCCCAGCTGCCCCCTGCTGGCCTGCTTACCCCAAACTGCCCCCCCACACCAGCCTGCTTGCCCCCAACTGCTGCCCCCTGCCAGCCTGATTACCTCCAACTGCCCTCCTCTGCCAGCCTGATTGCCCCTAACTGCCTCTGCCTCAGCCCTGCTACTGTGGCTTTGTCCGGAAGGTCTCCTGGTCTAATTAGCATATTATCCTTTTATTAATATAGACTAGAGGCCTGGTGCATGTGTAGGAACCCCTTTCACATCCCATGTGGTCCAGGGTTCCATGCTCAGGATTCGGGATCTGGAGAAGGCTGCACACAAATGAAAGAGACTAGAAAAGCATTAATTTGGGAATTATTGGGGGCCAGGTGGCAGCCACCTCTAGTGGGAGGACTACCACTAGCTCTGGCTTTGCTATCCCCTTTTACCAAGACTATGTGATGCATCCATATCCTTTAGGTGAGGAAATTCCAATAATAGTCAACCAGCAAGAATTTACATAAGACTAACAAGCGGAAGCTGCTTCAACTACCAGTTTCTCAACTGACCTTTCAGAGCTTCCAAGGTTAACCAGCCTTCTGGATTTTCCTATTCACATCTCTCTATTAGTGAGGCAATGATCGGTTTCTGGCATCCCCCTACCCCTTGTTTCTTTACTTTAAAAAATCTTGCATCTGTAGACTAGAAATAAAACATGTAAGAACAAAAAATGTTCTAGTCCCAATTTCAAGGTCCAACAGTTTTGAGTCCTAATTTCTATGTCCAACAGTTCCTTATGTGTATATGTCATCAATGATATCTGGATAGTGGACACATGATGGCAATGCAGGTCCAACCCTCTCTGGTTTGGTCCTGGGCAACCTGTAGTCACGCACAGTTGCTGGCTGCTAGCATGGCAAGGCATCATCAGTGTCTTCCATCTCTGGACTGTTCCTCCTCTTGTCTTCATGGTTGGAGCAGACCTGTCTGTTGCAGTAATCCACATGGTCCTCTCTGTTGCAGTAATCCACATGGTCTTGGAGTTTTCTGAAAATACACAAACATATCTCAACCAAAAGTTAATAAAGCAATCTTTTGACTTGGGATCCTATTTTTCCGCCTGCCGGAAGCCTATCAGTGCTTTAATAATAGAAAGCTGTGGACAAGGAGTTAGGAGGGCTGGTCAACCTTGATTGCTCTAAGGGGTTGGAGCTGGTTACTGGGGTGTTGATGTATGAAGCAGTCCCCATTTGTTATTCCTAAGAAGATCTACTTATTGACTTTCACTGGTGTTTCTGGCCTGGGGAATACAGCTATATCTTATTATTTTAATCTTAATAAAAGGAGTGGTGAAGCCAGAGTGAGTGGGGAGTTCTGCTACTAGAGCTGAACTACTGCCTGGCTCCCATTTTTCAAATTAGTGTTTTTCTGAGTCACTTTATTCATTTGTATGCGGCCTCCTCCAGAGACCCAAATCCTGAACCGGGACCCTGAAATGTGCGGGTCTTGAAAAGGGGTTTCCACATTTTGGCACCCACCCAGGGATGCCACATTTGCCCAAATGATTTTCCTTTGGCTTATTTTGATACCATGTGTGTTTTTCATGGGCGTTTTGCTGTTAGGATTACAAATGAAAATTAGTTTTCTAAAGTAAATTTTTTTTATTTTTTATCTTTATTGTTCAGTTTATTAATTACATTATTCCCCACACTTTTTTTATTCCCCTATAGCTCCCCTCCACCCTGTACCCATCCCACCCTCTGCCCTCACCTCCCCCTCCCCACTGTCCTCTCCCATTGTTGCAAGATTTTTGTCCAGTCTCTTGCTGCACTTCCCACACCCCTTTTCTCCCCAAGAATTGTCAGTCCATTCCCTCTCTATGTCCATGATTCTGTTCTATTCCCCAGTTTATCCTGTTCATCAGATTATTCATTCACTTGATTTTTAGATTCATTTGTTGATAGATGTGTATTTGTTGTTCCTAATTTATATTTTTACCTTTTTTCTTCTTCCTCTTCTTAAAGAATATCTCTCAGCATTTCATGTAATATTGGTTTGGTGGTAATGAACTCCTTTAGCTTTTTCTTATCTGCAAAGCACTTTATCTGACCTTCAATTCTGAATGATAGCTTTGCTGGATAGAGTAATCTTGGTTGTAGATTCTTGCTATTCATCACTTTGAATATTTCTTGCCACTCCCGTCTGGCCTGCATCGTTTCTGTTGAGAAATCCACTGACAATTGTATGGGTGCTCCCTTATAGGTAACTGTTTTTCTCTTGCTGCTTTTAATATTCTCTCTTTATCTTTTGCTCTTGGCATTTTAATTAGGATGTGTCTTGGTGTGGTCCTCTTTAGATTCCTATATTTTGGGGTTCTGTGTACTTCTTGGGCTTTTAAGTCAGTTACTTTCACCAGGTGGGGGAAGTTTTCAGTCACTATTTCTTCAAGTAGGTTTTCATTGCCTTGTTCTCTCTGTTTTTCTGGCACCCCCATAATTCGGATGTTGGCATGCTTGAGGTTGTCCCAGAGGCCCCTATCTTCAATTATCTGGATTCTTTCTGTTTCTTGCTTTTCCAGTCGAGTGGATTTTGCTTCTTTGTATTTCAAATCTTTGACTTGGTTCTTGTGGCCCTCTGGACTGCTTTTAGGACTTTGTGTAATATTTTTTATTTCAGTCAGTGTATGCTTGATTTCTAGTTGGTCCTTTTTCATATCCTTGAGGGTCTCATTCATATCCTCTTAGGTCTTGTTCATTTCCTCGTAGTTCTCATTAAGTTCATCGGCCTTTTCTAGGAGCCTCTTGAAAAGCCTTATAACCGTGGTTTTGAAGTCTATGTCTAGTCGTCTTTTTTCCTCCATTTCTTTCACACCTGATTTCTTTCCATGTCTCTGTATGGTGGCTGCTTTATGTGGTAGATGTCCCCTAAGGGACAGTGGCTCAGCCTCCCCAGTTACCTGAGGTGGGTGCTCTTACTGCAATCCTTTATGGGTTGTATTCAGTGTTTTTGAATTTAAACCCAGCTTGTTGTTAGCCCTAGGAGGGTTTGACCTCCAGGCCAATTGGCTGTGAAGGGAGACTGTGTTCAGGTTGGATGGGCGGAGTCTCTGGGCTGAGCACGCAGCGTCAGCGTCAGCTATGCCCTATGCAGTGCGCGGGTAATGGCTGCCAACAGAAAGCTGCCTCTGGTCTCCCCCCCCCCCCCCCATTGCCAGACAACTCTGCCTCGCCCCAAATGAGTCTACACACCCAAAGTCTCGCCCAGGGTTGTAAAACAAAAACAGTCCGGTGGTCTGGGTAACGAGGGAGCAAGTTGAGCATCTGCGCTGTAGTGCACCCTATGCGCAAACAGCTGTTTCAATGTGTACTCTCCTCAGACTCGGAGAGCTCTGCCATGCCTGGCTTTTAGCATGCGTTCCCCGGATCTCGGACCTCGCCTGGCACTGGGGAATCTGTGCAGTGGGATGTCTCTGCCCTCCCCGTTGGAGAAATCCAGCTGGGATTGTTGCTGCCCTCCCTACAGCCCGCGCGTGCCCACAGCTCCGAACCTCTGGCTCCTCGCGTATCTTCAAGGCTGCACTCCACCATTCTTCTGAGTCTCAGTGTCCCACCTTTACTTTTATTTGTGAAATTTTCACTCAGCCAGCTTTCCAGTGATTCTGGATAATGTTTGTTTTGTTATGTTGTAGTTTTGAAATTGTTGCGTGGGGCAGCACAATAGGTGTTTACCTATGTAAAGTAAAAATTTTTAATTTACTTACAGGATAATTTTTCCTTACATGATATTGCTCCACTATCTTCCCTTTTTTGGAATTAATGGAGCCTTTTGGAAATTTTATAATGCAGTTTTGATAACTTTGAATTTTTAAATTTTTTGCACAAAAATAGGTTCATCACATGTTAAGTAATTTTACCATGAGATGAACTACAAATAGAAATTTTAGTTAATACTTTAGGAATAGCTTTTTGTCCAGTACAATTAAAGTTTTCTTGAATATTCACTTATTTCAATTAGCCAATTTAAATTAATCTGAAAACTTGACTACTATTTTACTGTCAAATTTAATATTCTAACAACAATCTTAGTTTACCCTGTAAATATTAGTGGAAAGGATTGTTTGCATTCTTGAGTAGGCCCTGAGCATTCCTGGTGCTAGCTGCTGTTAGCCAAGTTTCTGTTGCCTCGGTCCCAATCTGGGTTGGGCCAAGTCTTTGTCTGTTACCTGGGTCCCAATTTGGGCTGGGCATGGAAAGCGAAGCAGCCATGGAACAGGAGACCTCCCTCAGAAGGGGCAAGGGTTCAAGCCCCTGCAATGTTGGGGGGGATGAGGGTCTGTGCCCCACTTCTGTTGGCCCCCAAGTTCTCTCCTGATGGCCCCTCTGTGATTGTGCCTGTCTTAAGTTGTTCCTTCCCTGAGGAATCTTACCTGTCTCTGGCTAACCAACCATCTTTCAGGGCCAAGCAGGGTGATGTGAGGTTCAGTTCTGTCTCCTTGGTAGCCTATGCTCCCATGGCCTCCACGCCCGCCACCTGCCTTGGGATCACCTTGCCTGCTGGTGGGGCTCTGGCACTGATCACATATCTTAGGAAACTCAGGTTTCTTCTCCAAGGAGGGCCCAGCTCACACCATTGGGTGAGAGACAGATCCATGGTACCGGCCACCACGAGGCTTCAACCTCAGCATGAACAGGAAACTCAGGCAACAGCTGTGGGCAATTGGATTGTGAGAAGAGGGTCCCTTCTTAGCAAGGCAAGAGGGGCCAACAGAGAATGCTCAAGTGCCTTCCTAAGGAGCCTTCCACACAGTGGAAGGGATTAAATCCTTTCATGTCCATTTTAAATTGCTGCCAATCATTCAAAGAATTAGTTTATAAGTTTGTTTGAATTAATTGTACAATATGCTGTTGTAAAATATCAAAAATTATAATGACATTGTATAATAATATCATATATGGGTATTCTTTGCTTTAAGCCATGAAAATTCAATTTTAAACTGGCTGTCAATTTCTTTTTATATAGACAAGATCTAAGATCTAATTGCTTTTTTGCACCTTTCCCAGGAGCAAGTAGTGATAATAGACGTGTTTTTGCTTTTGCCTCCCCTCCTTTGGTATACACACAAGCCAGAAGCCTCTCTTTAATTTTACACACAAAGGAGCAGTGGTTTGATCTTGTGTCATACAAAAGGGAAGCTGGGTGGCAACACCTACATAATTATACTTCCTTGTCCCACCTCTGTTGCCGGGATGAACCCAGATGTTTGGTATATTGGTGTCTACATTAAGCGGGGGTCAGCTCACATAAGGGTGCTTAGCCATGAAGGGTCAGGAACATAAGTCCAAAATCCTTCCCCATTTTGCCCCAGGTAATGTTACCGTACAGTTGATTACTGCTATTATGGCCAGAAAGATGTTCTCAGGCATCTGTACCGTCTTCTTTACCATGCCCTGGGGTGGACCCATTCAATAATGGCAGGAAAATTTTTATTTTTATTTTTTAAAAAATATTTTTATTGATTTTTTACAGAGAGGAAAAGAGAGGGATAGAAAGTCAGGAACATTGATGAGAGAGAAACATTGATTAGCTGCCTCTTGCACACTCCCTACTGGAATTGTGCCCACAACCAAGGTACATGCCCTTGACCAGAATCGAACCTGGGAACCTTCCAGTCCACAGGCTGACGCTCTATCCACTGAGCCAAACCGGTTTTGGCAGAATTTTTATTTTGAATGATGACTCCAGTGGGACTATTTGCAGTAGGGTTAATTTGTCCCAATAAAGACAATATGGGCTGGATCCATGCTATTTAGGCTGAGGAAATTGCCTTCTCAACTCTTAGCAACTCATTCCTAGCTTTATCTGTTAATGTTTGGGGAGAGGAAAGATTAGAGTCACCTCTAAGTAAATTTCTTCTGTAGAGATCTTCAGATAAGGTCTTATCTAGTTAATGTCCCCTAATAATTTCTGAAAGTCATTTAAAGTTTTAAGTCAATCTTTTCTTATCCCCATTTTTTGAGGCATAATGCATTGGTTTTCAATTACAATCCTTAAGACATTTGAAGGAAACCTTTCTTTATTTCCTTCCAAAATAATTTTCAGGCTACATAGAGTTTCATTTAAAAATATTTGTCACATGAAACAAATTTCTCTTAAGGTTATGGTGACCATTAGTATGGATTAGATTTAATATTTCAATAACAATTCTCAGTTTAATCCTGTAAATACCAGTGAAAGAGATTTCTAAATTTAAAAATTTGTCCTTTTTATTAAGCTAGAATATTTTTAAAGAGTATCCCCTTAGGCTTATTTGCACCCACAGAAGGACCGTGGGAGGTCTGAGCAACTTAGAATACTTAATCAAATTGCTTACAAAGACATTGGCTTTTCATTTAGCTGAAAACCTTAATTTTAATTTAAAAAGCTATTTTATTTAAGTAATTAAAGTAGGCATCTTCATTTAAAAAGTAAAGCAAATTTGGTAAATGTTTATGTCTGATTCACAAGCCACAAATGTTGCCATGCCTTTAGCTTAATTAAGAATGCAGGTGGCTATGGGCTTTTTATTATTTTAAGTTCTGGTGTTAGATTTTAAGAAATATTTAGTTACTTCATTTTTCCCTTCTTAGAGGCCAAAATCTTCATAATATTTAAAATATATTTATTAATTTTTTATTTGATAAGGCTTTCCATGCAATTTCAAGTATATTAGATCTGTTAAATTTAAAAATATTTTCTTTAAGAAGAGAGAATAAATTTCTTGTATTATTCTAGGTGCCCTTGGAATTTCCCAAGAATCATCTCTCAGTTAAAGCCTTGACATTTTAACATGGAAAAAACTATCAAATATATATATATATATATATATATATATATATATATACATACATATATATGACTTAAAGTTATAATACCTTTCTATAATTATCTTAAGATATCAATTAGAGGAGAAGGAACCATGATGGCAGCATAGGCAAACACCTATCTTCCTGCCCCACACAGCAATTTCAAAACTACAACTTAATGACAAAACAAACATCATCCAGAATCACCAGAAAGCTGGCTGAATGAAAATTCCACAAATAAAAGTAAAGATAGGACACTGTGACTCAGAGGAGCAATGGAGGGCAGCATTGAAGCTACACACCAAGTCAGAGGTTTGGAGCCATGCATGTGCGTGAGCAAGCAGAGAGGGTGGGCAGCTGCAAAGACAAAGGCGTCCCACTGCGCTGATTCCCCAGTTCCAGGTGAGGTCCGGGGAGCCCACACTCATACGGGGTGAAATTGGACAGTAGGGAAACACACTGAAACTCGGGCGCTGCAAAGGTCTGTGAGCTTGTGGAGAGGTCAAGCTTGTGGAGAGTGCGCATAAACTTGGGAACAGCAGAGGTGTGCAAGCATGCAGAGAGGATTCGTGACTTGCTCTCTCATTCGGGAAACCACCAGACTGCATTGTTTTACAACCGTGGGTGAGACTTTGGGTGTGCAGACTCATTTGGAGAGAGGCTGAATTGTCCAGCAGCGGGTAGAGCTTGGCGGCAGCTTTATCTCAGAGGTGCTTGCAGCCATTACCACCCAGCACAGAGACCTAGGTGCCACATTGGGTGGAGCTGACACTGCCTACTCAGCCCAGGGACTCCGCCCATCCAACCTGAGCACAGCTGATCCTCACAGCGAATTGGCCTGGAGGTCAAACCCTCCTAGTGCTAACAATAATCTAGGCTTAACTTCAACAAGATTGTGCAACCCATAAAGGGCTGCAGCAAGAGTATCCACCTCAGGTAACTGGGGAGCTGAGCCACTGTCCCTTAGAAGACATCTACCACACAAAGCTAATTGACCAACTCAGGAAAGCAGCCACCATGCAGAGACATGGAAAGAAATCAGATGTGAAAGAAATGGAGGAAAAAAAATGACTGGACATGGAATTCAAAACCACGGTTATAAGGTTTTTCAAGGGCTCCTAGAAAAGGCCGATGAACTTAATGAGACTTACGAGGAAATGAACGAGACCTATGAGGATATGAAAAAGGACCAACTAGAAATCAAGCATACACTGACTGAAATAAAAAATATTACACAAAGTCCTAAAAGCAGTCCAGAGGGCCGAAGAACCAAGTCAAAGATTTGAAATACAAAGAGGCAAAATCCACTCAGCCGGAAAAGCAAAAAGCCAAAAGAATCCAAAAAATTGAAGATAGTGTAAGGGGCCTCTGGGACAACCTCAAGCATACCAACATCCGAATTATGGGGTTGCCAGAAAAAGAGAGAGAGCAAGACAATGAAAACCTATTTGAAGAAATAGTGGCTGAAAACTTCTCTAACCTGGTGAAAGAAATTGATTTAGGCCAAGAAGCATACTGAACCCCAAACTATAGGAATCCAAAGAGGACGACACAAAGACACAGCATAATCCCCATGGAACAGTTTCCACTGGCTGCTTTCATCAGGGCTGAGGTCTGTTCAGATTAGCAGTCTGCCTGCCCTTGGAGAGTTTACCTGTCCAGGTGGTAGTTTTGTAGACTATGGTTTCTGTGTTTTTTAATTGAAAAATATTACTAGAGAGGGTCTTCAAATGTTTTTTATTGTCTATGAGAAGCATAGGCATGGTTTCTATTTATACTAGCATATATTTAAAAATTTTTAATGGATTTTAGAGAAGAAGGGAGAGGGAGAAAGATAGAAATATCAGTGATGAGAAAGAGAATTATTGATGGGCTATCTCCCGCACACCCCACACTGGGGATCGAGCCCGCAACTCGGGCATAGCCCCTGACTAGGAATTGAACCGTGAACTCCTGGTTCATAAGTTGACAATCAACCACTGTGCCACGCCAGCTGGCCTGTTTATAGTTTCAATCACTAAAGAACTAAAAGTTCATAATACTTCCAGTCTCTTTATTGTATTTATGGGGTAATAAATGGAAATATTATAGAATATTTCCATTACCTTTCACTTTTTAATATATAGTTAAAATGATTTGCATTAAAAAGTGAATGCAGAAGTATATAAAGTCAAAGAAATGGTCGTCCCATTTCTCAGCCCTGCTCGGAAGTATCAGCATGAAACCCCAGTGTGTTTTCTTCCAGTTTTTTCTGTGCCATTGATCTAGTTTCTACTGGGGGTCTTGAGGAACACAAAGCTAAATCATGAAAGATGGCAGGCTTTTGCTAGGAAAAGACTGGAGACTGCCGAAACCGGTTTGGCTCAGTGGATAGAGCGACGGACTGCGGACTGAAGGGTCCCAGGTTCGATTCCAGTCAAGGGCATGTACCTTGGCTGCGGGCACATCCCCAGTAGGAAGTGTGCAGGAGGCGGCTGATCAATGTTTCTCTCTCATCGATGTTTCTGACTTTCTATCCCTCTCCCTTCCGCTCTGTAAAAAAATCAATAAAATTATATTAAAAAAAAAAAAAAAAAGACTGGAGACTAGTGGTTAGTTTGGCCACTTCCATTTCTTTGAGAAGCTGAGTAACCCAAGCAGGGCTATATGCCACTTGGTCATGTGACTAGGTGAGCAGTTTCTCAGCCTTAAGGGCCAGAGTAGAACCCAGAATGAAGTGGAGCTGCTCGCTGCTGTCACCTGCTGTCAGCAAGGGTCACTGCAGGTGCTGCCTGCTCCCAGGTCCCTGGGGCTTCCTCAGAATGGCAGGGCCCAGCCAGCACCAGCCTTTTTGGGACCCTCCTGCACCTGCACTGGCACACTCTCCCCTCCACAAAACCTCACCACTCCATTGTCCTGGACTTTGTATTTCCAAAGCTAGCTATCTAGCCATTGTTACTTTGTTAGGGTAACCATCAAAATGAAAAATAAAAACACATAAACATACTAGTACACTATTTCCTCTCAAAAGTTAATGAGCAATATTAGCAAACTGCTATAATCTCATGGTTACAGTGAATGGCCTGCCACCAAGTTCCGAGGTAGGTTTTTTCTCGGGTTTCTATAAGCACTTCTGTCACCTGGATTTTGGAATCTCACCATCTAGGCCTGTGAACGCCACAGTCTGATGATCTCTTGGTCATCCCTCATCTGTGCGTATGCGGGGAGGGGGAGACGACTTATTTTTAAAAGTATTTTAAATCATCATCTTATTGCACAGTAATTCTTTAAAGAGTCAGTGTTATTTGGCATTACTTTTCTTACATTGTTGTGGGGAAAATAACCTAATATATTCAATTCAAAAATTTCAGGCTCCTTCTTATCTGTGATATCTACCTTTCAAAAAAAAAAAAGGTTTAGGGCAATTTTGAATCACAATATCTCAAGAAAGTGTGAATTTTCCCATTTTCTCTGCTTTTTCCAAAAGAGTGATCTAAATATGAACAGATATTTGGACACCCATGTTCATAGCAGCATTATGCACATTGATTAAAGGTGGAAATAACCAAAGTGTCCATCACAGATGAAGGGATAAACAAAACGTGGTCCATATGTAAGTGGCATATTATTCAGCCTTAAAAAGGAAGGGCACCCTGGTTAGATGGCTCAGTTGGTTAAAGTGTTATCCCAATTCCCCAGGGTTGCAGGTTCAATCCCCATTCAGGGCACATAAGAGAAGCAACCAACGAATGCATAAATGAGTGGAACAGCAAGTCTATATTTTCCTTTCTTCTCCTCCTCTTCCTTCTCCTCCTTCTTGTTCTTCTCTCTAAAACCAATCTTTTTTTTTAAAAAAAAGGGAATTCAGACACACTCTACAATATGCTTGAACCTTGAGGATGATGTACTAAGAATAATAAGCCAGTCGCAAAACAACCAATTCCACTTATATGAGGTACCCAGAGGAGTCAGGTTCATAGAAACAGAAATTAGATGGTGGGTGTCAGGGCTGAGAAAGGGGGATGGGGATTAGCGTTGAGGACAGAGTTTCCACTTGAGAAGACAAAAAGGCCTGGTGGCAGAACAACGTGAATGTACATGATGTCCCAGAACCATACAACAAAAATAGTAAAATTTATGATATGTGTATCTTACTACAATAAAAAGTTTGATAGTGATATTGTGTAGAGTAGGAAAATTAAGAAAATTATTTCACCCAGCCAGCATGGTTGAGCATCAACCTATGAAACAGGAGGTCACAGTCTGATTCCCAGTAGGGGGTGTGCAGGAGGCAGCCAATCAATGATTCTCTCTCATCATTGGTGTTTCTCCCTTTCCTTCTCACTTCCTTTCTGAAATCAATTAAAAAAAATTTTTTTAAAAAGAAAATTATTTCTTTACACTTGTCATGATTTCTATTTTCTAGGTAGACAACTTAAGATACTTGTCACATCGTTTAATTTTTAGTTGTCAAGATTATCTGCTTCTTATTTGGCTTCAAGAAATATAATTGTTGAGGATAATTTCAGAGGGAAACATATGTACATACACACATATGCCGAGCTGTTTAGAGCTGAAATCCCAATTGTAGGTGCCATGTTTGTGTTCTAGTAAGATTTCTAGAAGGGAAAAAAAAAAAAAAAAAAAAAGGCAGGCCACCTTGCTACTCTCTGAGCCAGATGCCTCTCCAACAGGCACCAGGGGTGGAAGGGGGGGGTGGGGGTACTACTCTTTCTTCTCCCTTTTGTCATCTACTATTATGTGCTTACCGAGAGCGCCCCCTTGTGGTTGTTTCTGGAACTGCTTCTCAGGGCCACACTGGACAGAAATAAATCTCTGTGCTTTGTAAACATAATACAAGTCCAAGAAATATTTGTTGAATACCTGTGTCTTTCCTACATGTGGGAGGCCAGAGTAAATGCAGTCATCTTCTCTGAGGTCATGCGAGAGAAGAATTGAATGGTTCTTTTCTTTTTCTTTTTTTTTATTGATTTCAGAAAAAAGAATTGTAGAAGGGTTCCCTCTTGCATGCAGCCCTGAGGATTGAGCTTGCAACCTGGGCATGTGCCCTGACCAAGGTTTCAAAACCGTGACTTCCTGGTTCATATGTGTATGTGCATACTGGCTGGGCTTTGTGTACATTTTTTAAATACTGTCCTATCATTTTTTTATTTTCTTGTGATGATTCAACCACAAAGTTCAGAAACGACAAACTTCATCTTATTCACTTAATCCCTTATTCATAAGCATAAAATAATCTTTGCATACTGTATTTGCATACTAGTTTGGTTTCTCCATTTCTTGGGTTAGCGTTTTCTACCCGTATTTTAACATTTATTTTACTTTTAATTTCTACTTTCATACATTTTTACATTATCTGTTCTGTGGCAAAACTTTATTTCCACAGGTGACAGTGGGAGGCAGAGGCAGCATAAGTGGGCAGTAGGGGGATATGCCTACCATATTTTAGTCAGAGAAAGGAGTCCTTATCACCAACCTTGAGAGCTGCCCACACCTCCTCCTCAGTTCCCTGAGTCCACATGAACCCTAAGCAGGACAAACTTAACACTTGTTTGACTGATGTGTCCCAGCTTACCTGTCCACCAACGGACCTTCCCCATCAGGGCAGCTTGACCTCCATGGCCATCCTGACCGTTCACCACTGCTGTTCAGGCTGTTTAAGCTGCTGACTACGGGGAAAAGGCTCCAGGTCCAAAAGCAATTGATCATTGATGGGCTGCCTCCTGCACACCCCACATTGAGGTTCAAGCCCTGCAAATGTGATAGGAAAATCTCTCTCACATGGAGTCTGCTTTTGCCTTCTTCTTCTTCACATCTATCCTTTCTCAGCAGCTCATGGTTATCACCAGTTCATCAGTCCGTGGGCCAAAGCATGGATGGCCAGTGGCTCACTGGCAACATGTGGGAGATCTTGGCTCTGTCCAACTTTTCTTCCTTCTCCACAATCCCCACTGGTCCCTCCTGGTCTTCAGTTTCTAGGCCCCTGAGAGTGGAGATCCAGGCGCTCTGCCTTGGTAAACTGTCTGAACAAACAGGTGCTGAGTCGGTCTCATCAGAAGCCTCAGAGTTAGAGGCTCCATGGGACTGAAACGTATAGAGCCTGAGACAGGACACTAGCATCTCAGGGGCCTTCTGGGCTCAATTACTAGGTGTTTGAGAGTTAAAACTCTCACCACGCAATCTCTGAAAAAAGAGACTGGTCATTTGTCCACATGAAATGAAGCTATGAAAGTGCAGAGGATGAGGTATGGTAACATTGAAAAGGCTACAGGAATAACCTTCTCCAGTCCACTTGTTTCTTTAGAAAGGCCAGAAAATGTTAAACAGCCCAAACATACAGGAAAAAAATTTAAAACATTTGTAGGAAGGTCTCAGGTGGTGGGAAAGTTTCCAGCAAAAAAAGTTTGAACAAAAGCTGGACCAAGAACCCGTTTCTGCCCGTTCAAAAGTGAGCACCAAGCAGGCCCTGAATAGACTTACACTAAACAACTTGATCACCCTTTTTGGACCCTTTTCTCTAATTTGTAAGAGGAAGTAATAAGAAAAGGGAAATATTCACAGTTCCTAAGTTTTTGTGGAGAACTGTTGTTATTATATAAATATTATCTTTTAAGATGTATGTGAGAGATCTCCAACTGTTGGGCATTTACACAATTTCTGAATAAATGTAGAAAAATATATACACTGACTATATACATTTTAAAAATTAATTAATTAATTTTAAAATAAATCTTTATTGTTTAGATTATTACAGTTATTCCTCTTTTTCTCCCCCATAGCTCCCTTCTACCCAGTTCTCACCTCAAACTCTGCCCTTACTCCCCCCACACTGTCCTCATCCATAGGTGTGCAATTTTGTCCAGTCTCTTGCTGCACCTCCCATATCCCTTTTCTCACCAAGAGTTGTCAGTCCATTCCCTCTCTATGTCCGTGATTCTGTTACATTCACCAGTTTATCCTGTTCATCAGATTATTCATTCACTTGAATTTTAGATTCATTTGTTGATAGATGTGTATTTGTTGTTCCTAATTTACACTTTTATCTTTTTCTTCTTCCTCTTCTTAAAGAATATCTTTCAGCATTTCATATAATATTGGTTTGGTGGTGATGAACTCCTTTAGCTTTTTCTTATCAGCGAAACACTTTATCTGACCTTCAATTCTGAATGATAGCTTTGCTGGATAGAGTAATCTTGGTTGTAGATTCTTGCTATTCATCACTTTGAATATTTCTTGCCACTCCCGTCTGGCCTGCATCGTTTCTGTTGGGAAATCCGCTGACAATCGTATGGGTGCTCCCTTATAGGTAACCATCTGTCTTTCTCTTGCTGCTTTTAATATTCTCTCTTTGTCTTTTGCTCTTGGCATTTTAATTATGATGTGCCTTGGTGTGGTCCTCTTAGGGTTCCTATATATTGGGGTTCGGTGCACTTCTTGGACTCCTAAGTCAATTTCTTTCACCAGGTGTGGGAAGTTTTCGGTCACTATTTCTCCAAATAGGTTTTCATTGTCTTGCTCTCTCTCTTTTTCTGGCACCCCTATAATTCGGATGTTGGTATGCTTGAGGTTGTCCCAGAGGCCCCTTACACTCTCTTCAATTTTTTGGATTCTTTTGGTTTCTTGCTTTTCCAGCTAAGTGGATTTTACCTATTTGTATTTCAAATCTTTAACTTGTTTTTTTGGGGTACTCTAGAGTACTTTTAGGTCTTTGTATAATATTTTTTATTTCAGTCAATGTATGCTTAATTTCTGGTTGGTTCTTTTTCATATCCTTGAGGGTCTCGTTCATATCCTTGTGGCTCTCATTCATTTCCTTGTAGGTCTTGCTTATTTCCTTGTAGGTCTCGGCCTTTTCTAGGAGCCTCTTGAGAAGCCCCATAACCGTGGTGTTGAATTCCATGTCCAGTCGTTTTTTTCCCTCCATTTATTTCATATCTGACTTCTTTCCCTGTCTCTGCATGGTGGCTGCTTCCCTGAGTTGGTCAATTAGCTTTTTTTTTTTTTTTTGGAATTTTTTAAAATCTTTATTCTTCAGTTTATTAATTACATTGTTCCCTTTTTTTTCACCCTATAGTTCCCCTCCACCTGGTACCCATCCCACCCTCCTCCCTCACCCCCCTTCACTGTCCTCTCCCATAGTTGCATGATTTTTGTCCAGACTCTTGCTGCACTTCCCACGCCCCCTTTTTCCCCAAGAGTTGTCAGTCCATTCCCTCTCTATGTCTGTGATTCTGTTACATTCACCAGTTTATCCTGTTCATCAGATTATTCATTCACTTGATTTTTAGATTCATTTGTTGATAGATGTGTATTTGTTGTTCCTAATTTACACTTTTATCTTTTTCTTCTTCCTCTTCTTAAAGAATATCTTTCAGCATTTCATATAATATTGGTTTGGTGGTGATGAACTCCTTTAGCTTTTTCTTATCTGTGAAGCACTTTATCTGACCTTCAATTCTGCATGATAGCTTTGCTGGATCGAGTAATCTTGGTTCTAGATTCTTGCTGTTCATCACTTTGAATATTTCTTGCCACTCCCGTCTGGCCTGCATCGTTTCTGTTGAGCAATCCGCTAACAATCGTATGGGTGCTCCCTTATAGGTAACCATCTGTTTTTCTCTTGCTGCTCTTAATATTCTCTCTTTGTCTTTTGCTCTTGGCATTTTAATTATGATGTGTCTTGGTGTGGTCCTCTTAGGGTTCCTATATATTGGGGTTCGGTGCACTTCTTGGACTCCTAAGTCAATTTCTTTCACCAGGTGTGGGAAGTTTTCGGTCACTATTTCTTCAAATAGGTTTTCATTGTCTTGCTCTCTCTCTTTTTCTGG
Organism: Antrozous pallidus; assembly: GCA_027563665.1. NCBI lineage: Eukaryota > Metazoa > Chordata > Mammalia > Chiroptera > Vespertilionidae > Antrozous > Antrozous pallidus. The sequence continues at coordinate 11,541,874 of CM050513.1, forward strand.
CACCCCTATAATTCGGATGTTGGTATGCTTGAGGTTGTCCCAGAGGCCTCTTACACTATCTTCAATTTTTTGGATTCTTTTGGATTCTAGCTTTTTCAGCTGAGTGGATTTTACCTCTTTGTATTTCACATCTTTAACTTGATTCTTGGGGTGGTCCAGAGCACTTTTAGGTCTTTGTATAATATTTTTTATTTCAGTCAGTGTATGCTTAATTTCTGGTTGGTCCTTTTCCATAGCCTTGAGAGTCTCCTTCATTTCCTTGTAGGACTCATTCATTTCCATGTTGGTCTTGATCATTTCCACACTGGTCTTGATCATTTCCTTGCAGGTCTCGTTCATATCCTTGAGGGTCTCGTTCATTTCCTTGTAGGACTCATTCATTTCCTTTGCAGTCTTGCTTATTTCCTTATAGGCCTCGACCTTTTGTTGGAGCCTCTTGAAAAACCCTATAACCGTGGTTTTGAATTCCATGTCCAGTCATTTTTTCCCCCTCCATTTCTTTCACATCTGATTTCTTTCCATGTCTCTGCATGGTGGCTGCTTCCCTGAGTTGGTCAATTAGCTTTGTGTGGTAGACTTCCTACTAGGGATAGTGGCTCAGCCTCCCCAGTTACCTGAGGTGGATATGGGCTGCACAGTCTTGCTGAAGTTAAGCTCAGGTTAATTGTTGTTAGCACTTGGAGGGTTGACCTCCAGGCCAATTGTCTGTGAAGCTCAGCTGTGCTCAGGTTGGATGGGCGGAGTCTCTGGGCCAAGCAGACAGCGTTAGCTCCACCCTATGCAGCCCCAGGGACTCTGTGCCGGTGGCAATGGCCCCCAGCACCTCTGAGAGAGAGCTGCTGCTGAGCTCCACTGGCTGCTGGGGAATTCAGACTCTCCCCAAATGACTGCACACCCAATGTCTCACCCAGGGTCGTAAAACAAAGCAGATTGACTGTTTTCCGAATGAGAGACAAGTCGCAGAGTGCTCTCTACGTGGTCATGCAGCTGAGCTGTTCACCCGCAGCACCCGAGCTTCGGCGTGCCCTCCCACTGTCCAGTTTTCACCCCGTATGATAGTGGGTTCTCTGGATTTCACCCAAAGCTGGAGAATCAGTCCTGTGGGACGTCTTTGTCTCCCCGTTCGAGAAAACTGGCTGGTTTTCAGCCGCCCACCCTCTCTGCTGGCGCGCGCTCCAAACCTCTCTCTGTGCAAATCTTTCAACGCTGTCCGCCGCTGCTCCTCCGAGTCACAGTGTCTTATCTTCACTTTTATTTGTGGAATTTTCACTCGGCCAGCTTTCTGGTGATTCTGGAAGGTGTTTGTTCTTTCGTTAAGTTGTAGTATTAAAATTGCTGAGTATGACGGCAAGATAGGTGTTTTACCTATGCCGCCATCTTGGTTCTCCCCTGATCAATTAGCTTTTTGTGGTAGATGTCCTATTGGGGACAGTGGCTCAGCATCCCCAGTTACCTGAGGTGGATATGGATTGCACAGTCTTGTTGAAGTTAAGCCCAGGTAAATCGTTGTTAGCACTTGGAGGGGTTGACCTCCAGACCAATTGTCTGTGATGTTCAGCTGTGCTCAGGTTGGATGAGCGGAGTCTCTTGGCCAAGCAGACAGCATCAGCGCCACCCTATGCGGCCCCAGGGACTCTGTGCCGGGGGCAATGGCTGCCAGCACCTCTGAGAGAGAGCTGCTGCCAAGCTCCACCAGCTGCCGGAGAATTCAGACTCTCCCCAAATGAGTCTGCACACCCAATGTCTCACTCAGGGTCACAAAACAATGCAGTCTGATGGTTTCCCGAATGAGAGAGCAAGTCACGAGTGCTCTCTGCGTGGTCACGCAGCTGCGCTCTTCCCAAGTTCACACGCACTCCGCACAAGCTCGCCTTCTCCACAAGCCAGCAGGCCCCTGCAGCACCCGAGCTTCGGCGTGCCCTCCCACTGTCCAGTTTTCACCCCGTATGATAGTAGGTTCCCTGGACTTTGCCCAGAGCTGGAGAATCAGTCCAGTGGGACGTCTTTGTCTCCCCATTTGAGAAAACTGGCCGGTTTTCAGCTGCCCGCCCTATCCGCTGGCACGCTCCAAACCTCTCTCCGCGCGTATCTTCAATGCTGCCCTCCGTTGCTCCTCTGAGTCACAGTGTCTTATCTTCTCTTTTATTTGTGGAATTTTCACTCAGCCAGCTTTCCGGTGATTCTGGATGGTGTTTGTTCTTTCGTTAAGTTGTAGTTTGAAATTTCTGTGTGGGGCAGCAAGATAGGTGTTTACCTATGCCGCCATCTTGGTTCTCCCTTCTCTGTTGCTTATTTTTTAAAATTATTTTTAAAAAATATATTTTATTGATTTTTTTACAGAGCAGAAGGGAGAGGGATAGAAAGTCAGAAACATCGATGAGAGAGAGACATTGATCAGCTGCCTCTTGCAAGCCCCCCACTAGGGATGTGCCCGCAGCCTAGGTACATGCCCTTGCTGGAATCGAACCTGGGACCCTTCAGTCCGCAGTCCGATGCTCTAGCCACTGAGCCAAACCGGTCTCGGCTGTTGCCTATTTTTTTTATTGGATCCTTTATCTTCCTTTTATTAAGTTGTATAAGTTCCCTGTACATGTTGGAGATTAAACCTTTATTAGCGATAACATTTGCAAATATGTTCTTTTATACAGTTCACTTTCTTGTTGTTTTGTTGATGGTTTCTTTTGCTATACCAAAGCTTTTTATTTTGATGTGGTCCCATTTGTTTATTTTCTCTTTAGCTTCCATTGCCCTAGGAGGAGTATCAGTAAAGAAATTGCTTTGGCATATGTCTGAGACTTTTCTTCCTGTGGATTCCTCTAGTATTTTTATGGTTTCCCATCTTATGTTTAACTCCTGTATCCATTTTGAGTGTATTTTTGTGTATGATATAAGTTGGTGGTCCAGTTTCATTTTTTTCATGTATCTGTCCAATTTTCCCAACATCATTTATTGAAGAGACTGTCTTGACTCCATTGTATGTTCATGCCTCCTTTATCAAATATTAATTGAGGATAGTGGTTTGGGTCGATATCTGGGTTCTCTATTCTATTCCATTGGTCTACATGTCTGTTCTTGTGCCAGTACCAGGCTGTTTTGAGAACAGTGGCTTTGTAATTCAGCTTGAAATCTGGTATTGAGATCCCACCTACTTTATTCTTCTTTCTCAGGATTGCTGAGGATATCTGAGGTCTTTTTTTTAAATCCCAGATGAATTTTTGGAGAGTTCTTTCTAGGTCTGTGAAATATGCCATTGGTATTTTATTGGGGAGTGCATTGAATCTATAGGTTGCTTTGGGTAGTATGGACATTTTAATAATGTTGATTCTAATAATCCATGAACATGGTATGTTCTTCCATCTGTTTATGTCTTCCTCTATTTCTTTTGTCAGTGTCCTATAGTTTTTCATGTATAGGTCTTTTACCTCCTTAGTTAAGTTTATACCTAGGTATCATAATTTTTTTGGTGAGATGGTAAATGGAATTCTTTTTTTAGTCTCTCTTTCTGTAAGTTCACTATTGGTATATATAAATGCCATAGATTTCTTGGCGTTAATTTTGTATCCTGCTACATTGCCAAATTCATTTATTAAGTCTAATAGTGTTTTGATGAAGTCTTTAGGGTTTTTTTACGTACAATATCATGTCATCTGCATGTTTTATTTCTTCTTTTTCAATCCTTTTATTTCTTCTCCTTGTCTGAGAGCAATGGCTAGTACTTCCAGTGCTATATCAAATAGGAGTGGTGAGAGTGGGCATCCCTGTCTTGTTCCTGTTCTTAGGGGAAATGGTTTTAGATTTTTCACATTGAGTATAATGTTGGCTGTGGGTTTGTCATATAGGCTGCTATTATGTTGAGGTATGATCCTTCTATTCCCACCTTGGTGAGAGTTTTTATAAAAAATGGGTGTTGGATTTTGTCAAATGCTTTTTCTGCATCAATTGATATGACTATGTGGTTTTTATCTCTCAATTTGTTTATGTGATGTATCCCATTTCTTGATTTGTGGATATTGTACCATCCTTGCATTCCTGGGATAAATCCTACTTGGTCATGGTGTATGATCTTTCTGATGTAATGCTGGATCCGATTTGCTAGAATTTTGTTGAGGATTTTGGCATCTATATTCATGAGGGATATTGGCTTGTAATTCTCTTTCATTGTGTTGTCTTTATCTGGTTTTGGTATTAGGGTCCAGGTGCTGCACATCTGAGTTAGGGAATAAAAGGAGTTCCCTGAAAGTCTCTGGGCTTGATTCTGTCTCTTAGAAGCTCAGCTTCTCTCGATGACAGAAAATGCACCTATTTGTTGCTTTGAGGGCTGAAAGAAAGCAGCCTGTGTCTCCATGTCTCTCTGGTCAGGAACTCTCTGAACAGGGCAAGTTCTGAGCAGAGAGGAGCCTCTGGGCTGCATCAGAGGGAGCGAGCTGCGCTGTGACGTTCGCTGTGTGGCCATGACCCCCGAGGGCAGGCAGAGCTCATGAGACACTTACTCTCTGTGACGTCGGGGAGATCATCCAACTACATTGGAGGGACAGGAAGAATCGGAGTCTTCCAGAAATGGTGGGACACGGGGTGGGTGAGGAAACAAGTAAACCCAAGGGCGTCCTCCTGGCCATAGTGGGTGACAGAAGAGGGTGGCTGTAGACGTCAGCTAGAGAGCACGGGTCTGGGCAAGGGCGTGGGAAGTAAGAGGGTCTTTGAGGGAGACATGGGGGCTGGTCCCATGAAGGGAGGAACCATGAGGAGGCCTGGCTGGCACCGAGTTCCAGAAGGTCCTCACATGGCACACGGGGGGGGGGGGGCACTCTCGGCTTCGGCTGTCAACCTGCCCAGCTCGCCTCACTGCTCCTCCTCTGCCTAGCGAGGGTCTCTTCTTCCTGCCGGCCGCTCCAGGCTGCGGAGCAATGTCTCCACCCCAGCCACCCAAGGCAGAGTGGACCGCTCCTTCTTTGTTCTGTGGACACAGCCCCTACAGACACCTGGTGCTGAGCGGAAGGGAGGCCGGGCTCTGGGCTCTCACAAAGTGCCACTCAACCACAGGTCTCTGGTGGGCTCCATGGGCACCCCCTGAGCTCCCTCCCAAGTTCAGAACAAAATGAGAAATAGGACACAGGACAGACAGACGGGAATGAAATGTCAGCTCTATAGAGGCAGATAAAGTGGGTTTGATGCCTCGTTCCAGAATTGATGGCTTAGCTGCCTGCTTGTTGACTCCTGGCCTCTTCTGCAGAGGCACAGCCTGCCCAGTCAGCAGCCCCCGCAGCCCAGAGAGGCCAGAACCACATGGGAGGGACCAGAGGGCGCTGAGCCTCATGGGCCAACTCCCTCTCCCAAACTGGTGGATGAGTAAGGCCTGTCCTCTCATGGAAAGGGGTGAATGAGGGAGGGAAGAGGAGAGGAGCAACAGGGAGGGTGGGAGGGAAGGAGGAGGAGCACCTTGAAATCCCACGTAGCTGGGAGCACGCTCGTGGGAATCTGAGTGCAGGGCTGAGGCCCAGGTGGAGTGTCTTCTGCTGCATTACAGTTGCTGTCTCACTTTTTATCCGAATGTAAGCCTTTCCCAGCAGCACCGTTGTCTTTGTCACCTTGGTCGTGGGCATTTCACGGAGAATTGGCACCTGCTAATGCTCAGTAGGGGTCTGAGCAGTAGAACAGAAAAGGGAAACCTTTTTCCAGAACTTACGGTTGGAGATACCTGCATCTCACATTCTCTGACTCCTTAGCGGTGGGCCCTGGGGACGCTCTGCGGCCTCCTGAGGCCATAGCCAAAATGTGGGTGACAAGGAGTTCCGGTTTCCCAGGGAGTCTCATGGCCTCTGGCCAGGCCTGTTTCTGACTGAAGCCCACGGCCTGGACCCTGCTTGTCTTGTCCAGCCTGCAGGTCAGGGCCTAGTGGCCGGTCTGCGTCAGCAGGGACCGGAGCGTCTTATGCCTGCCATCTGCTCAGGGCCCGGCATCGTCATCTTAGCTTCCCCAGTCACGCCGACGCTGAGTTCAAGGCACCAACAAGTCATTTCTTCTTCACTGAGGACTCATCTGTTCTTCACTGGGGACGAGGCCCCACGCCCTTTTACAAGCCTGTCCTACCCTGAACTGGCTGTGATTGGGACTGACTCAGGAGAGGAGAAAAACCTGCTGAGTCACCACCCCTTCCTACAGCACCCAGGTCTCCATTAATTAAGGCCTCCAGTCCACGTGGTGAATCACCAGCCTGAGATCAGAAATTAGGGCACATCCCAGGCGCCAGGGGGACGTAAGGAGCACAGCTTAGTCCCTTCTTTGTCGAGCTCAGAACACAGGTCCCATGCCCTGTCTTGCTCTGTTCCCGTGGCTGCCTCCTCCAGACAGCAGGAGGTGAGCGCCTGTGCCATGGTGGGTCATCTTCCTTCTGTTTGTGTTGGCAAGAGCATTTTGTATTCAAACACATGTAGTTCTGACTGACCCTGCAACGGGGAAGTTTTTGGGAAATACTTCCCTCTCAAACGAGCTCTAGTTGAAGTCACTGGTTCTACAGTCTTTCCAAAACAGAGAATGTACTTACATTGTGTTTTAGCTCTTGAAATACTAGGGAAGTTTAAAATAATTAACCAGTTACATGAAAGCTCTCTTGGGTACATATTCAAACTGAACTATGCATTTCAAGGTCACAATAGGGTCCAGGTCTTTCAAACTCTGATGTGGCCGCTTGTTAGTTGTGTTACTTTGAACAAGTCCTTTGGGTCTTTGAAACCTCATTTGCTCATCTGTGATGTTGGATAAGATCACTTCTACTTTGTTTTTTGGTTTTTAAAACTCACTCAAACCAGAGAGGGTTGGACCTGCATTACCACCCTTTGTCCACCATCCGGATACCATTGTGGACATGTACATATAAGGACCTGTTGAACATCGATATTGGGACTTAAAACTGTTGGACATTGAAACTGGGACTCTAGTCTACAGATGCAAGATTTTTTAAGAGTAGAGAAAAAAGGGGGAGATGCTGGGAACTAGCCATTACCTCACTAATAGAAAGGTGTGGACAAGGAACCCAAAAGGCTTAGTCAACCTCGAAGCTCTAATTGAGATAAGGGTGGCAAGGGCAACTTCCCCACCAGATAATGATGTAAAGCCTTCCTGACGAGATAATTGGCTGATTTCCTGCCTAAGGGCAACGGGTGTATTCCCAGAACCTAAATAAAAGGAATGGCAAGGCCAAGGCAAAAGGTAATCCTTCCACTAGAGATGGGCTGCCGCCTGACCCCCCATTTTTCCAAATTAAAAACAAAAAAATAAAACTCACTGGGAGGATCAATATGAGAGAGACTCGTCTATTGTTTGCCTCACACACAAGCCCCAGGGGCAGGGAGAAGGGTGGGGTGGGGATCAAGGCTTCAACCATGAGGCACCATGCCCTTAACCTGGAATAGAACCTATGACTCTTCGGTCCATGAATCAACACTCTAACCATTGAGTGACACCAGCCAGGCTGGTCACTCCTGCATAAATAGCCTCATAAGATGACAGGATGTGCTGGAGAAGGGACAATGGAATCTACAGATGTCACCTCTGTGCCAGCTACTCTGCCAAGTGCTGTCTCATACTGATATCTTTTTAAATGAGCCTGAATACTTACAAAGTTATGCAATGTTGGTTTTTATTATAAGTTGTGGAGAAAGTTCATTAATTGCTTGGAGCTTAATTTCTTTATCTGTGAACCTGAAATCATTCCAGCAAACTCAAAGGGTTGTGTAAGACTTACCTGCATTCTCAGAGGTAGAGGTGCTGGGTAGAAGCTTACAAAGAGTAGATTAATATCGACGTTGATAATATGTTTTGAAATTGCTGCTTGAGAATAACCTCCCCAGTATTCCTAAAGGACTGTACCAGTCTGGGCAGTGGCATCCTTAATGACATAGTTAATGACAGAAGATCTAAGTATGCTTTTATCCAGCCCAGACTATAAATACACCCTCTGCTTAGATCGCACTATCAATTTTAAAAGGCTCAGAGTCAGAAGCAATGCTGTTGATGGGCCCCTGGGATTGTCACCCCAAATTTCTGAAGGTGGAGCTCTCCTTCTGTGAAAATAGGTCTGAATGGTTTTTCATGGTTTTTACTTTTGTTTTTAAGACAAAACGTGCTTTGGGATCTCTTATCTTGAGAGTCCTAATCCTTGTGAAGATAGCCACTGTTTTGTTATTCATTCCTCAGGGAGTAGTTTGTGCCACATGAAGTCAGCTCAGAAATTCTGGGTTTTTTTTTTAGCAAACCTGAAAGCTGGCAGCAGGGGAGGTATCCTGCCCAGCTGAGGAAGAGGACTTGAAGGAGGAGGGGAGGGAGAGGGACCAGAGGGAAGACGAGAGCCACAGCATCCAGAAAGGGAGTCCTGGGGAGAGTGTCTCTTATGGAAAATTTCCTCCCAGTCTTGGCTACTAGAACACAAAACCAGCCTCCTCCTGATCCTTGGGTCTCACTGAGCTGAAAAGTGCTTCATATACATTCTGACTGCCAGCTGCCACCCCTTCCTGTCTTCAAGTGGGTCTTCATCCTGGCCCCAGAGTCCCTGTTCACTGCTGGGGCTGTCACCTGGGTAATCCGAGATTCCACTAACTGGGTGTAGGGTAGTGTACAGGGAGTATCATGGTTTGGGACTACACAGAGAAGTGTGTGTCCTTTTTTTTTTTTTCCTACTTGATATGGGCTAGTGAGAGCACCCTAAGTATTTTTGAAATTATGAAAGTTCACTTCAAATGTGCCACCAGATTGAGGCAGTGATTTTCTGCTATTCTTTCCTCAATGACTTGACCAATCTTGAACATGACTCTTTTTCATGGGGCAGGGAAAGACAGCTGTGTGTTCAGACTTGCCTGATTAGTTTAATGTTTATGGTCAGTACTAGAGGCTTGATGCATGAAATTCGTGCAGGGGCTTGGCTGCTGCAGTTTGCCTTGGCCGTTACAGCCCGGACTTCATCCAGAAGGTTGTCTGCAGGGACGTCTGGAAGGATGTTCACTGTCCAGTCTAATTAGCATATTATGCTTTTATTATTATAGATGTACTAGAGGCCTGGTACACGAAATTTGTGCATGGGGAGGATGGTCTTCCCCTTGGCCCAGCCTGCACCCTCTCCAATCCAGGACCCCTTGAGGAATGTCCAACTGCCAGTTTAGGCCTGATCCTTGGAGATTGGGCCTAAACCAGCAGTCGGACATCTCTCTCACAATCTGGGACTACTGGCTCCTAACTGTTCACCTGCCTGCCTTCCTGATCACCCCTAACTGCCCCCCTTGCCAGCCTGGTCGCCCCCAACTGCCTCCCTTACTGGCCTATTCACCCTCAACTGCCACCCCCCACTGACCTGGTCACCCCTAACTGCACACCCCACCAGCCTGGTTGCTGATTCCTGCCCTTCCTGCTGGCCTGGTTGCCCCACACAGCCTGCTGCTCAGTCATTGGTCAGCTCTCACTAACCCCTCTGTCGGCATGGTTGCCCATGCAGCCTGTTCGGTCATCTGTTCGGTTGTTTCAGTTGCGATGGTTGCTTAGGCTTTTATATCCTATATAATAAAAGGCTATTATGCAAATAAACCAAACGGTAGAATGACCAGTCGCTATGATGTACACTGACCATCAGGGGCAGACACTCAATGCAGGAGCTGCCCCATGGTGGTCTGTGCTCTCACACATGAGGAGTGCTGCTTAGCTAGAAGCCGGGCTCATGGCTGGTGAGCACAGTGGCAGTGGCAGGAGCCTCCTCTGCTTTGGCAGTAGTGCTAAGGATGTCCAACTGATGGCTTAGGCCCACTCCCAGTGGGCCCAAGACATCAGTCAGACATCCCCTGAGGGCTCCTGGGGTATGAGAGGGCACAGGTCGGGCTGAGGGACACCCTCACCAAGTGCACAAATTTTGTGCACCAGGCCTCTAGTATATAGATAAGCTTAGTAATTTATTTTGGTGCATTATAACTCTAATAAAATAGGATTGAGACATTAACAGTGTTTGAAGTGTGCTTAAATCCAGAATACTTTTTAACATGTTTGTGATCAGTCAGTGTCTTTCAATGTTGAGAAAAGAAATCTATTTTTCCCCCCACTATAAAATTATGGTAAACTATACATAACATAAAATGTACCATATTAATTAAATTCAAGTGTACATTCACATTATTGTGCAACCATCCATTTCCGGAACTTTTTATCTTCCCCAAGCTGAAACTGTAGCCATTAAACACTAATTCTCCATCTCCCCCACCCCAATCCCTGGCACCCACCATCAACTTTCTGTCTCCATAAATTGGACTGCTCGGGGTGCCATATATATATATATATATATATATATATATATATATATATATATATATATGAAACGATACAATATTTGTCCTTTTGTGACTAACTTATTCCACCGAGGCTCATCTATGTTGTAGCATATGACAGAATTTCCTTTCTTTTTAAGGCTGAATAATATGCTGTTGTATCTATAGACCACATTTTGTTTATTCCATCATCCATCAATGGACAACTTAGGTTGTTTACAGGGTTAGCCACTGTGATTAATAATGTTGTGAACTTGGGTTTGCAAATATCTATTCACTTTGAGATCTCTTTCTTAAGGAAAAAGCAGAGAAAATTCATGCTTTCTTGAGTTATTGTGATTCAAAATTGCCCTAAACGTATATTTTTTTGTTTGGAAAAGTAGATATCACAGTTACCAAGGAGCCTGAAATTTTTGAATTGAATATATTGGGTTATTTTCCCCCTAAGCGAAGTAAAGCCAAATAACAGTGACTCTTTAAAGTTGCTGTGCTATATAAGATGATGATTTAAAATGCTTTTAAAAATAAGTCATCTCCCCTTCCCCGCACACGCACAGATGAGTGATGACCAAGAAATCATCAGACTGTGGCGTTCACAGGCCTAGATGGTGAGATTCCAAAATCCAGGTGACAGAAGTGCTTATAGAAACCCGAGAAAAACCTACTTTGGAACTTGGTAGCAGGCCATTCACTGTAACCATGAGATTATAGCAGTTTGCTAATATTGCTCATTAACTTATGAGAGGAAATAGTGTACTAGTATGTTTATGTGTTTTTATTTTTCATTTTGATGGTTGCCCTAACAAAGCAACATTGGCTAGATAGCTACATTTGGAAATACAAAGTCCAGGGCAATGGAGTGGTGAGGTTTTGTGGAGGGGAGAGTGTGCCAGTGCAGGTGCAGGAGGACTCTAAGGAAGCTGGTGCTGGCTGGGCCCTGCCATTCTTGAAGGAGCTTTAGGGGCCTGGAAGGAGGCGGTGCCATGCAGTGACCCTTGCTGACAGCAGGTGGCAGCAGCGAGCAGCTCCCCATCACAGAGGGTTCCAGTTTGGACTCCTTGTTTATATTGAAAAACTTGTGAACCAGATGCAGTGAAGTGTAAAAGTGTATTTATCTTCAGCATTTCAACTCATATCATGTTGGTAAATGCATGTATATTAAGCTCAAAAGCAATCCTTGGTGGCATTCTATTGTCAACATTGTTATTGGCTTCAGTGACTATAGAGAAAGCAGGCTATCAAAAGACTGATGATATAAAGTTGGAAGGAATTGCTAATGGACTGAATATGGGGCACAAGATAGATCTGGGTGAGCCAGATGGATGAGCCCAAATCAGCAGAGAAAATCAACAGGAAATGTAAAGCCCTTAATAGATTGGAAAATGTCATGTAATGTGCAGGACAAAGGGAAAATCTGATTTAATAGGAAGAGTGGGGAGGAGAGAACTCTGAAAATTGGAGACCATGCAACTCTTCACTAACAAGGAGATGGTTACATAGTTTATGGCTCAGTAATTCTATGGAATACTGTACATTTTCCAAAAAAAAGCAAGTTAGAGCTATACATATCGACCAGAAAATATCTCTAAAGCATGTTATTAAATGAGAAGCTAGCACAGAAAAGAATTATGTAAGAATGAAAACCAAAAATGGTTCTGTGTGAGTGTGCATATAAGTAGCTGTGATGGCATAGAAAAGACTGGAAGGATAGACACTGGGATGTTCATGCTGATACTTTAGAATAGGGGCAAGAAATGGGACTTCCAGTTTTGACTTTATATGCTTTTATATTTACTTTTCAGCGAAAAATGTTTATATATCCGATTCTATCATTACAGAACAACATTGGTGGCCTTTTAATTGAAAATGAGGAAAGGTATGGGGTTGTTAAAAGGCTAACTCAAGCTCAGACTATGTTAGTATAATTGCTGTGTCAGAACTTGATCTTTTCCCAGCTATTTAAAAGAGACATACTCAGGTCCAGCAGAAAGCAGAATAGGTGCTGGGCATTTCAACACAGCTATCATGAGTCCATCTGCACTGACTGCCCCTCTTTAGCCTCATTTCTCTTGCTGTCCCATTGACTCTGGTGTCTGGCCCTTCTCTCTCTCACTGGACAGCTTTCCCTAAGACACCATTTATTCTGCTTCTTCGTTTCCATCGGGTCTTTTGGCAGATCAGCCCTCTCTAAGCACCCAATAGTAAATAGCAATTGCCATCGCCCCTGGTAAATCCTAGTTTGCTTCTAGCTGGTTTGTTTTTCTCCTTTGCACATCTGTAGCATATATAACCTAAGGGTGTGTGTGTATAGACTACCTCCTTCAACACGAAGACCAAAGTTTTGCTTTGTCACACTCCTGGTGCCTACTAGTTGCTGGCATTCAGTTGTACTCATTAGATATTGATTAAAGAGCAATTAGAGTTGTGTAGGAATGGAGGGGCAGACATCTCACATTAAGGAAGACAACCTTAACCTCGTCAGCACTGGGAAGACAGGTAGTCCCTCTGACGCCAGTTACAAGCTGCAGGAAAGAAATGCACTAGGGAAAGTCTAGAAATCCAGTTGACATCCTTCATATGATAACATTTGCTATTGACCTTTGAGCATGATGGTCTCTGCCTGAGCTTGCCTTCCTGGTCCGTGCCACAGGAGAAGTCCTATCTGGGGGACTGAGAGAAAACGGTTTTGGTGCCATGTATGAAAGGTATTTAGAAATCCTGACTAGGTGAACCAAAGCTTTCTGTAGTATTCTGTTGATTTTTCTGTAATTTCAGTGTCATAGCTGTCACCACCTGAGCTTGTTCGCTGTTACATGGGCAATTATTCCTCTCCCATCTATGTGGCTAGCATCTTCTCTCCTGTATTGCACTTATTTCAGGCTTGATGTAAGTGTGCATTTTTTTCAAGCTCCCAGTGTATCAAGTTTTGCTTGGCTCATTCCTATCTGAAATGCCATCCAACATCTTTCCAACTTGGGATCTATTTAAAATGGAAGACAGATGGCATTTTTTTACGTAACAATTTTCTATGTAGAGGGGTTTTGCACAAATTATCTTACCTGATTGCCATTAACCTTAGGGAAATGAAGTCTGGAGAAATGCGGGAGTTGCTCTACCCATGGTAGGCCATCTTGCATAGTACCTGCTGGTCTGCAGTTGACCATTAGGTCAGTGATAGCAATGATTGGCAACTCAGCCCCAGGTCACCCTGGAGAATACATTTGTCCTGAGTTGTTCCTGATCCACCCATAACAATTGTGATGCACCTTTTGACAGTTGCACATGTACAGAAGAGTTGTTTGAGACCACAAGTCCCATTATTAATATACCGTGTACAAGACAGAATTAGCAGTGGAGCCGTATCCATGTCCTAAACTTGCAATGCTCAGCCATGCTGGAGGCCTCCGGAGGGCTGGCCTGCATGAGGCCTCAGGCTCAACACAGCTAACCTGAGAGAGTCCTTTGGTGGAATCTTAAAAAACAAACAACATAGCTTTTCCTTTTTAAGTTAGTGATTTGAAATATGTATTTAGGATTACTATTTTCAGAGTTCAAGCTCTAATTTTTAGGCCTGTGGCCAGGTCTATTTTTAAGTTCTTAAAAGTGGTCAGAAGTCCTCTGTAATTATCTGGCCCAGTCTTTAAGACCTTGAGAGTAATGGTCTTCAAGGCTTGTAAAAGTGTGAACATACCTATTTAACATCCATGTGTTGTTTTAACAGGCTGTGTGCAGAGTGCCTTGGAAGGCAGGGGCTACTTCTTACTGATCTTCTGTCACCTGGATGAAAGTTGGCTAGTTTTGGTCCTCTTAAATTCATTCAATAACTATGAACAGAAATACTTATAATTATTGCTGTATAGAATGCCTTGAAGGCCCTAGACGAAGGACAGGACTGGCGTTGCTTGTCCTGGGGAAAGTGTCTGAGGGACGCCACAAAGGGACAGGGGACGCGTTGGTTTTATTTCCCATGGCAGTGGGCACCAAGGAGTAAACAGCTTAGATTACATACAAACACACAGAAAGACAATCTTGCAGAAAAGGCATCTGAGAGAAATTTTCTCACGCCTCAGCCAACCTTTAGCGTGAATATCATTTTAAAGTGTTAGTTCCCAGGATTCTAGGAGCCACATTGGTCATGTGAACCCAGCCTGGCATCCTCCAAGCTGCAAACCCAATCTGCACTCCGCACTACGAGTGTGTTTGTAAAAAAATTGTTGTGGTCAGGAGGGGGTTGGGCACAAGCCACCTTCTTTCTCCCTTCCCTGCCAAGCTTTCTAGTGACAGAGCTTTTCTGTAACTGGGCAGAAGCTCTGAGGATGGTGAACACACAACCTGGAAACTTACCTTTTTGGTGTCATTATGCTCAAAATATGAAATTCCTTATACAAAATTAACTATAGATGACATTAAAATGTGCTATTATATTAAAAACTATAATAAAATTTAAATAACTATTACTGTATATAAATTTATATTTTAAGATTTTAAATATTTGAGACATTACAAAATTATTTAGTTTAAGCATGTACTTAAAGCTATTGTTTATTATTAAAAATATTTTTATAATGCTATTCTTGGCAAAAGAAAAATGTTTACCCTCATTGAAGAATGTTGAGTACAATTTTTTGGAAACCAGGTCAAGCATCGTGATAACAATACTAAGTTTCAATGTGTCCTCGAGAACTGCTAAATATACCTAAACCATAGTGTCTATTTTTAAAAATGTCTATTAATTCTATTTTCACTTTTAAAAAATTGGAAGCTGAAAGCAACCAAACTTTTAAAATAGATGAAACTCATATTTTAATCACCAGAATTTAGAGTCTAGTCTGTCCATCTGTTCTTTAAAAATAGAACCTCCCACCCCCACCCCCCACCCCTATTTTGTTTTGTTCTGTGGCAACACAATAGTCCTAAAACAACTGCTTTAAATCAGTGTTTCCACCCTTTGCCAGTCATGGAAAAGGCAAATGTTGAAAAGATAGACTGGGTGTCTTGAGCCAGCCTGTAGTTGGTGGCAATTGGTGATACATTGTCTATATTTCTCCTCCAAAATTACACCTAAAGTTGTGAAGTGAGGCCATTGGCTGTCAAGCCATCACCAAGAACTTCTAGTTTATTTCATGTGAGAGAGGTCATCATGCTTTTGTGGACTACAGGCCACAGTTAACACAGTGGCCCTGCAAATTATTCTTAACTGAGAGGCCACATTTTAAATGCAGTGACAGTATCTACTCACACACCATTTACATATCATTATCGGAGCCTTTGAAATAGGAGGAAAGTATAATGGTTTTCAGAATGTCTTGTAGACCAAAATAATATATTTTCAAGTGTTCACTTAAAAAAAAGTATGACAGTTTGAAGCATTTGGTAACTTTGTCCATTGTTAGGACTACAACTTCCAAAGTGAATAAAAGAACCAAGGTTATCTATGTTTACCTTTAACTAATGGGAAAATGGCAAAAAGATCCATAAGAAGAGCAACCCACTCTTCTCAGCATTCTCTTTAGGACCTGGTGTTTCTCTCCTTTCCTCAAAGAAATAGAAACAAATGCTAATCCTCTTTCTTTAAAATATGAAATTACCTTGCTCGATAACCCCTACCAGCAAGGGTTTCATTGGAACTAATTTGAGTAAAAGTCAATATAGGCATAGGATCAAGTCTTTGTTTTCTAAGTTTAGGAGAGAAGGGTACCATTCAGAGGCACTTGGAGTTTTACATGAGAGCTACAGAAGTTTCAATAGGATACATTTAAGATAAAAATCTTGACTTTGGGAAATGCTGGTGACTCGGCCTTGACAACTAAGCACTGATTGCCTCATTCTTTTCCTGCTGTCTATTTTTTATCTAATAATTGGGTAATTTTTAAACTGGTTTTTTTGACTTTCCAGAACAATATCTGATTAGCAAATAACACAATTCAGTGACATTCAGCAGTATGCAAATTCCAGACACTGCAATCATGAATACTGTGAAGACAGTCTTTTCTGTGGGCCTGGAAACAAAGCAGTCCACGGTATTGGGACAAGGCCAGGCATTACATTTCACCAAACGCTGCATGGAGAACCCGTCATACATGACGTAGAAGACGTACATGAAGACAGCTTCAAAGATGACCCGGAAGAAGATGCTGCTGGTGTAGGTCCACCACAGTGACCCTTCAATTCGAACCTTCTGGTTTTTAATCTCTTCGATGTCTTTATATTCACTCTTTATCTCTCCCTTAATGAACTTCCTTTTCTTCTCATGCCTGTGGTAGGCCACATGCATGGCCACCAAGAGAGCTGGTGTGGACACGAAGATCAGCTGAAGGGCCCAGAGCCGTATGTGAGAGATGGGGAAGTAGTGATCATAGCACACGTTCTTGCACCCAGGCTGCAGAGTGTTGCAGACAAAGTCAGCCTGCTCATCTCCCCACACTTCCTTTGCAGCTACAACCAGGATCATAATGCGAAAAATGAAGAGGACGGTGAGCCAGATTTTTCCAATACTGGTGGAGTGTTTATTGACACCCCCCAGAATAGTGTGCAAAGTGCTCCAATCCATCTTGTGTGGGCAGTTTGCTCTGAAAAAGACAAGACAAACACAATAGATGAATGACTCACCAGGATAGAATCTGGAAGAATTCCCTGGGTAAGTAAGCACCCTTAAGTCTCTTCCTGAGCAAACACCAACTCTTACCGAATCTCACCCAAAAGGTGAAAACCAAACCAACTTAATTTGCCACAGGACTAAAAGGATGGTTCCCAAACCACCTTGAACCCGTGTCTATGTATTTTCCAATAAAGAGCAGTGTATGCTTATTCACCTGAGTAATTCACCCAATCTTTAGCACATAATAAAAAAGTGCTCCTAACTTAGAGGCATAATTAGTGCCGATTGATCCCTCAGCAGACACTCCCTGGGCACTCAAAGAGCAGATTTCAACTGTTCAAGCTGCACTTGCTTGTTAGCCTGGCCGCATCCCTGGGACCGAGTCTAGCCCCACCAACCTTGCTGTAAAGGTGGGCAGGCGTGTCTCCCTACAGAGCCATTTTCTCCAAACGATTTCAATGAATTGTCATGGACTTGGGTGTAGCAGTGAAATATGTTACCAATGGTGAAGTTGACATTTGAGGCACCATACATTAACATTCCACAGAGGGTCTCGTTTCCTTTTTCTATATGAAAGAGAGCAGGCCGGAAACTTTCTGTCCGTGGAGAAAAGCCATTACATGCATAGATGTTTGTGAGTGTTTTGAGTATGGACTGGTGGTCCTCACCAACATGCGAAACTGATGGCTACCCGTGTTTCTAGAGAGGCACATTATGAAAGAAAAAAGAAAAAGAAAATAAATGAAACAAAATGACAGTGATTTCCTAGTGATGCCCTACAGGGCGACATCACTGTATTGAATACTGAAGTTCAGAAAACTCGGTGGGGTATGTACATCTTAATGAAAAGGGACTTGAAACCTGTGGGTCAATCTGCCATGAGCCAGTGGCCTTCTCTTCGTCCCAAGGTATGAACTGCCTTCATTTATTCATAGTTACACCCCATCAGTCTCAATCAGCTGCTCTTCTAATAAGATTCCACTTCCCCACACTCCTGATGAGCAGCCTGCTTCCACCCCTTCCATGCTCTTTTCTCACTTAAAGGCATAGTGCTCTCCTCATTCTGAGTAAGTTGGTTCCTGTCTCCCCATGGACTTCCTAAGCAGCCTCATCTCAGGTGGGTCACCAAAGTATGGCTGAAGCCGTGCAATGCCACCTTGGTCAGAGCAGGCAGGCGAGACACAGAGACCAATCATGGACACACAACTTGAAATGCACTTCAAAAACAGTCAGCCTTACTTAGCTTAAAAAAGACAAACATCACTGGGAAAAAACACAGTGATTCAGTCAGGGTTCAGTCCTGACCCTTTAAATACAGGCTTTCTGGCGGTCCTCTTAGGGGTGGACAGTTTAGTCCTGTCCAACAGTAAAACCAAAATCCACAATCTAATCAAACCATTTTATGGAATTAGTCCAGTTCTTCACTGGCACTTACTAAGTGGGAACAGGACACTTACAGAAATAAGTTGTCCCTCTGGCTAAAAATGGGGAGCACGGGGGCTTATGCCTTTGTCATCTTCCAAAGAACCAAACACAGACCCCACATCTTCTATAAACCAGTCCAACCGCCATCAGCCGAGAAACTACATTTTGAGTCCTTATCATTGTTATAGCTGCAACTACCTGTTTGTAGATCCTTTCAGGAAAGGGAGCAAATAAAATTGTAACCCACAAGTGGGGCAGAGGTAACGGGTCAAGGTGGGCTAACCCATGATGAGACCATTGGGGAGCTGCTGTCTGCCCTTCCTGGCCTGGCCCACACCACCCTGCCACTGCTTGGAACTCGGGCACAGGAGGCATCTGTTCTTTAGGGAAGAACAGAAAAGGTGAAAGCAATTCTTCACCCTAATTTAATCTCAATCCCTCCTTTTCCCCTGACAGACCTGACCAGCTGCCTCCACAGAGCGGCCCCCTTTCTCACAGGTGTCTAATTGTGACTTAGCACCTGAGTTTTGATCCAAAGAGCAAGCAGGGAAATGTCCGCTGCCACACATCTAAGACAGATTCCCAACTAAATGGCTGTCCAACTGTCAGAGAGGGAGACCTAGATGAGGCTTATGTCCCTCCACCAGGAGCCAGGTTTATGTCGCTGCCTGAAGGAACATTGTTCTCAGCCCCGTGCGACCTTCCAGCTGGAGAATGCCACCTGGAAATGAAGGCTCTCCGACTGTCCAGGAAAGAGGAACAAGGAAACCCGTGTCTCAAGTTTAGGCTGCGGTGCCCTGCTCACAGGGCTGGGCCCAGAGTCCTGGCTTCTCGCCGCAGACTGTGAAGGGAGCGCCCGGTTCGCAAAGGTCACCTCCTCCAGGCAGGACTCCTGCTTGACAAATGGACGCCAGCCTTCCTTCTAAGCCGAGACTTCGGTACTTAAACACTCCTGATGGCGTTAGGTTAGCCTTCCCCAAGGAGCCTTGCCAACTTCCATCATCAGCAGCGCTTTGGGAAACGCGGCCCGGGCCCCCTCCTCCCTGGCACGCGGGTGCTGGTGTCCACACGTCCCCTCCCCGCAACGGCCCGATTCCAATTTCGGAACTCGGTGGAGGGCATTCCTTCCCAACGAATTCTCCCCTCCGGACACCTGCCTGCCGCCCCAGATCCGCTGTCGGGACTGCTGGGGACAAAGACCATTCAGGGGCCTCAGTGCGCGACAGGATTGCCCCCCCCCCCCCCCCGCACCCTCCGCCCCGACCCGATCCGGATGCGCACTGCCCCCGCCGTCCTGGGTCACTTCTCCGCCACGGGTCCCAGAGCGACCGTCCCGGGGACCTACCCCCGCCGGGTCCCACAGTCCCCGGACGTCCCGGGTCCTCAATCCGCGCCGGATCCCCTCCCCCGCCGAGACCCACAGCTCCCGCGGTCCCGAGACGCCCAGAGTCCGGCGCCGGCCTCGTGCGGGGACGCGGGGCGCTCTGGCGGGGCTGGCTCACCAGCAGCGGCGGGGGCGCTCCGAGGAGTCTGGTGGCGGCGGGGGCGCTCCCGTGGGTCCTGGGCAGGGCTGGGGGGTCCCGTGCGATCCTGAGGGGTCGGGCCCGGCCGCCGCTGGCTGAGGGTGGAGGAGCGGCACCTCGCTCTGCCGCACCTGTGGCGCCAGCGGCGCCTTTTAACCCAGCCGCGCACGCCCCGCCCGAGCTCCGGAGAAAGTCCGGGAGGGGCGGCCCCCCGAGCTCGGGCGGGGCGTACCCTGGTCGGGTCCCAGAGCGCCCTCGGATCCCTGCGTTCCCCCTAGTCTCCGAGGCCCCGGAGACCCCAGGACCCCAGGGTCCCCAGCTCCCCAGGATCCGCAGGTCTCCCCGCCACAGCCCCCCCCCCCCCCCCCCCCCCCCCCCGTCGGAGGCAGGGTCGGAACCTCAGGAGGATGCAGAACTCCCCGGTTTGGCTCCCGGAGTTTAGGGGTGGGGTCAAAGGATAGTTCTTGCTGTTGTTATTTCTACTGTGTCTCTCAGTAATATATTGGAAGCTGGGCTTTAAGTTAAAAGATATTATTATTAGAGCAACAGGCATTCCCAACCATGTGAAGATTTATTTAGTTTTTTAATCCCCACCTGAGGCTATTTTCCCATTGATTTTAGAGAGAGGGAGAGACAGACTGAAACATGTATGTGAGAGAAACGCATTGATTGCACGCGCTGACCGGGGCCCTGGCCCAGGACGAGCCTGCAACGGAGATACGTGTCTTTGACCAGAACCCAACCCGGGACCCTTGGGTCAGCACATCCACACTCTGTCCAATGAGCCACCCCGGCGAAGGCTAACCAGCCATGGAAAGATTCAAGTTCAGGCCACAGAGGGTCCTGGTCCCTGCGGAGTTGTCCTGAGCCAGGTTCCCTCCCAGGAATCTGGGGACAGAGGGTGAGGAGGTGGCATCGCCAGGCCTGGCCGACTCTCCACTTCTTTCTCCCCGAAACCTCGCAGATGAGCTTACCAACCGCCTCCGTAATTTCTCCATTTCATTTGATCACTCTCAACAATATGCCCAGGGTGGAAGTCACAGGCCGGCAAGTGGGGGTCGAAGCCGGCTTTGCCGAGGGCCCTGGAGAAGCGGGGCCTGCCCTCTGGTGCTACTGGAGCTGTCCCTCTGCTTCCCGCTGCTTCCTCCTCCCACAGGTGAGAAATCGCAAGGAGGTAACTCAATTTGGGGTGGGGAAAGCCTACGACCCTCCTGACCCTGCACATGCCCCACTAAAGGGGCCCAGTGCCAGAGCTTCTGGAGAAGATGGCACCAGCTGGGTTCTTCCCCTCCAGACTGAGCCCGGAAAGAGCAAGGCATCATGGCTCATATCTGGTTGGGTACTTTGAGGTCTTGAGACACAGGTGACACAGGTGGATATTCACAAAGCAAGTGGATGGAAGACTGAAGTTACAAGAGCAGATCATGTTGGGGACATTGCGCCTGGCCTCGGTGGAGCCCCGTCCCTGCGCAGAGCACCAGAGTGGAGGCACAGCCGGCCTGCCTTTACTTGGGTCCAGTTGTGTGTTAAGGAAAAGATGAGGATGATTCATGTAGATCTGGGCAGATCTGGTCTCGGAAATGAATTGCCATCATTGTCACCATGAGCTTGAGGGTTTTGACTTTACTTGTAAAACTGGCACCCATTGCCATGGGCCAACTTGAGCCGGTCTTGTACTAGTGCACAGGAACCGTGTCCTGAAGGTCACCACCCCACCTCCCAGCTTTAAGACTTAGTCTTAAGGGCGTATCTGCTCATGAAGAGACAAAGCTCCACAGCTGCTCAGTCCTGTTGGCCCATCCAAGAGATAATGCTGATTCGACTGGTTAGGAATGACAAGGCCAAGCTGGGTGGAGTTCAGACACCCTGGCCTGGGCACACCTTGGAATGCGCTGAGAGATGGCTGCATGGATGGGGGGGGGGGGGGGCAGCTCTGGGCCCCTCCCTTTAGTTTCCAAGACAGGACTGTTCAGGAATCTGTTAGAGTCCTGTTGGGGTGGAGTGAAGGGCAGGCCCAGAACCACTGTAGGAACTCAGCTGATGAAGATGGTTTGCAAATTGAAAGTTGACTCACTTTCCTCATTGACAAATCTCACCTTAGGTCTTAATGTCTTTACCATGATTGCAGGGTGCTATTCAACTCCCCTTTCCTTGTTTCCTCTGACTTACTCTCCCGATTTGCATAATTAGTATGTGTTGTTGGCTAATTGTATATTTAGCCATTCTGTATTTTAGGATACACAGGTCTACAATTCAGCACTTGCTTTTATTTTGTTGTGTGTGCTTCTGTCGTTTTGTGCGGGTGTTTTCTTCCTAACCAGATTTGGATTCTTGTAGGGCAGAAAAATCTTATGTGTGTGTGAGTGTGAGTGTGTGTGTGTGTGTGTCCTCAAGAGTAGAGAAGAAAGAGGTAAATAGAAAAAGGGTCTCAAGCTTGGAAATTTGAAGTTATCTGCGAATAAGCTTAGACACATACACAATCACACAAATTACAGAACAAATTAATATTTTCATAAATCTTGTAATTAATTTTGTGAGGAGCACTGTTTTGGTTAAAGGCAGTATTTATTAAATATAAACATTGAGAATTAGCCTTAATTTTGTCACTTTGTTTTCACACATCTTCATCTTTATCATGCAGCTCCTAGAGGAAGCACTGCCCCGCTCTGCTGTGTTCTTTCCAGGGGTTCCAGCACCACAATCCTGGGGTGCTCAGGGCTGCCTGCCGCCTGATTGGCAAAGCTTGGTCTCTGAGTAGGCACTGAACAACTTAGAGTTTTTGACTTGGCTTTATGGTGAAAAACAAAATAGAGCAAAAAACCCAATTCTGGTGTCTCCTGGGGAGGTAGTGAAAGAAACTGACAGAGTATTGTTAATCCCCAGGGAGATCAAAAACTTATCAAATGAATATTGATGGTTAACTAATGAGGACCTGTTACAGGCACGCACCTGGTCACTTCAGAATGTCAGAGGTACCTCTGACTACTATTTTCATGTACATTCACAGTAGCAAGCAGGTAAATCCCAGGTGTTTATAAGTGAGGTGAACTTTAAAGTGATGCAGTTGTCCAAGTTATAAGCTATTTGGTATTTTAATTTGATAGTTGTGTTATAAATAAACCCAAAAGAAAGAGGTTGTTATGGTGCAAGAAGTTAGTGGGAGACAAATACAATTTCTTAACATATTTTAATGAATGATTGTTTTTTAGCTGTGCAATAAGGCAACCCTTTGCACTCCCCCAGGAAGGGTGCTCTATATGTATATTAAAAATGTCTTAGTTACATGTTTGACTCACAAATCATATGCAGGTGAGAGCATAAAATATCTCGAGACAAGAAGAGACTCGTGAGAGAATGGAGGACCTGTCCAAACACTTGGCAGTTTTAGAGCAAGTTAGGTCCTTTGAATCTCTCTTAGCTGTTAGCTATTAACACCATTAGCAATTGGTCTACACTCACCTTCTTGACTTGGCTGTGTACTATTAACCAAATAAATATAATTTGATAAAAAAAAATTAGCCTTCTCCAAAAGAGCAGTGGGAGACAAGGTAGAATGAGCCCCTGGCATCTCTGAGTAATTAATAACAGCTTACACATGATGAATAAAGCAGCAGTGGCCCACGTGTAAATCTTGTTCATTTTTGTGATTATTTTGACAGAAAAACGGCATTTCACTATGATTTCTCTCTGCATCATTGACCCACATCCTCACTTATGAATTCTGCAATTGTTAATGTCAAGTCATTTAGGGAAAAACACACACACACACACACACAAGTGTTATAGTCACAGAATTAAAAAACAACAACAACCCTTAGACTTCAACAATTTAATTGTCCTCTTCACTTTTAAATTAAAGGTATCTCATAAAAAACTCACCTTTTGAATCACGACTAAAACTGTTACAAGGCTTTCTATTTTTCCCATTCTAATTTTATATTCACACATAAAATATTTTTGGCAAATTCGAGTTGTTGGACACGCCTCAGTTGCAAGCCAAGGGTAAAGTAAGTCTATTTCCTTGACTTTACTATATATGCTTGTTTACAACCATTTAAGCAGATTGTGAAGAAATTACAAAGTTTCTTCCGAATGTGTTTGTATCAAAAGCATATTTCAGTCAAAAATGAATACAAAGTTGTAACTCCCTAAGAAAACTGGTAGGGAAATTTCACTTCCATTGAATATAAAAATTAAATTCTGTAAGCAATGGTGGCTTGTCAAAATGGGAACTCTGTATTCTTCACAAATTACAAAAGAGATTTCTACATTTTAGCTGGTGTTACCACAATATTGTGCTATATGTCATCTTGAAGAACTTTCAAAATAAGTTGGAGAATAGTAAACATCTTATTTTGAGCTGCTTTAGTACAAAAAAATAATTACAGACGTAAGTTTAACATGGGGCTATAAAGCAATGATTCCCAGGTTATAGTATTTGATAGATGACAGCAACTTTTCATAATGTGATCGTCTAGAATGTTCTGAATTTAAATTTTTCAGTCTCTGGAAACCACCACTTACAAGGTCAGTTTTGATCCCGAGGCTCCAGTTGTTTGGATGTTCTCTGACTTGGATATGAATTAGAATTCAGAACTGAGCTTGTTTGCTATTCATCTAAACTTCTCCTTAAACTGTTTCAGAGCTGTTTTTGCTTTGAGGGAAGAAATACATACTGGTGTGGAGAATTCTCTGATCTAATCTTATCTCTAAATAAATCTCTTTGCCAGGAAAAACGAAAACCCACAAAACAAACAAAAAACTTACTTGCAATATCCTCAGGGTACAGTAGATGGCACTGGTCAGACTTGCTTTGTAAGATGCACACCTTGGAAGATAGTGGGATAAAAATGGAGAATATTTTCTTCTACTGTTGCTTGTCCCGACCTCATTAGTAGGCTGAGACATAAATGTCTATCCCAGCCCCACTCAAAATTAAATGAAATACAATAAAATAGAATATGTCAGAAAGCATTGTTCTTAGTAAGAGTTAAGTAGTGTTTTTTGAAATGTTTGTTTTTTATGTGTGTGTTTTCATACTCATTTGTGTGCTGAACCTAATGTAAAGTGTACTTCTTTCTGTAGCTTTCCATCACAAAAGGTCAGAAAGCCATTGTCCTATTCCATTCCCAGGGCATATCATAGTGGCCTCCGGTGAAATGGTGCTGTTACCGAGAGGTCAGACATGGAGGCTCTAAGAGCAGCCTTTTGCTCTGCTGGGCCTTTTTTTTGAGCTCACAGCACAGTGATCCCAGAAACTGCAAGCTGGTGGAATTTATTGATGGGTAGGCTGCTTAATAATCTTAATTCATCCATTAGGCTTCCATTCTCCACTGCTCCTCTCAGATCTGAGGACGTTGGATTTATGGGGTGCATTAAAAGCAATAGCATCATTTTATTAGATCTTTTAGCACCTCAATGAGATTATTTGTCTAATCTATATATATACTAGAGGCCTGGTGTATGAAATTCGTGCACAGAAGTGTGTGTCCCTCGGCCCAGCATGCATCCTCTCCAATCTGGGATCTCTATCACAATCCAGGTCTGCTGGCTCCCAACTGCTCGCCTGCCTGCCTGCCTGATTGCTCCTAACCATTTCTGCCTGCCAGCCTGATTGATGTCTAACTGCTCCCCTGCAGCCTGATTGATGTCTCACTGCCCTCCCTTGCAGGCCTGGTTGCCCCCAACTTCTCTCCTCTGGTCACCCCTAACTGCCCTCCCCTACAGGCTTGATTGCCTCCAACTGTCCTCCCCTGCTGGCCATCTTGTGGTGGCCATCTTGTGTCCATACGGGGGCAGGATCTTTAACCACATGGGGGCAGCCCTCTTGTGTGCTGGAGTGATGGTCAATCTGCAAATTACTCTTTTATTAGATAGGATAGAGGCCTGGTGCATGGGAGGGGGCAGCTGGTTGCTCTGAAGGGTGTCCTGGATCAGGGTGGGGGTTCCCTTGGGTGAGGGGCAACTTGGGCGAAGGGCCTGTGGAGGTTTGCAGGCTGGCCATACCCCCCAGCAACCCTAGTGGAGGCCCTGGGATTGGGGATTAACTTATGTTTTACAATTGAAACTTTGTAGCCTGGAGCAGAGCCAAGCCTCTGCTCTCTCTGTGGAGACAGCCATTTCGGTTTGGGTTTATTTAAGTTCTATAATTGAAACTTTGTAGCCTTGAGTGGAGGCCAAGGCAGGCCAGGGCTGTGGAAGTTTGGCTTTCTCCATCACCAGGGAAACCCAAACCTCTTGCTCACTCCGTGGCTGGCTGCCATCTTGGTTGGGTTAATTTGTATACTTGCTTCAGATTGGCTGGTGGGTGTGGCTTGTGGGTGTAGCAGAGCGATGCTTAATTTGCATGTTTCTTTTTTATTAGTGTAAACTAAAGGCCCAATGCATCAAGAATCATGCAAGAATGGGCCTTCCTTCCCCTGGCTGCCAACACTGCCTTCGCTCTGGTGGAGCCACCTTTCCACCTTCCCACACTGCCCAGAGCGGCTGGGATGCAGAATGCCTGTGTCATTGCCATGGTGATGACGCAAGTGTACCACCCTGCTCCCTGCTGCTAGGTGTCTGTGTATGCAAACTGACCCACCACCTTTGTTGGGTTAATTTGCATACTCACTCCTGACTGGCTGGTGGGCGTCTCAAAGGCAAGGTCCATTAGCATGTTACCCTTTTATTAGGTAGATTGATTTGATGTTGAGCATGATCAGTGCTCAAAAGTCATGGATTAGCCATTTTAGTGGACCAAACGGAGACTTTAATTTTTTTTTTTAATTTAAAGAACCAGATAGAGACTTTTAAAGTCAAAAGTATAGATTTGATGACTGTGCTTTGGGAAAGAGGAGGCAGTAAATACAATGCCTTTTATTTTTTCTTTATTGCCTTTGAAATAAATAAGTGATGGTTTTAGAGTACTCTTTTTTGTGTGATATGGGGACTCCTGTACATATTGTGCAATGTTGGTGGAGATGGTATTTGTCAATCTGGAGGATCATGGTATCATCATCTTAGTCACCATCTGGTGGGAAACATTCATTTTTTCTTACAGGCTACATGACATTGCATACTAGATTATTAGGTCAGTAGGCCTTGGAAAGACACAGTCCTTACTTACAATTTACCAAAGAAAAAAAATAGACTGTTGTAGAAGTATCATGTTTGAATGACTAATTTAGATTGTGTAACCGACACACAAAAACTCAAAAAAGCATAAATGAAGTCATCTCTAGATATAACCCAATGCAAAGGTCACTGTGTTAATTATTTACCCACAACTACTTGATATCTTGAAATATGCCAAACCTTTTGTTTATTTCATGAAGAAGACATCAATTCAAATACCTATAAATGAAACGACAAATAACCTGTGAATAAAAGAGAAAAATCATAAGAGGCATTTAAAATAAATGGAAATAAAAACAAATATCAAAATTTGTAAGATGCAACTGAAGCAGTGTGGAAAAGTAAATTTTTGCTTTAAGTGTATATAATAGGGAAAAAAAGAAAGGTTTAAAATGGATTTCAACCTTGGGAAGCTTGAAAAGATAATAAATGAAACTCAATATATGTTTATTGGGCAAGGAAGTAATACAATGAGCTAGAAGACCAATAGGGTAAATCAAATGAGCTAGAAGACAAATAATAGAGACAATCAAATGAGGTCAAAGCTTAGTTCTTTGAAAATATTAATTAAATGTATATATTCCTTATCTTTGTGAGTTTGAGCAGCTATAACAAAATGTCATAGCCTGAGTAGTTTAGACAACAGACATTTATTTTCCTCACAGTTCTGGAGACTAGAAGTTTAAGATCAGGGTCCAGGATCATGGTGAGGACTCTTTTGTTGCTTGCAGATGACTGCCTTCTTGCTGTGGCCTAGCCTGGCAGAGAGAGATGAAAAGCTCTCTGGTATTTCTTCCTTTAAGGGTACTAATCCCATCATGAGGGTCCCACCCCCACGATCTCATCTCAACCTGATTACCTCCCAGAGGCCCTGTTCCCAAATATCATCACCGTGGGGATTAATTAGGGTTTAATATATGAATTGGTTGGGGAGGAGGTACGACACAATTCAGTCTATAAAATTTCTAGCAAGACTAATCAAGGAAAAAGAGAGAAAAACAAATCATAATTGTTAGGAATAAAAGAAGGGAAATCACGATGAGGGAGAGAAGTATGTGGGGGAAGTTTCCTGAACCCTGGGTTAGAAATCAGTACTAACTTCTTCCTCCAAATGTTTTGCAAAATCTTCCAACAAACAGAAATGATAGCTTTGAGTTTACTTAGGAAAGATTTTTTAAAGAATATGTATATCTTGAATTCAAAAAGACAGAACTGAGTTAAAAAATTTGTCCAGGTGACTTTGATATCTGGCAACACATCAGTAAGGCCTATTCTAGAAGTTTCCCTTTCCCACTTCCAATATAATAATTCTCAACAAAATATCACAGTACTTCCAACTTTCATAGATGTTTATATTTTTAACTTCTAAAGATAGGACTTTTGAGTGTCATTTTTATCCAATGGTTATGTTACTAACAATAATAAGCCACTGCTTTTATTCCTGACAAACCACACTGGTCACTTTTACTCTTCTCTTTGTTTGCCTTCCTCTCACCTTTCTTCCACCAAGTCTAGGCCCTGGGTTTAGTGTCTGAGGGCAGAAAATGAGGCAAATGCTGTCAAGAAGACCTGAGACTCAGTGTCCACATGCTTCCATTTCTCTATCAGGCTGAGGCAGTGTAACAGGGCAGAGGGTCAGTGACACCTGAATTTGAGGCTTTTGCACTTTCCCTCGGAGTCTGTTCTCTCTTCTGTAAGATGAAGGTCAGTACTTCCACCATGTATAATGTCTAGTCTGGCACCAGGCTTGCAGGAGATGCTTGAGAAGTTAGGACATCCAATTTAAAGATTCACTTTGCATGAAGGAAAAAGCAAGAATTGGCTCAAGACATAGTTAGAGCCAGAAATCTACCTACCTCATCCTCAGAGGGAAGATGGGATCTAGATAACTCCCTTCATTGAAATAATTGCACTCTGCCCTGGGTTTGCATTGTATCTGTGCCCAAGGCTCCCTGTGAGTCCAGGAGGTACAGCCATTCTGATACAGAGCAAATGGGGACACTGGGTCCTCACCTTGTGATGGGCTTGGCTTCTGACCTTTTGTCTGTGTCAGAGAAGATAAGGGAGAACAGTTTGAAAGAAAAGAGAAAGAAGATAGCCATAGAAAAACAAAGCAAAGGAACTGGCAGAAAAAGGAGTGAGGTCTGTGGCACCAAAGGAAGCAGAAATGGATAAACTAAGTAGGATAAAGACAGAAAGCAGATCCTGAAAAGAACTTATCAGACGTCTTTAATGTGGTTTTATTTGTGAGGAGAGTGATGAGTGACTTCAGGTGTTAAAGAGAACTGCTTATCTGAAGCCTGGAGACCAGGCTGACCATGGAGGTCACCCTTTGTAGACAGCAGAGGCAAGGGCTGGACAGAACAGGGCCACCACACGGAGGGAGGGGTGTGATGGACTAAGCCCAGCCCTTTCCCCAGGTAGGATAAGTTTCTGAAAGGACAAACTCATGTTTTGAGTCCATAGGGCTGAAGAGAGGCGAATCAACATATAGTGTTAATATAACCATTTTTATTATTTATTATCCTGTGAATGAACGTGACAGACTTTTACAGATGCATTTCTAGAGTGGACATATTTCAGAGATACAGCTATTTTCTTTTTTATTTATTTATTTATTTATTTATTTTTAAAAACATTTTTAAAAAATATTTTATTGATTTTTTTACAGAGCAGAAGGGAGAGGGATAGAAAGTCAGAAACATCGATGAGAGAGAGACATCGATCAGCTGCCTCTTGCACGCCCCCCACTGGGGATGTGCCCGCAGCCAAGGTACATGCCCTTGCCAGAATCGAACCCCGGACCCTTCAGTCCGCAGTCCGACGCTCTATCCACTGAGCCAAACCGGTCTCGGCTGAGATACAGCTATTTTCAAGGAGCCTGCTTGAAATGCCCGGTATCTGTTTCTGAAGACCAGTGTGAGGCTAACTGGAGGAAATGTCTGAATGCAGGTTCTCCACCCCCTTTCAGGTGACTGAATTAGACCCTTTGGAATGGGCCTTGGGAGGAGCATTCTATGATTTCACCAAATCCTGGGCATGCTGAAATTTGACAAGTTTGCCTGCTGCACGGGAACCCAAAACAAAGCTGGCTGTATAAAAACCAACTCAGAATTCTGTTAAAAATACAGATTCTTGGGCTGTGGGACTAGAGAGTCTGATTTAGTAGGTTTGGGAAACCACGGACTGTAGTTTATATTAATTTGGTCCTTATGATTTTATAACAATGCTATTAACACTATTTTGACAGATGTTTCAGGGAAGACTTAAGATATTGACCCTATTAACGTTAACTTCAGTTCAAGGGGTGTCTATCTTTTGCTAGGATTATACCTGTGGTGGACAGGGAAGAAGCATAATATGACAATTTCAAGTTCCAAGTATCTGGTAAGTAGGCTAGACCATCTCTTTGGTCTTAGTGCTAAACCCAGTGTTTGGCATCCCCTTTTATGATCAGAATATAGATCATTCATAGGTCCTTGTTAGGGCTGAAGTTCAAGCAGAAAAACTCAATTATCTCTCCAGTATGCCTTCCATTCTCTGAACATTGGTAACCAGTCAAAAGAGATTGTCTCAAGTTGTAATAATATGTTTTGAATAGAATACAAGAGATTAGTGAGAGTAACAACATACAAAGAAATAATTACTTGTAGCTTAGTGCTAACTATAATTAATACCACATTAATCCTGAATCTATAAATATAAAAGTTATTTTAGCAGAAAAGATAGAAATAAATTATTTTAGTACCTGTCTAATAAATCATACCCAGAAACAAGTTAGGTGAAAAAGTACCTTCAGCCAAGACCGGTTTGGCTCAGTGGATAGAGCCTCGGCCTGCGGACTGAAGGGTCCCAGGTTCGATTCCGGTCAAGGGCATGTACCTTGGTTGTGGGCACATCCCCAGTAGGGGTTGTGCAAGAGGCAGCTGATCAATGTTTCTCTCTCATCAATGTTTCTATCTCTCTATCTCTCTCCCTTCCTCGCTGTAAGAAAATCAATAAAATATATTTTTTAAAAAGGGAAAAAAAAGTACCTTCATGTTTCTGAGGTTGATTAGTGATGGAATCTCTGAGGTCTATAGTTTTATCTTTAAAAAGATTCTTGGTCATAGTTTTACAATCAATTTAATTTCTCATCTTGGTGAGTTTTTCCTACTGCACTATGATATCTGAATAGTTCCAAGGCATTCTGTCACTTTAACTTTTCTCCTCTTAGAATGACCTCAAAAGGCCTTGGCTGGCAATACTCAGTTCTTCCATCAGCATTCACCTAAGTACTCAAGTGGGTGAGAAAAACCATGGCAACAGCAGTGCTGGCAATTAGGGAAGTTGCTCATAGGCTTCAGAAAGCTCCCATCAGGCCCCCCTCAAGATGGCAAGCTAATGAGCCTTCTTCCTGTACCAATGGCTATGCCACAAAGTGGGAGGGAAAAGATTAATATTCAGGATTCAACTTAATTCAACATATGTTTATTGATGCTTACCATGTGAAGGGATATGTTTTGGGAGTAATGGGGACTGGCTGTCCTCTTTCCAGGAGCCCCCATCCTAGTGGAGAAGTGAGGAGACCATTCAAGAACAAATGCCCACAGAGTGACCCTAGGGGGAGGGAGGAAGTGAGGAGGAAGAGGTTTTGCCTGGGGTGAAGCAGGGGGAGTTTTGGGGATGGAGACTTTGAACTAGTCTAATAGTAGAATAACAGGCTGGAGGAGGGGCAGGAAGAGGGGACATTCCAGGCAGGAGACAACCTAGAGGTGGGGATAAGTGAGCAGCCCTCAGAAACAGTGAGAAATTTGAGCATAAGTACTAATGTTAGAGGACTTGATGTCATACTATCTATCATTTTATAAAAATAAAAAGGATGGAAGAACCTATTAAGTAACACCAGAAATATGCAATCAGCAAAGTTTAGGCTGTGAGAAACTGGGAAACAAATGACCCAGATTCCGAGAGGGAAAAAAAAAAGTTGTAAAAAAAATTAAAAGTGGAAGGAAACCAATAGATTAAAGAGATTTAAGAGACCAATTACAATATATGGATTTCACTGATTTCTATTCAAACTACTACTTAAAAAGAAAGGAAAATTTTGCTCTGGGAAGCTGCTTGATGTACTTTTCCCTATACTTCCAGCTAAGTAGAACTAAAATCCTGGAAATTATATAAAACAAAACATAAGAAGTCTGAAAGTTGGAAATAAGGAGGCAGACAAGGTAGGGACTCAGGTGGGGGACTGGTTGCCTGTTGTTTTTATCTCACAAATACCAAACTAAAGAAGGCAGTAACCCAAAACATCAATGGGTACACGCGAAAACAAAAAATCTCAAACAACACAAGAAAAGCCTGCTGCCTCCAGTCAAAGAACCAGTAAAAGGGACGCCTAGCCACTCAGAAAAATTTTAGATAATAACTACTCTACACCAGTTAAACTTAATAGAAAAATATGTCTCCACTCAACAATAGCAAAGAGGGAACCTAAACTACCTTTGAACCCTGAGGAGGGGGAGTATCTACTAAGAAAGGCTCCTGGTGGCTAAGTGGGCTCAAATTTATAAAGCAGAGGCCTAACAGCCTTTTCTTCAAAGGGGTCTCTCATGCTAAACTGCACTTTAGGGAAAAGCCTGCACTGAACCTCTTACCTTTCTGCTGAACTGTCTGTCTGTACTGTGTTTCTGCCATCTGGGCCAGCCCTTATAAAAGAGTTCTTAGAATCCTGTTTCAACCAATAGTACTGCAGCTTCCCAATAAGAGCATTGCACCTATGACCAATCAGAACAGCTCTATTCTGACCAATCCGAGCAGTATCAATCAAACTATGAAGATTTGGCATCCTCATTTGCATGAGAACAGACCAATCAGGAACCATGGGTGGGGATTTCTGTTTTTAAAAAATTCTTTATTGTTTGAGTACTGCTGGGTTCTCTCCCTGAGCCAACTGCGCGAGGAGGCGCGCGGAGGAAGACCACGACATCTTGAAGGGGAAGGACCTGAAAATATACAGCTGCAGTACCGGCTGGACGGCTGAGACTCCCGGAACACCGGCACCCAGTTGGCGCAGACGCGTGCAGAGTCCAGGGAGCTCTAAACTCCAGCATGGAAAGAAACCTATCAGGCCAGAAGGCAGTGGAATGAAATTTACAAAGTCATGCAAAGGAAGGGTCTGAATCCAAGAATACTATACCCAGCAAGGCTCTCAATCAAAATTGAAGGTCAAATCAGGAGCTTCACAGATAAAAAAGGACTACGGGAATTCGTCACCACCAAACCAGCAATGCAAGAAATGCTAAAGGATCTGCTGTAAAAAGAAATAGGAAGCAAAGAAGGAACACAGGGGTAAAGAACAAAAATAGCAACATATAAGTACCTATCAATAATAACTTTAAATGTAAATGGTTTAAATGCTCCAATCAAAAGACATAGGGTAATAGACTGGATAAGAAAAAACAACCCATGTATCTGCTGTCTACAAGAAACCCACCTCCGAAAAAAAGATGCACACAGACTGAGGATGAAAGGTTGGAAAAAGTTATTCAGGTGAATGGAAATGATAAAAAAGCTGGGGTAGCCATACTTATATTCGACAAATTAGATCTCAAAGTGAAGGACATAACAAGAGATAAAGAAGGCCACTTCATAATACTAAAGGGAGCAATCCAACAAGAAGAAATAACTCTGGTAAACATATACGGACCCAATACAGGAGCACCCAAATATATACAAAAACTCCTAGAGGACATCAAGGGAGAGATAGACAGCAATACAATCATAGTAGGAGACTTTAATACCCCACTATCACCATTGGACAGATCCTCTAAACAAAAAATCAGTAAAGAAACATCAATCCTCAATGACTCATTAGATCATATGGAATTAATTGACATCTTCAGATCATTTCACCCAAAAGCCACGGAATATACATTCTTTTCAAGTGCCCATGGGTCATTCTCAAAGATAGACCATGTGTTGGGTCATAGGCAAAGTCTCTCCAAATTCAAGAAGATAGAAATCATATCAAGCATATTCTCATATCACAGTGGCATAAAGCTGGAAATCAACTACAATAGAAACAATCCAAAGAAATCAAACACATGGAGACTAAACAGCATGCTATTAAACTATGACTGGGTTACTAGAGAGATCAAGGAAGAGATAGAAAACATCATGGAAACAAATGACAATGATAGCACAACAATCCAAAATCTATGGGACACAGTGAAAGCAGTTCTGAGAGGGAAGTTCATAGCTCTACAATCCTACTGCAAAAAACTAGAAACAGCGGCAATAAATTATCTAACCCAACAACTCAAAGAGTTAGAAAGAAAGCAACAAGAAAAGCCCAGTGTAAGCAGAAGGAAGGAAATAGTAAAGATCAGAGCAGAAATAAATGACATAGAGACCAAAGAAACAATACAGAAGATCAACAAAACCAAGAGCTGGTTCTTTGAAAGGATAAACAAGATTGACGAACCTCTAGCCAGACTCACCAAGAAGCAAAGAGAGAGGACCCTAATAAATAAAATCAGAAATGAAAGAGGTGAAATAACAACAGACCCCATCGAAATACAAAGGATTGCTAAAAAATACTATGAACAACTCTACTCCAACAGACTGGACAACCTGGAGGAAATGGATATATTTCTAGAAAAATATAACCTCCCAAAACTCAATCAAGAAGAATCTAAACAACTCAGTAGACCAATAACTGTGGAAGAAATTGAAGCAGTCATCATAAAGCTTCCCGCAAACAAAAGCCCAGAGCCAGACGGCTTTACAGGGGAATTTTACCAAACATTCAAGGAAGAAATAAAACCTATACTCCTCAGACTATTCCAGAAAATTCAAGAGGATGGAACACTTCCAAACTCCTTCTATGAAGCTAGCATCACCCTAATACCTAAAGCAGATAAAGATGACACAATGAAAGAGAACTACAGGCCAATATCCCTCATGAATATAGATGCCAAAATCCTCAATAAAATTCTAGCAAATCGGATCCAGCAGTACATCAGAAAGATCATACACCATGACCAAGTAGGATTTATCCCAGGAATGCAAGGATGGTACAATATCCGTAAATCAATAAATGTGATACATCACATAAACAAATTGAGAGATAAAAATCACATAGACATATCAATTGATGCAGAAAAAGCATTTGACAAAATCCAACATCCTTTCTTGATAAAAGCTCTCAACAAGGTAGGAATAGAAGGATCATACCTCAACATAATAGCAGCCATATATGATAAAGCAAACATCATACTCAATGGGCAAAAACTACAACCATTTCCCCTAAGAACAGGAACAAGACAGGGTTGCCCACTTTCTCCACTCCTGTTCAACATAGTACTGGAAGTATTAGCAGTTGCAATTAGACAAGAAGAAGAAATAAAAGGCATCCAAATTGGAAAAGAAGAAGTTAAGCTATCCTTATTTGCAGATGACATGATATTGTACATAAAAAACCCAAAAGACTCCATAAAAAAGTGTGTAGACTTAATAAATGAGTTCAGCAACATAGCAGGCTACAAAAGTAATGCCAAGAAATCTATGGCATTTCTATACACTAATAGTGAACTTACAGAAAGAGAGACTAAAAAAGCAATCCCATTTACCATCACACCAAAAAAATTAAGATACCTAGGAATAAACTTAACTAAGGAGGCAAAAGACCTATTCGTGAAAAACTACAGGACACTGAAAAAAGAGATAGAGGAAGATATAAACAGGTGGAAGAACATACCATGTTCATAGATTGGGAGAATCAACATAATTAAAATGTCCATACTACCCAAAGCAATCTATAAATTTAATGCACTCCCCATTAAAATACCAATGGCATATTTCACAGACCTAGAAAGAACTCTCCAAAAATTCATCTGGAACAAAAAAAAGCTCCGAATAACCACAGCAATCCTGAGAAAGAAGCACAAAGTCGGTGGGAATGCCATACCAGATTTCAAGCTGTATTACAAAGCTACTGTTCTCAAAACAGCCTGGTACTGGCACAAGAACATACATATAGATCAATGGAATAGAATAGAGAATCCAGATATCAACCCAAACCACTATGCTCAATTAATATTTGACAAAGGAGGCATGAACATAAAATGGAGTCAAGACAGTCTCTTCAATAAATGGTATTGGGAAAATTGGACAGATACATGCAAAAAAATGAAACTAGAGCACCAACTTACACCATACACAAAAATAAATTCAAAATGGATACAGGACTTAAACGTGAGACAGGAAACTATAAAAATATTAGAGGAATCTACAGGAAGAAAAATCTCAGACATATACAAAAAGAACTTTTTTGATGATACTGCTCCTAGGGCAATGGAAGCTAAAGACAAAATAAACAAATGGGACTACATCAAAATCAAAAGCTTTTGCACAGCTAAAGAAACCATCAACAAAACAACAAGAAAACACACTGTATGGGAGAACATATTTGCCAATGTTATCAGTGATAAAGGTTTAATCTCAAGCATCTACAGGCAACTCTCGCAACTCAATAAAAGGAGGACAAGTGGTCCAATTAAAAAATGGGCAACAGACCTAAATAGAATCTTCACGAAAGAAGACAAAAGGAAGGCCCAGCGACATATGAAAACTTGCTCAAAGTCACTAATTATCCGAGAGATGCAAATCAAAACGACTATGCGGTACCATTTCACACCTGTCAGAATGGCTTACATCAACAAACGACAAGTGCTGGCGAAGATGTGGACAAAAAGGAACTCTCGTGCACTGCTGGTGGGATTGTAGACTAGTGCAGCTACTGTGGAGAACAGTATGGAGTTTCCTCAAAAAACTAAAAATGGAGCTCTCATTCGACCCAGTGATCCCACTTCTAGGAATATACCCCAAGAAACTAGAAACGTGAATTAGAAAGGATATATGTACCCCTATGTTCATAGCAGCACTATTTACAATAGCCAAGTGCTGGAAACAGCCTAAGTGCCCATCAGTGGATGATTGGATCAAAAAACTTTGGTACATTTACACAATGGAATACTATGCCACGGAAAAAAAGAAGGAGCTCCTACCATTTGTAACAACATGGATGAATTTGGAGAGGATTATGCTAAGTGAAATTAGCCAGGTAGAGAAAGACAAATATCACATGATCTCACTCATTTGAGGAATACAATGAATGACATAGACTGATGAACAAGAATGGATCCAGAGACTGAGAAAAGTCCATCAGACTGTCAAACCTCAGGGTAAGTGGCAGGTGGTGGGAGTAAGGGGAAAAGTCAATATATTTGAACTCTTGAACTAAGGTAAGTGATTTGTGTTTTTACATCCCTGACAAAGTTTATATAAAGTTATTTAAAAAATGGCAGCTAGTTTGAGATTGAATTGACATGGCCTAGAGCTTGTCATATCCTATGGACACCAGTCCTTAGGCTAGGCCCTTCTTAACCTCCCGTGACACCATAATACCCTTACATGATATTATTCTACAATGTCATTATAATATTTGATATTTGACAATAGCATATTATACAATTATCCCAAATAAACTTACATTCTAATTCTTTGAATGTTGGGCAGCAACTTAAAAAGGATAGGAAAGAAATTAATCCCTTTCAGAAGGAATTAAGGCACTGGGAAGGCATCCGAGCATTCTATATTGGACCTTCTTGCCCTTTCTGCCAAGAGGGACCTTCTTCTTATTATTCAAATACACACAGCTGATGCCTGAGTTTTCAGTTCAAGCTGTGGCTGAAGCCTCTGGGCAGCTGGCACCATGGATCTGTATCTCGACCAATGGTGTGAGCTGGGCCCTCTCTGGAGAAGAAACCTGGGTCACCCGAGATATGTGATCAGTACCAGGACCCCGCCAGCAGGCGAGGGGACCCCAAGGCAGGTACTGGATGTGGAGGCCACGGGGGCATAGACTACAAAGGAGACAGAACTGAACCTCACATCACCCTGTTTGGCCCCGGAGGATGGCTGGTTAGCCAGAGACGGGTAAGATTCCTCAGGGAGGGAACAACCTAAGACAGGCACAGTCGCAGAGGGGCCAACAGAAGAGAGGTAAAAGGTCAACAGAGGTGGGGCACAGAACCTCACCCACAAACCTTGCAGGGACTTGAATTCTCACCCCTCCTGAGGGAGGGCTCCTACCCCCACGGCTGCTTCGCCTCCCACGCACAACTCATACCAGGCCTCAGGTGGCAGACAGAGACTCGGCCAGCAATAGCTGCTCTATATCTAAATTCAGTCTATCACCAGGAATGCTCAGGATCTACTCAAAATTGCACATATTCTTTTCCACTAGTATTTACAGGGTAAACTAAGATTTCTGCTTGAGTATTAAAATTGACAGGAAAATAGTAATCAAGTTTTCAGATTAATTTAAATTGGCCAAGTGAAATAAGTGAATACTCAAGAACATTTAAGTGTACTGGACAAAAAGCTTTTCCTAAAACATTAACTAAAAAATCTATTAGTAGTTCATCTCACTGTGAAATTGCCTAACATCCAAGGAACCTAAAGCAGTCATATTTGTGTGCAAAAATTAAAACTTAAAATTACCAAGATTGCAATATAAAATTTCCAAAAGCCCCCATTAATAAAAAAATGGGAGGGGGCAGTGGGGTAATATCATGTAAGGAAAAAAATGTCGAGTAAGTAAAATACATCTAGAAAATTCTTACTCCAGTAAAGTAAATTCCATTTGTAAAACCAACTGCAGGACATCCATGAAAAAACACACATAGTGTCAAAATAAGCCAAAGGAAAATCATTTAGGCAAAAATTAAAAAGAATCCCAAGTCTGTTTTGCAGAGAGGATCCCTTTGTTAACTTTTGGTCGAGAATGTGTTTGTGTGTTTTCAGAGAACAACTCCAAGACCATGTGGGTTCCTGCAACTGTGAGGAACTGATGGATCTGTTCCAGTCACGAGGATGGTCCAGAGATGGGGGACACTGATGACACCTTGCCATGCTAGCAGTCGGCAGCTGTGCATGTCTGCAGGCATCCCAGGACCAAACCAGAGAGAATGGATCTTGCATTGCCACGATGTGTCCACTATCTGGATACCATTGCTGACATGTACACATAAAGAATTATTTGACACTGAAACTGGGACTCAGAACAGTTGGACATTGAAACTGAGACTGAAACATTTTTGTTCTTATACATTTATTTCTAGTATGCAGAGGCAAGATATTTTTGAAGAAAAGAAACAGGGGAGAGTGATTGATATAGAGGCAGGGAGGCATTGAACAGGCTGTCAAGCTACAGGGGCAAGGCTTGGGTGGATGGGAGGTGGATGCTGGGGGAGATCAACTGAAGGACTTGTATGCATGCATATGAGCATAACCAATGAATGGAAGACACTGGGGCGGGGAGGGGGGAGGTTGGAGATATGTGCTGGGGGGTAGGGGAGGCTGGGGGGAGGATAAGGGGGAGGGGGAAAGAAAACATGTACTACTATTAATTATAAGTTATACTGCAAAAAATCAATAAAAATATATTTAAAAATAAAAAATATAAAAAATTCTTTATTGTTTAAAGTATTACATATGTCTACTTTTTCTCCCACTGATCTTTCCCTAGCTACTCCCATACCCCAGCACAAGCCCTCACCCCCCTAGTGTCTGTGTCGATTGGTTATGCTCATATGCATGCATACAAATCCTGTGGTTGATTTCTTACCCCCTTTCTTTTTCCCCTGCTTGCCCCTCTGAAGTTTGATAGTCTGTTTGATGCTTCTCTGTCTCTGAATCTATTTTTTTCATCAGTTTATGTTGTTCATTATATTCCACAAATGAGTGAGATCATGTGATATTTATCCTTCTCTGACTGGCTTATTTCACTTAGCATAATGCTCTCCATATTCATCCATTCTGTTGTGAATGGTAAGAGTTCTTTCTTTTTTACAACAGCATAGTATTCCATTATATAGATGGACCACAATTTTTTAAATCTACTCATCTGCTGATGGACCCTTAGGCTGTTTCCAAATCTTTTAAAAATATATTTTATTGATTTTTTTACAGAGAGGAAGGGAGAGGGAGAGAGAGTTAGAAATATTGATGAGAGAGAAACATCAATCAGCTGCCTCTTGCACACCCCCCACTGGGGATGTGCCTGCAACCAAGGTACATGCCCTTGACCAGAATCAAACCCAGGACCTTTTTGTCCCCAGGCTGACGCTCTATCCACTGAGCCAAACCGGTTTCGGCTGTTTCCAAATCTCGGTTATTATAAATTGTGCAGCTATGAGCATAAGGGTACATATATTCTTTCTGATTGGTAGTTCTGATTTCTTGGGCTATATTTCTATAAGTGGGATTACTGGTCAAATAGAAGTTCCATTTTTAATTATTTGAGGAAACTCTATCCTGTTTTCCACAATGCCTGCACAAGTCTGCATTACCACCAGCAGTACATGAGAGTTCCTTAGTGGGGACTTCTGTCCATATAAGCCAGCTCCCCTCCGGCTTGGGAAGAGCACTTTCCCTTTCTACCAGAGCAGAGTGAAGCAGACTGGGTCAGACCAGTGCAGAGTGGAGCAGAGCAGAGTGAAGCAGACCATCCTGCAATAGAGCAGACCAGAACAATGCAGAGTATGGAGCAGAGAAGTTCATCAAGTTGTAGAGTCCAGTCATGTAGCCTGAGAGGGACCAGGCCCCAGAACTGTCCTGAAGCTGTTTGACTTCTGTGGTGTTACTAACCCTGGGGGAACTGGCCCTCCTGTGGCTAATTGAGCTGTTTTACACTGAAGAAAGTTTTCTTCTCCACTGCATCCCAAATTGGGGATTCTTGTTGGCGTTAAATTGGCACCAATGACCATTGGTGACATGCCTTAGTGAGGTTACTATGAGGTGATAGCTGAGAAGGTAAAGATAAAACTGGGGCTTTCACCCCATTGGATGGTAACAAGGCCTCCATACCCTGTGGTGTCAGTGGAGACCAATTATATACAGGAAAATAAATGGTTAGAAAAGGTACTTGGAAGGAAGGAAGGAAGGAAGAGTGAAAGGAA
The DNA here is from genome assembly GCA_027563665.1 of Antrozous pallidus. Classification (NCBI taxonomy): domain Eukaryota; kingdom Metazoa; phylum Chordata; class Mammalia; order Chiroptera; family Vespertilionidae; genus Antrozous; species Antrozous pallidus. The sequence goes on from CM050513.1 coordinate 11,582,840, forward strand.
GGAAGAGAATGGTAAGCAAAAATATAGGTAAATACAAGCTTTTCTTATTTTCTAAATTATGTATGACAGTTGAAACAAAAATAACACTGATGTGTTTCTAACTGTACATAGAAGAAATATTTAAGACAATTCTAAATAGAAGAGAATAAAGAAATGTAAAGAGAGGTAAAATTTCTACATTTCACCCAAATTGGTAAGATGAGAGAATATTAGCAGACAATAAGTTGTGTATATATAATGTAATATCTAGAAAAAAAACACTAGAAAAGTTAACACTAGATAAACACAAAAAATCTAGATGCACAAAAATGGTATTCTAAAAAACATTTAAGCAAACCTTATGAAGGCAGGAAAAAGAAAGCAGAAATTAAAAGAAGACATAAAAAGGAAGCAAAAAATAAAATGGCAGACTCAAGCCTTAAGGGATGTAAAGAGTACAAATACACCAACCAAAAAACTGATTGATAGAATGGATTATAAAACATGACCCAGTATAGACTATATACTGTCCACAAGAAATTAACTTAAAATATAATGACATAAGTTATAAGCAAAAGGGTGGAAAATGCATGCAAATATTCATAAAAGGAAAGCAGTAATCGCTATATTAATATCAGATAAAGTAGACTTTGGAGCAAAGATAACCACCAGACAGAAGGACATCATATCATTATGATAAAAAGAAGACATAGTAATCCAAAATGTGTATGCACTAAAGAACAGAACTGAAAAATATGTGATGAAAAGAGAGAACTGAAAGGAGAAACAGACATATTCACAATTGTAATTGGATACTTATCACCTCTCACTCAACAATGGCCCGAACAGCTAGACAGAAAATCAGCAATAAAATAGACAAAAGTCAGCAACTATCAACCAATGGGATCTAACTGACATTTCTGACAACAGAATATATATTCTTTTCAAGTACCCATGGAACTTATGCCAAAAAAGACCATATTCTGAGCTATTAAAAATGTACGTAGGATTTGTTTTAATCAGGTAGAGTAAGAGAGGCAAATGTGGACATGATTGTCATGAAGGAAGACATTTTATTCATAGTTCTCTAGAAGGAGGTACAGCATACCAGACTGGGGTACGCAGGGAAGCACCTGGGTTAGTCAGAAGGCAGGAGTGAGAGGAAAATGTGGGCAAAACTCTATATTGTGTCTGGGAAAGGCAAGGCAAGACAGGGTAAAGAGGCCTCTATTGGCTAGCTTGAAACATTTTAGCAAGTAGTCTGGTATCTGGCCTTGGGATATGAGGGTGGGTGAATAGCGGCCCAGAGTGTGAGAGCCCCAGGAGAGCCTGATAAAGGAGTGGTTTGGGAGTGGGTTTTGGATTGGCTGTTGTGCACTCATGGGTCAGTCATTTGCTGTCTCCAGGAATTAGCCACAGGAGGGCCAGTTCCCCCAGGGTTAGTAACGCCACAGAAGTCAACACAGCAGAATAAAAAAACATATTTAATAAAATAAGAACATTTAAACACATTTAAAATAGTTTAAATAATAAAGAGAGTGTCTTCTGATCACAATAGAATTAAAGTAGGGATCAATGGAGAAAAAAGGAGACATATGTAATACTTTCAATAATAAAGATTTATTAATTTTTTAAAAAAGAAATCAATAACAGAAAAATAACAAGAAGATCTCCAAACACTTGGAAACTAAAACAAACTTCTAAATAAACCATTGGATTGAATAAAAGTAAGAAAAGGAGCATGTCAAAATTTGTGGGACATAGCTACAGGCATGCTGATATAGGAATGTATAGCACTGAATGCATACATTAGAAAAGAGGAAAAGACTTTAATCAATAATCTAAGTTCCCACTTCAAGAATATAGAAAAAGAAGTGAAAAATAAACCTAAAGAAAACAGAAGAAAGAACATAATAAGGTAAGAACAGAAATCAATTAAATTGTAAACAGAAAAAGAAGAGAGTAAATTGATAAAACAAGAGCTGGTTCTCTGAAGTGATTAATAAAATTGATGAACTTCTAGGAAGACTGACAAAGGCAAGAAAGAAAAAAAGAGAAGACTACAGACTTTGAAGACATTCAAAGGTTAATAAGAAAGTATTACAAACTTACACTAATTTGCAATTTAGATGAAATGGATCACTTCCTCAAGAAATACAATCTACCATAACTCACTCAATATGAAATAGATAATTTCAATAGTCCTATAAGTATTAAGGGCATTGAATTTGTAAAAAAGAAATCTCAAAGAATATTTAGGCCCAAACAGATTCACTGAGGGATTCTATCACATGTTTGAAGTAAGGTTACCATCTATTTCACATGTTCTTTTCCAGAAAATACAAAACAAACAACACACTCATAGATACAGACAACAGAATGGTGATCACTAGACTGGAAGGGAGTGTGTGTGTGTGTGGGTGAATGAATAGGGTAGAGAGGGTAAAATATATGGTGACGGGAGTAGACTGTACTTTGAGTGGCGAGCTCACAATAAACTATTTTTAAAAAAATATATATTTTATTGATTTTTTACAGAGCGGAAGGGAGAGGGATAGAAAGTCAGAAACATCGATGAGAGAGACACATCGATCAGCTGCCTCCTGCACGCTCCCTACTGGGGATGTGCCCACAGCCAAGGTACATGCCCTTGCTGGAATCGAGCCCGGGACCCTTCAGTCCCCAGTCCGACGCTCTATCCACTGAGCCAAACCAGTCTCAGCCACAATAAACTATTGAGATGTTCTATCATAAAGTGTACACCTGAAATTTATATAATGTTATTGACCAGTGTTCCCCCCTAAATTTAATTAGAAAAGAAAAGAAAATAGAGGAGGTAAGAGCACTTCACAATTCATTTTGATTCTAGTATTACCCTGATACCCAAACCAAAGATAATACAAAAAAGGAAATCTACAGACCAATATACATTTTTACATGAATGCAGATGTAAAAATTCTTTAATAAAATATTAAGAAATGGAATTCAGTAATATATGCAAAGAAGTATATGTTGTGACCAAGTTTATTCTAGGAATGCAAGCTGGTTTCATATTTGAAAACCAATCAGTGTAATCCACCATATTAAGGGGCTAAAGAAAAAAGTCACATGATCATATCAATTAACGCTAAACTCCCCCCCTCTGCGGTAAAATTCAACACCCATGCATGATATAACTCTCAGAAATACAGGAAGAGAGGAGAACTTTTTCAACTTGATAAGGAGCATCCACAAAAAAACCTATGGTTATAATTACACTTAATGGTGAAAGATTGAGTCTTTTTCCACTTAAATAGGAAATAAGATCAGAAATTCAGTGTTTACTATTTCTATTTAACACAGTTTAGTGCTAGAAGTTTTATCTAGTGCAATATGGCAAGAACAGGTCATAAAGGAAGAGCTACAACTATCCCTATTTGCAGATGATATGATTGTTATTCAGAAAATCCCAAGGAATCTACAAAAATCTAGAACCGATAAGAGAGTTAAGCAAGATCATAGGACATAAGCAAATAAGCAAACAAAATAACATTTATGCCCATATATTAGCAATGCATATGTGGACAGTATATTTTATAGAATTAAAATAAAATATTACTTATAACCACTCAGAGAAAAGGCAATACTTAGAAATAAATCTAACAAAACTTTTATGGCTTAAACACTAAAAACTACACTATGCTGATAAAAGAAATCAAAGAAGGTATAAATAAATAGGCATTCTGTGTATATGCATAGGAAGATTTGACATTGTAAAAATGTCAATTCTCCCCAAATTGATAAACAGATTTAATGCCACTCTTATCTAAAACACATCAATATTTTTGTAAATATAGATAAGATTATTCTAAATTTATATGGAAAGGCAATGGAACTGGAATAGCTTAAACAATTTATAAAAATAATAAAGTGGGAGAAATCACTTTCACAGATTTCAAGACATATAGTACATTAATCAAGGCTATTTATTGTTGGTAGAAGGATAGAAACATAGATCAATGGACTGGAACAGAGAACCCTAAAATGGCCTCATACAAATGTGCCCAGTTGATTTCTGTCTGGCAAAGGTGCAAAAGCAATTCACTGGAGGACAAAATATTTTTATCAAATGATGGCCAAATAGATGAATAAACCTCAGAAGTCTCAGGCCTTTTACAAAAACCAACACAAAATAGACTGCAGATTTAAGTATAAAACTATACTGCTTTTAGGGAAAAACATAGGAGAAAATCTTCAGGACCTAAGGCTAGGCAAAGAATTCTTAGCCTTGATACCAAAACCATAATTCATAAAAATTTTGATAAATTGGACTTCATTAAAATGAAAAATGATTACTCTGCAAATGACCCTGCTAAGAAGATGACAAAAACAAAGCTACAGTGTGTATGGGAGTGGGTGGGGGGGGGGTTTACAAACCAAATATCTCTGTCTGGAGACTAATATCTAGAATAATAGTATATAAAGAATTCTCAAAACTCAACAGTAGAAAAACAATCCAATTAGAAAATAGGCAAAAGACATGAAGAGGATATAGAGATGGCAAATAAACATATGAAAAGATGTTCAACCTTTTTAGCCATTAGGGAGATGCAAATTAAACACATCTAGCAAAATGGCTAAAATAAAAAATAGTGACAACACCCAGTGCTGGCAAGGATGAGGAAAAACCAGGTACCTCAGACATGCTGGTAGGACAAGCTATTCTGGAAAACAGCGTGGCAGTTTCTTAAAAAGTAAAATGTGCCCAGCAATTGAGTTCCTGAATATTTATAACAGAGAAATGAAGACTTGAGTTTACAGAGAAACCTGTACATGAATGTTCATGTTTTTGTGTAAGCCCTGAACTAGAAACAGCCTCATGTCTTTGAATGGGTGGATGGTTAAACAAATGGTGGTACACCCATATCATGAATGTTACTCAGTAATAAAAAGAAATAAACCATTGGTATATGTTGGTGGAAAAGTTCTCCTTCTCAGAGGGCATTTTCGACAATGTGTCAGTATCATGCCACATGCTATGAGATCGGCCATAGTACAGACGAGTTTAAAGTACTGTGATGTTTGGAGATGTTTCAGAAAGTTGTCTCTTAAAACAAATATGAGATCAGAAGATTGTGCTTATGGAGAATGGTTAATAAAACTTGGAGATGGCAAACTTGATAGTAGTTTTCATTTAGGAATGAATATCATTGAAATTCTCCATGAAATGATTTGTAATGGATCTATTATTGAAGCCACCTTTGGAAATAGTATATCTTCTATAGTTAATATTAAAACTATATCTAAACATGCAATTCTTTGTCCAAAAAATGAGCATGTTCAAAAATTAAATGAAGAAATTTTGGATATACTTGATGGATATTTTCACACCTATTTGAGTGATGATTCCATTAACTCAACAGATGATACTGAAAAGGAAAATTTTCCCATTGAAATTCTTAGTAGTATTACTCCTTCAGGAATGCCATGTCATAAATTAAAATTGAAAGCGGGTGCAATCATCATGCTATTGAGAAATCTTAATAGTAAATGGGGTCTTTGTAATGGTACCAGATTTATTCTCAACATATTACTACCTAACATTATCAAAGCTGAAGTATTAACAGGATCTGCAGAGGGAGAGGTTGTTCTGATTCCAAGAATTGATTTGTCCCCATCTGACACTGGCCTCCTATTTAAATTAATTTGACGACAGTTTCCCGTGATGCCAGCATTTTCAATGACTGTTAATAAATCACAAGGACAAACTCTAGTCAGAGTAGGAATATTCCTACCTGAACCCGTTTTCACACATGGTCAGTTATTGTGTTGCTTTCTTTCAAGTTCAAAGAGCATGTGATGTTAAAGTTAAAGTTGTAAATACTTTATCCCAAGCGAAATTAGTCAAGCACTCTGAAAATGTTTTCACTGTTAATGTGGTATACAGAGAAATATTAGAATAAGTTTAATCACTTTATCAGTCATTATTTGCATCAATGTTGTTTTTATATCATGAGTTTGTTATTGTTGTTATGTCATTTTGTTATTATTTATTTATTAATGAAACTAGGGGCCTGGTGTACGAAATTTGTGCACTGGGGGTGGGTGATCCCTCAGCCCAGCCTGCCTCCTCACACATACTGGGAGCCCTCTGGCTGGGGCTTTAGGCCTTGGATACCCAGCCATTGCCCTGCAATGGGGCAGATGGCTGGCTCCATCCCAGCCCGCCCCCCCCACCCCCGCTCCGGCCAGGGCCTTAACCCCAGCCAGCTTGCCCCCCAGCTAGCATGTGCCTCGGCCCCACCCTCCCAGGCTCGGGCCGCCTTGGCCATGCCCCTTCAGGCCCCTCCAGGCCCAAGCCACCTTGACCATGCCCCCCCCCCCCCTGCACAGCCCAGGCCATCTCGGACATGCCCCCCCCCAAGGCCTGGGTCACCTCGGCTATGCCCCCCACAGCCTGGGGCACCTCAGACATGCCTCCCCAGACCCGAGCCGCATTGGACACGCCCCCTCTCCCCCCGCCCCAGCTTGGGCTGCATCGGCCACACACCCCCAGGCCAGGGCTGCCTTGGCCATGCCCCCACGGCCTGGGCCGCCTCGGACACCACCCCCCTGTGGCCCAGCCTGCCTCGACCACACTCCCCCAGCCCCCCCAGGCCCTGGCAGCCACAGCCATGCCCCCCACACTCCTAATTGGCTAATGGGCATGGCTGGCAGGCATGGCTGGTGGGCATAGCGAAGGTACAGTCAAATTTGCATATTACTCTTTTATTAGATAGGATTATGTATTATTTTCATATACATTGTACTCACACTTTAATTATAGAGAAAGGGAAAATAGCACTATTAAAATATTTCCTCTAATTAATACCCTTTCAATGTGCATGAATTTTGTGCACCAGGCCACTAGTATCATAATAACAAGTTTAATTTTTTAAAGGAGCATTTACAGGACAACAGGAGAATTATAAACACTGACTGGGATTTTTTTAGTGGGATAGTGGCATTGTGTTTTTTATTTTTTATTTTATTTTATTTTATTTTATTTTAAATGTATTTTATTGATTTTTTACAGAGCGGAAGGGAGAGGGATAGAAAGTCAGAAACATCGATGAGAGAGAGACATCGATCAGCTGCCTCTTGCACGCCCCTACTGGGGATGTGCCCGCAGCCAAGGTACACGCCCTTGCCGGAATCGAACCCCGGACCCTTCAGTCCGAAGTCCAATGCTCTATCCACTGAGCCAAACCAGTCTTGGCGTGTTTTTGTTTTAAAAGGCAGTCTAGACTCGTAGTGGAGCCATACTGAAATATTTGCAGATGAAATGTCTGAAATTTACATTAGATAATCCAAACTTGGGGATGGGCAGGTGTGGTGGGAAAGGTGAATAGGCATAAAAGGATGCTTGTTGGAGCCAGATCATAGATGTATGAGGTTTCTTAATGGTACACATTACACATGCAGTCAAGCACAGAGCTGTTGGAGTCAGTGTGATATAGTAGTTAAGCCACTGACTTTGAGATAATTGGACCTGGTTTAAACCTTGGCTCTGCTACTTATTAGGTATGAACCTTGAGCAAGTTACCTAACCTCTCCAACCCTCAGTGTTCACATTTGTAAAGTGGGGATGATATCTCATCAGGAAGAGTGTTGGGCTAGGAAAGAAAAAGTCTTCATGCAAAGGACTGGGAGAGGGAGAGAAGGCAGTGCAGGAGCTCAAGTTGAAGGTGGAGATCCAAGGTTAAGTTGGGCAGTGTCTTGGAATCTAGAAAAGGATCTCAAAGAGTTTTAAAATTATAACAACTGAACCCTGGCCAAATGGCTCAGTTGGTTGGAACGTTGTCCAACATAACAAAATGTTGTGGGTTTGGTTTCTGATTAGGCACATACCCAGAGGCAATCTCTCTCTCTCTCTCTCTCTCTCTCTCTCTCTCTCTCTCTCTCTCTCTCTCTCTCTCCCTCTCTCTTTCTCTCTCTCTCTCTCCCTCTTCTTTCTCATTTCCCCCCTCCTCTCTCAAAATCAATAAACATATCTTCAACTGAGGATTAAAAAACAATTGTGACAACTGAAAAGAAGCCATTAGGTTTGTGCTCAGAGCATCGTTATGCTGATAATGGCTTGGTTTCAGTGGGGACAGTGGTGAGAAGCAGGTGGATAGAGAGAGCTGGCAGCGAGTGTGCCATCATCTCAGACTTTGAAGGGATGATTAAAGTGGGAGCTCCAGAGGGAAGGTGTGTTTAGAAAGGTTAAAGAACAGAGAGAAGGGACCTTCTCTCTGGAACAATAGTGGAACAATAGTGAGGGGTCCAGGAGTCCCAAGAGCAAGGTGGAAAAGAAGTCCCTTTTCCATTCAGTTGGACCCGCTACCAAAGCTGTTTTCTCTGTCTTGATATTTCCCTCCTTCCTCTTCATGGGCTTCATTTTATACCCATTCAAACAGCTATTTAAAAACAACAACATTATAGGACAATTGGGAATTACCAGTGCTGACTAGATTTTTTAGTGTTATAGAATATGGGGCTGTGTCAGGCCCTCATGTATATTCATTATCCATTAGGTATCCCTACACATTGTGTATTCTAACTATGTCAGTTGCATGTGTGTATTATTACTCCAGAGTGACTAGTCTGTGACTGACTCACCGCCACCCACACAAAAGGCATCTGTGTTCAACTGGGAAATCCTTAGCAGTAAGGTTTCCCCATCAATGGCGGTAAAGCTGTGGATCTTTTTCTCAGTCATCATGGACTGAAAGACTCAGGTAATGAGTCTGTTGAGGCAAGCTTTGTTAGATTGCTGCTGAACACCTGGAAACTTCCCGGGCTTCCTCTCTATTAAGGTTGTGCTGACCCAGAGGACAGCCTCCATGTGCTAAAGCTGCAAACTCCTCTCCAAGTGGAGGACTGAGTGGGCTGCTGAACTTGATCTCTGCTCATTTGCTGAGGAAATAAGAGTCCCCAGTGAACTTCAGGGCAACTCTACACACAGAACCAGCAGCTACCCCAGCAAGAGTGCCCCAACCCATTCATCATACCACTGGGGATGACATCATGGTGCCCCAAACAGAAACCCAGAATGCATAGGAAGGTTTAAACAGTGGAGCTCAACTTTATTGAGGGGAGCTATTCACAACTATTCCAAATGGACTAGTTTTAAAAAGCTTCTGACCTCCATACAGCTCTGTCTACATTTACAAAGCCGTAAAAATATATTTGTACAATGAACACTTTCCAGAGCATCACGCTAGTTTATAAACTTGTCGATAGACAATGCAAAATATGATTTACAACAAGATACAGTAAGTTCAAAATTTAAATAATTAAAGTATAATTCTAAAACTAACATCGTATGTTTTTTCCAGGTAAAGAAGACTAGTCATTATAAAAATATATAAATTCAAAGTCTGTACTAAAACACTTAATCCTATAAAATATCTTTTACTAATAAAATTATCCATTTCTAGGTTAACATTATCAACAAAAGTTACAGTCTTAAAGTTTCACGAAATACCATGTCAGATGGTCCACTTAAAACAGACATGTGAAAGAAGCTTCAAGGCATGGTTGTCAACCTGTTTTAGTTTTTAGAGATGGACCACATATGTGATCTTGTTGCATATTAATGGCACAATCATTCTATAAAACATTGACTCAGGCATCTATGTATTATGAGAGACATTTATAAACACAGTCTCTAGCCTAGAGAGAGGGTCCTTAGGAGAAGACACCAGTTTTGTTAGGAGCTGGCTACATGGCACTTTGAAATGCCTAACTTGGAAAACCAGTGGTTGCATTTTGACCACTATCTGAAATCAGCTCATTCATTTCATTTTGCTTACTCTCCTTTAGGGCATGACTGGGGTGGTTTCTTTGTGTCTGGGCTCTTTTTGATCTTCTGAAACACACTTTCAGCAGCAGATAGCACAACTCAGCCACATTGAGTAGCATGCAAATCACCGAGGCAGAGATCATAAAAATGGTGAACACCGTTTTCTCTGTAGGCCTAGAGATGAAGCAGTCAACGAGGTTGGGGCAAGGATCAATCCCACATTTCAGCACCCAAGGCAGGTGGTACCCATTGTATAGGAAGTAAAACACATACATAAAGGAAGCTTCGAAGATGATTCGGAAAAATATGCTGCTGGTGTACGTCCACCACAGGGCTCCCTCGATCCGAACCTTCTGCTTTTTAATGTCTTCCAAGTCTTTGAATTCATTTCTCTTTTCTCCTCGTCTGAATTTCCGGGCAGCTTCCTGCCGGTAGTAGGCAACGTGCATCGCCACCAGGAGGGCGGGTGTGGAGACGAAGATGAGCTGCAGGGCCCACAGCCGGATGTGGGACACTGGGAAAAAGTGATCATAGCATACATTTTTGCATCCTGGTTGCAGAGTGTTGCAAACAAAGTCTTCCTGTTCATCACCCCACACTTCCTGAGCAGCCACCACGAGGATCATGACTCGAAAGATGAAGATGACAGTGATCCACACCTTCCCGATGCTGGTGGAGTGTTTGTTCACGCCCCCGATGAACGTGTGCAGGGTACCCCAGTCCATTGTATTGGTTTATTCCTAAACAGACAAAGGGAAATTAACAGAACGTTCCTTTGAAGGTATACAATAGTAGTGATATTACAGACGGAAGCAAGTGTTGCTTAAAATGTTTTGTTCTGGTAGGAGGTGTTCTGGGGAGAAATGCCCAGTCTAAAGACATTCAAAGGTATGCATTTATTTATTTATTTTTCCAGAGATAACTTTTGAGGGGATTTAATATAATCTCCATTCAACTGACTTCAGATTATGTAATAGGTCACTGTTTAACATGAATACAAGAACTCAAGTAATTCAAATTCCTTCTCCAGTTGCCATGAAATCACTGTGTTTCTAATTGCCCAGAGAGTCCATAGAAGGTTTTGGTGATTAGATGGTTTATCCAAGAAAAAATATTATTCATTGGAATGAAATAATATGGTTTACCCTACAGACTAAGAAGAAAAAGTAAGAAAATAAATGCTGATTTACTTACACAATATATTTATATTTATTTCTATCCTGAATATCATTATGCTATCATCATGGGCTCTTAGAAAACCTAATGCCCATACCTATGGGAAGCCCCTCTTCCAAAAGAGAACCATAACTTTCATAAAAGGTGCTCACTTGTCCTTCCGTGCACTAACCAGGCTGATGATGGCTTTCCCTTCCCAGCAGCTACCACCACACCAACAGTCTTGGTGAAAGTCTCACGCCACTGCAGCAACGAGCCCCACTCCTTCCTAGCCCCCTGGTTTATTGTCCCGGAGAAAGAGACTTCTTGCAGCAACTTCTGATACAATTCAAGCAGATGTCTTCCACATTACCACACAAGACTAAAAAGTTGGTTAGCAACCTCCTTGAAAATAAAATGATGAATAATGAACACTTCGAGAGTCTTCTGAAAGCGAAATGCTCTCTCCTCAGAAAAACCCGTACAATTTTTCACACCCTTTAGGGGAAGAGGGAGTCACCAAAATCCTTCTGTCAACCCATCTTAGACTTTCTTGAACTGCAGTCGGGCTTCTTCCCAGGCTAACTCCCCGGCCTGCTATGAGTTTGCTGACAGTCACCTTGATGATGGCAGTGGCACAGACATCAATATTATTTCATATTAGTTTCAGGTGGATAGCATAGTGGTTAGATATTTATATAATTTAAAAAGTGATCATCTCAGTAAGTCTAGTACCCATCTGGCATTATATATAGTTATCACAATATTATTGACTATATTCCTTATGCTGTACATTACATTCTTATGACATTTATTTTATAACTGGAAGTTTGTTATCTCTGAATCCCCTTCACTTATTTCAGTTGCCTCCTCAACCACTCCCTGCTCTGGCAACCATCAAGGTGTATGTTAGTGTCAAAATGATGTTTACAGACACCTCTCATGTCATCAGCAAGTTAACTGTCTTTCCATAGTTCACTTAATAACCACACCCTAACATTTTATTTAAGGACTATTTTATCCCTCATAAGGAATATCCTTATAAGCAGGGTATTCATGCCATATAACAAGGCTTCCTAGAAGAAACTCAAAGTTAGGCTAGAAGAGGAAATTAACATGCCCACTCTCTGGGAGCCCAAACCTGAAGTGTTGTATTTGTTTATATCACATCAAGAAAGACACTGGCAGTGGGGCTCCCAAGATGGTGGTGTGCATGGCGGTGGTAGCCAAGGAGTGTCCCCACGGAGAATGAGCTGAATTTCCACTACATGGTATACACATATCCCTGGACGTGGTGGATGAGAAGATCTCTGCAATGGGGGAGGCCCTGGTGGACAAAAGGGAACTCTACCTGGGCCTGCTGTACCCCACAGAGGACTACAAGGTATATGGCTATGTGACCAAGTCCAAGGTGAAGTTTGTTATGGTGGTGGATGCTTCCAACATAGTGCTTTTTGACAATGAGATTCACAGTATGTTCCAGAAGTTGCTTGTTGATTGAAGAGAAGTGTTTTGTACATAAAAAAGAAAAAAGAAAAGAAAGACACTGGCAGCTGATGACCTGTTGGAATGTGTCCAGATGGCAGAGCCTGGAAAAACTCTCTCAAGAGAGGACACTGAGGGAACTGGAGCAGTTTAGCTGGAAGACAGCTCTCAGTCACAAGGCAACAGGAGGATCTAGGACTAAGAATTGAATCCAAGATGGAATGAATAGAAAGCCAGGTTCTTTTTTTCTTTTTCAATTACAGTGACATTCAATATTATTTCATATTAGTTTCAGGTGGATAGCATAGTGGTTAGATATTTATATAATTTAAAAAGTGATCCTCTCAGTAAGTCTAGTACCCTTCTGGCATTATACATAGTTATTACAATATCATTGACTATGTTCCTTATGCTGTACATTACATTCTTATGACATTTACTTTATAACTGGAAGTTTGTTATCTCTTAATTCCCTTCACCTATTTCAGTTGCCTCCTCAACCACTCCCTGCTCTGGCAACCATCAGTTGTGTTTATGAGTCTACTAGAGGCCCAGTGCACAAAATTTATGCATGGGTCGGGGGTCGGGGGTCTCCTCAGCCCAGCCTGAACCTTCTTCATTCTGGGACCCCTCAGGGGATGGTCTGATCCCTAAACTGGTAGTCGGACATCTCTCTCATAATCTGGGACAGCTGGCTCCTAATCGCTCACCTATCTGCCTGCTTGGTTGTCCCTAACTGACCTCCCCTACCAGCCTACTTGCTACTAATGGCCCTCCCCAGCTGGCCTGGTTGCCCCTAACTGCCTCTGCCTGTGTGCATGAGCATGGACCTGAGAAACACACTCACACACCCACATCCGCACACAGTCCTTGGATGTCCGGAAGGATGTCCAAAAGATGTCTGGTCTGATTAGCATATTACCCTTTTATTAGTATAGATAAGTATTTGTCATATTATTCTCTACTTTTCTATATGTATTTAAAATACTCCAGAATATTTTATGCAAATAAAAAATGGTCAAGTTGCAGAAAAATAAAAGTTTTGAAATACAACCTGATAGACTTGAAAGCAACAACATTTGCATAAAAGGGCATAAGTTGCAGTTGGCAACAAAACTTGTTAGGATTACTTGGTTAATATTCTTTTGTTGGAAAGGCATGGTTTGGGCAAAGGAGAAAAGGAGACCAGAACAATGAAAGGGAATGTCTGATTGGGCCGTTGCCACACCCAAGAGGGGCAGTTGAGGCAAAGGTTCAGGCTGTCCCACAGGCAAGGGTGTCTGTGTGTATGGGACACCAAAGGACACCTGTCACACCTAAAATACAATTTGCTAACACAATTGCAGAGCTCAGGAAGAACCACTGGTTTCAAAACTATTATTTCCCTGACATATAAAATATACATACATATAAGTATACATGCCCTCTTCTGATGTTCCTCTGCCCTCCACTTAATATTTGGCTATGGCCTTCTTTTCATGTCAACAAATTGGATGTACAGACATAATTTTTAAAGGCTACAGTGTTATCCCTGACTGTTTGACATTTACTAAGGTTTACTTCACTAACCCTTTATTGTGGGGCAGGTTGCTTCTGGTTTCCTTCAGCATCAACAATGACAGTAATTCATTGCTTATTTGACTGTTTACTTAGGACACATTCACAGACATGGAACTCCTGGCCCAAAGCTAATTCACTTGAATTTTGATCCACATTTCCAAATTGACTTTCTAGTTTAGTCCATTGGTTTTAAGTCAGATTACACTCCCACAAATGGGTTAGGAGAAAACTGTTCAACGTGCCTTGGGCAAATTGCAAACTCTTGCTGACTTTGAGCGACCCCAGTGCTTGGGATCTGGAGGATTCGGGCTGGAGGGTGAAGTCCAGGGAAGCATAGGTGACAAGGTTGAGGGCCCTGTGTGGTTGTGGGCCTATGAGTATGTGTCGCTCGGCTCCCGTCCCATGCAGCTCCCATCCTGTGTGGCTCCCTCCCACATGGCTCCTGTCCTGCATGGCTCCAGTCCTGTGAGGCTCCCATCGGCCGGCCCCTCCTGTCCTGCACGGCTCCTGTCCTGTGCAGTGCACAGGCCAGGCCCCCCCTGTCCCGGCCACCTTGACCCAGCTCCCTGGTCCTGGCCTTATCCCCAGTGGCAACCGCCCAGCCAAAGGCACCCCGCACTGGCAGCCTCTCACGCCACAGTCCCACCCACCATTCCTGATTGGCTGGTAGTGTAGCGAAGGTACAATAATTTGCATGTTTCTCTTTTATTAGATAGGATTTCTGGCTTGTTTGTTCATTTATTTTGTTCTTTAGATTCCATATATAAATGAAATCATATGAATTTGTCTTTCTCTGTCTGACTTCACTTAGCATAAATATCCTCTAGGTCCATCCATGTTGCTGCAAATGGTAAGATTTCATTTTTTTATCACTGAGAAAAAATGTAATGCCCTATTTAATAAAAGAGTAATATGCAAATTGACAATCACTCCAACATACAAGATGGACGCCCCCATATGGTCAAAGATGGTTGCCCCCATGTGGACACAGATGGCCACCACAAGATGGCTGGCAGTTGTGGGTGATCTGGTCAGCAGGGGAAGGCAGTTGGCAGGGAACAGGCCTGTAAGGAAGAGTAGTTGGGGGTGATCAGGCTGGCAGTGGAGGACAGTTAGGGGCACTAGGCCAGCAGGAGAAGGCAGTTGGGAGCAACCAAGTCTGCAGAGGAGGGCAGTTGGGGGGACTAGGCTGGCAGGTAAGGGCAGTTAGGGGTGACCAGGCCTGCAGGGGAGGGCAGTTAGAGGCAGTTGGGTGGGCAGAGAAGCAGTTAGGCATTGATCAGGCTGTCAGGGGAATAGTTATGGGGTGATCAAGCTGGTAGGCAGAAATGGTTAGGGGCAATAAGGCCAGCAGGCAGGTGAGTGGTTGGGAGCCAGCAGTCCTGGATTGTGAGAAGGTCCAATCCTAGTGGGCAGTCAGACATCCCTCAAGGGGTCTCAGATTGGAGAGGGTGCAGGCTGGGCTGAAGGACACCCACCCCCCATGCACAAATTTTGTGCACTGGGGCCTCTAGTGTGTGTGTGTGTGTGTATATATTTATGACATTTTTTCTTTATTCATTCATTTGTCAATAGACACTTAGGTTTTTTCCATACCTTGGGTCTTCTAAATTAAAAATAGAAGTACTTTACCTTGGCCAGTTTTCTCATTGGTTAGAGCATCAGCCCACAGACCAAAGGGTGCAGGTTCGATTCCCAGGCAAGGACACGTACCTGGGTTTCAGGCCTGAGGCTGGTCTGGGTCAGGACACATGCAGGAGGCACTGATCAATGTGTCTTTCTCACATCAATCTCTCTTTCTCTCTTCCCACTTTCCACTCTCTCTAAAAATCAATGGAAAAAAATATCCCCAGGTGAGGATTAACCAAAAAATAAAAATAAAAATAGAACTACCTTATGACCCAGCAATTCACTTAAAAGTTTTTATATGAAAAAATCCAATTTGAAAAAATATATGCCTTCCTATGTTCGTTGCAGCATTATTTACAATAGCCAAGAGATAGATTTTTTTTTAAAAGAAAAAGCTGAGAAAAATGAAATAGGTGCAAGTCTTTAGACACAAACTCTTTGAAGCTGTAGCTTCTTGTCCTTAAAACACTCAATTAGAGGCTGTGTAAGCATGTCCGGGGTAATGCAGAGGGCTCACTTGGGTGGGTTGATCTCAGGTTCTACAATTAAACCCTGCCTTCACATGCCACTTATCTCATGGCCTAAGAGATGGTCAATGGCCACATTAAATTAACTTTTCATTTAAAAGACGCATTTTAGACAATATGAATTGTACAATTAATTTTTAGTCTCCCATGAAAGTCATTATAATACATTTTCCTAGTTCTTGCTGTTCTATTCTGGAAGTCTTTCAGTATGTGATGGGTGGTGGGGAAGTGAAGAAACATACCTTGATGTTTCAATATATTTTACAGCAGATATTTCCCTAAGACAGTGGTCGGCAAACTCATTAGTCAACCGAGTGGCAAACAAACCGCAGCTAGGGAGCTGCATGTGGCTCGCAAGCCGTAGTTTGCCGACCACTGCCCTGAGAGGTCAGTCTTGTTTGTTTATAAAATGAGATGTTCTCTAATTAACTAGGAAACATTTCACCCTGAGGTTTGGTTAGCTAAGTACCCCATCAGCAAATCTTTGATTTACCAAAGAGTAGTTCACATTTTCTCAAGACCTCCAAAGTGCACATAATGTAAACTCCCCTGCAGTCATAAAAAAGAAAAGGCTATTTGTGTCTGAGTTCTCTATCACCTGCCTGAACAATGGCACACCTTGTGTCACCTATTACCTGCCCTACTAGGAAGCAAACCTATCAAGCTGAATGAATGAGTTTGGAAAGGGTAAGGCCAGGGGCTGAGGTCACAATTTCCTCACAAGAATATGGTCCTACTTTCTAGAAGCAGGATCCTTGATTTCCATTCCTCGGGGCGTCTCCTTCTTAAAAAACAGGAGCAATAGTGACAGCAATAGCTTTATTTCTGTTTTACTTCTCTGGTCCCCAAATCACACACTCTCAAAGAAGCAAAGCTGAACAGAAAATAATCTATTATACAACTCTTTTTGAGTTTGAATCAGCAATTTACCTGCACTTTTAAAGGAAGGGAAAAAAGGAGATGTCAAGAGCACTAAAAAAATTAAAAAAAAAAAGTGAGTGATTAAAGTATGTGTGTCTAACCTCTTGGTCACTCAAGACAATTAATTGGGCTAAAACAAATCACCTATTTGGCAGTACCTTTCTACAGGATCAACCAAGGCCCTATTACCTATCAATGATGATTGGAAAGGAAGAGCTGTTCTCCACAGCTCCATCGCTCTGCTGCCCTTCTTTCTCCCTAGAAAGAGCACTTGGTGAACATGCACCAGCATTTCCGACAGTGAAAGTTTCCCTTTCCATTCTTTTGTTTAGTCCCTATTGTTGCTGAGGGGCTTCCCAAGAAGCCAGGGCATCTGTCCTGCACTCCATACTCCCAGTGAACGCTAAGCGAAGGAGGAGAGCGCCTTTCTCAAGTATTAGGGGAGAACCCCAGGGGTACGACCCGCCCCAAACTTCCTGACACAATGCTGCAGTCATGGGTAAGGCCTGGCGACCCCCACGACATCTGCCCACTCCTCGAGGGGCGGAGAGAGGGTAGAAGATTCAGCAGATTTGAAAGGAGGTCCTGGTTGCACTTGCCCCTGCTGATCTGACCCCTCCTGGGTGAGGCACACCCTGGCTGGGGGAGGAGAGGCACATTAGGGGTCTTCAGCCTCTCCCAGGTAAACACACAGCCTGCGGTGAGCTGTCATAAACAGTGTGGTTAGAGGACATTTGAAGGGCCAGTGCTTTTTGAGAACTGCTTTCCAAACTATCTACACTTATTGGGACCCTTTGCCATTGGTATCAATGAACAAAATATCTCTTTCCTTTTAGGCTTCAGGCAGGCGTGGAAGCCACTGGGAGCAGCTTTTTTAGTAAAAAGTAGAATATTAACCCTCTCTCTGTAATCCAGAGAGGTTTACCTAGCCCCTTTCTGGCTCTCTTTTAAGGAAAGAATGGAGATATGCTTAGCTTCTGTGGTCTTCAATGTATGGGAATGTGATCCCACTCAGACATACAAGGGTTAATTGTATTCAGGTTTGTGGTATATCTAACCATCCACAGTGCATTCTCAGTCCTAAAGCTCCAGTTCCAAATATTTACCTCTGAAAACAAGTAAGCCATGACCTTACTTCTGATGATACACATGGTATTATGGAGACAGACTCTTCTTCCCTTTTACAATTCAAAGAATTTAAATCTATTAGCATTCTGCTTCAGTAATGGAATTTCTTGATTGTTTCAAAATCTCTTATTTAAGAATTTAATTGTAATTAGTTTGCTTAATAATAGCATTTTAGTTTCACTACTGACAGAACCAAAACTAAAGCCCTGAGCATCAGTGTTAACCTCAGCACACACCATGAGGTGCAAAGGGTCTTTCTGGAGAGTTCTATCCTCTCTGGATGACCCTTTCAAGTCATTCAGCAAATATCGGATAGGCTTAGAACACATTTCTCATGATTTCCACCTTCATTGGGAGCGCTGAGAAGTCTGAGTTGATAAAGGCAGTGATGACACAAGTGAGCCTGACCTCCAAGCCTCCCAAAAGCCTGTTGCCTGAGAAGAAGCAGGGCCGGGTTCTCTCCCCCGAGCTCAAGTTTTCTTCTTCTACATCATGTGATTGCCTAGAAACCAATGTAATGACGTGAATATAAACCTTTGAGCAGCTTCTGGATGTAAGTGAGGAAAAAATAGTTGATGTGGCCATATTCTTTTAATTCCTCCCACATGTCTACTGCATGACATTTGTGAATAGTTTTTCTTCATCCCCAGAATTGTTATGAGGAAAGTCTGGATACTACCAATTTACTGATGTTCTGTAGTTTGAATTAACAATAAAATAATAAAAATAAAATCTTTAGTGTAGTCTCTTTTCTCTACCAAAATAATGATACTACCACCAAACCAAAACCTCAAGTTCATTACCTGAGCATTAAAAAAAAAAAAAAAGTAAAGGGAGTTTGAAAATTGGATATGCTCCCTTATCCCTCCTCTCAAATTAGTACATAGTCTAAAAAAATTTTTGAACTCTCTTCTTACTCTAGAAGAATCTACATTTTGTTTCATGAAATCTCAAATCATCCAAGTGACAAGCTGATAGATGGTTTTTAAGTTTAATGACTCAAAACTTCAACTGTCCTTTCAAACTAATGGCCAGTGACAAAATGGATTTAGGGTTTATATACTTCTTTAAAATTAATTCAGTAAAAATGAAAATGTTTTTCTGCCTTTGGGGGTCTAAATATAAAAATGAACAGTTCATATAATTACATGTATTTCTTAATTCATTTAAGAACTCAAAGAGTTAAAAAAATTTCTATTAAGCAGTCTTTGTTCATTTAAGTAAACCTGTGTGCTTTCCAAACATTTAAGTCCAAACAGAGTAAAGTGACCCTGGGAATAAAACAAAAAAGGCCTTTCGGAGACCCATCCATTCTAATGGATCAAACAATTAAAACAGAACCCTTCACAGATGACAATGCTGCCATGGGAGGGGTCATGGACCATCAAACGTAGATAGAACATTAATCTTCCACAATTTTATTCTACTTAACATTTTTGCTAATGAGTACAAACCATTCACAGCTCCTGGGCCGAGCAGGCTGTGTCAAAGCTGCATGGTGAGTGAGGGTTTGCAGGTTAGAATTTTCTGTCTCCCTCTATAGTTGTGCGCCTCCCCAGCGCTCTTACAATTCAGCAGGAAAAATATGTAAGAAAAAGAGAACAATCTCGGAGCAGATTTTGTTTTATAATGAAACCACCACTGAGGCAATTGGGTGGATGAGGGTATTCTGGGTTTTGGACAACCATCCAGCTATGTTACAGGTTGGAGTATTGATATTCTGGCTCCGTAGCCCCCTCTGCTCTCCTTGGCAAAGTTCAAACAACATCCCCAAAGTGGCAGCCAAATCCAAACAACAGACAAAGCTCTCCACAGGGGCAGTTCTGAGCAGCATCCCGCATTCTAAGGAAGCTGCACTGGGGCAGGACATTTTCTTCTAGAACACTAGCTAGATCTGTTAGAACAGAGGCAAGAAGACACTTGTGTGGCATAAAGTCCACCGAGGAAGAGAACTAGGGTGTGTGCTTAATTAAATTCAAGCAAGCACTAAATGCACAGTGAGGTTCCACCCAGGGGGCGCGGAAGGCGCTGGGCCCATATCCCTGCAGGGGTAGCAGGTCCCCCCAGCCCGTCCTGGTCCAAAAGCTGCATTCCCACCACACTCACCTGGGCCAAGGTCCCGCTCTCTAGGAAGGGGGGCAGCCCAGCCAAAAAGGCAGCAATGACAGTAGCACTGGACTGACTGTTCTTCACCTGACAGGAAGAACCTCCTGGTGCCTCCACCTTTTAACTGAAATGTGTCACCAATGACAATTACTGCTGTCCGGTAAGGTAATTGTATTATTGTCATCTGCTTTTCACAAGTTTCTGGGGCGCACATCACACAGTCATACCGGTCAGTTCTGCCTGGGACTTAGGGTCTGGCCAGGAGCCTACCGGCCTTCCTGTCCCCCAGATCTGAATGGGACTTTGTCAGTTACCCGTGACCCCGAAGACAAGCCCCAACGCAGCAAAGGAATCGGGGGAAAGGGCACCGGCCCCGCCGGGCCCTCAGATACAGGTGTGATGCATTCACAAACCTGTTGTGCAGGCCGAGGGGGACTCTGGCGTCTAAGCCAAACCAGTCCGTCCTGCTGCCGCGGGCTCGGGCTCGCAGGGGACGCAGGATGCGGATCCGCCTGATAAGGTCTCCCCGGGCAACTCGCGCGGGCACCCACTGGAAGCCGCAGGGCCGCTCGGAGTGGTCGCCAGCCAGAGCGACAGGGAGAGGGGGGTAACCGGCTGCCGACACCCCTCTGGGCTTCTCGGGACGGGGGCGGGCGCTGCTACTCCGCGGTCACCCCGCACCCAGCCCCGCTTACCTATTGGGGCTCTGCGCGCGCAGCGGCGCCCTCTCGGCGGCAGGGCGAGCGGGCGGCCGGCTGGTGTCTGGAGTCGCAGTCAGCAGGGCCCCCACCTCGGCGCCTTTTAACCGCGCCCCACCCCGCCTCTGCCCTGACGCTCCGGGCGCTCTCAGAGGCGAGCGTGCGGTGGCCAGCACGGGCCCGCCCCGGGGCGCAGGGCGCAGGACAGGTCTCTCCTGGGGGCGCAGGGACTGAGGACGGGCTGGGGGTGCCCGGGGCATCGGGCGGGCTCCTCAGTTAGGGGAGCCGAGCGCACGGGGAGGACAGGATCCTGGCTTTCCCCTCTGCCCGAGAGCAGGGGTTGTAGGGCAGGTCCCCCCTAAGGCGCTGGAGACAGAGGGTCAGCCAGGCCCGGTCCCTGGGGGGGTGGTGGCCGGTGTCTCCCGCTGGGTGGCTGCTCACCCAGAGCCCAGATGCCCTGGGGAGAGGGCTTAGGGGAGTGGGCCCACCGCCTGCGGAGAGGATTCGAACCCAGGACCCTTCTGGGTGAGGACCAGGGGCAGGCTGTGTTTTGCCAGGACACATCGCCCTCGCGCTCTGCACGCGGCCACCCTCCTGTAGAACACGGCTGCTCTCGCACGGCCCTTTCCCACAGAGCAGCCTGGAGGCACGGGGACTGTTTTTCTCTGTCAATTAATGGCCGCTTGGAGGAATTAAAGGGATTATTTGAGTTATCTCCGTCCTTTGAAGCCATCCTAGGGGGAGCGGAGTGGGCTTCCCTCAGCGCCATGGGCCACCACGTGGAGACCCTGGCCTTTTCCAGACAGGGCTCTGGTGCCGAGGGTGGCCTAGGGGCTGGTGCAGGGGCTCGTGGGGTGGAAATGTGGGAAGCTATTAGGTCCCGGGCTTGACAGATTGGAAGCTATCTTGACAAGAGATATGTAACTTGCCTCTCCCACAGAATTGATTGGTAATTTAAAATGTCCTTACCTAAACCATATGCTTCTTGTTAAGTCATAGTCTGTCATGCAACAGGACTAATGGTGGTTCTTAAGATGTCTCTTTAAGGTCGTGACCCAGACTTCATAAAGATCCACCTTCTGAAGTGTTTTATCAGAGAACTAGAGGCCTGGTTGCATGAAATTTGTGCACGGGAAGGGGCGGGAGAGGGGTGTCCCTCAGTCCCCTGTACTCTCTCCAATCTAGGACCCCTCCTATCGGGATTGGGCCTAAATGGGCAGTCAGACATCCTTCTCACAATCCAGGACTGCTAGCTCCAAACTGCTCACCTGCCTGCCAGCCTGATCACCCGCTAACCACTACCTTGCCAGCTTAATTGATGTCTAACTGCTCCCCTGCCAGCCTGTTTGCCCCCAACTTCCCTCCTCTGCCGGACTGGTCACCCCTAACTTCCCTCCCCTGCAGACTTGATCTCCCCCAACTGCCCTCCTTTGCAGACCTGGTCCCTCCCAACTGCCCTCCCCTGCTGACCTGGTCACCCACAACTGCCCTCCCTTGCAGGCCTGGAACCTCCCACCGTCCTCCCCTGGTGGTCATCTTGTGATGGCCATCTTGTGTCCACATGGGGGCAGGATCTTTAACCACATGGGGGCAGCCCTCTTGTGTGTTGAAGTGATGGTCTATCTGCATATTACTCTTTTATTAGATAGGATAGAGGCCTGGTGCATGGGTGGGGGCCAGCTGGTTTGCCCTGAAGGGTGTCCTGGATCAGGGTGGGGGTTTCCTTAGGGTATGGGACAGCCTGGAAGAGGGGCCTATCGTGGTTTGCAGGCCAGCCACGCCCCCCAGTGACCCAAGTGAAGGCCCTAGGATCTGGGATTAATTTATGTTCTACAATTGAAACTTTGTAACCTGGAGCAGAGGCCTAGGCTAGGGCTGCAGAAGTTTGGTTTCCTCCATCGCTCTGGCAACCCTAGCCTCTTCTCTCTCCAGCTCTGTGGCTGCCGCCATTTCTGTTGAGGTCATGTATCTTCTATAATTGAACTTTGTAGCATTGAGTAGAGGCCTAGGCCGGCAAAGGTAGACAGAAAGCTTGGCTTCCTCCATTGCTGGGTAAACCCAAGCCTCCTTCCTGCTCTCAGTGTGGGCAGCCATCTTGGTTGGGGTTTATTTGTATAATTTGCTCCTGATTGGCTGTGGCTGTGGCTTGATCAGAGGTACAGTCAATTTGCATATTACTCTTTTATTAGATAAAATAGGTTCTCAGCCAACTACCCCTGAGTCAAGTCAGTTCAGAACACTTTCAGGTGGCACCTGCAATGGCCTTGCATGTAGGGGTGACATGTGAGAGACACCAACAGCTGCTTTAGGCTTTTTCATTTGACAGACTTACTGCCTTACTGTGTCCTATGCCTAGAATGTTTGGCCAGCCTTCAAGGTTGACTGGTCCTCTCCTGCCCTCCCTCTTCCCTCTTCCCAGCCCCAATATGGCATCTTCCCTGTCTTCTTGACATCACTCCTCCCAAACAGATATTTCAGCCAGGCATATCTGCCTACATAGTAAAATAAGAGCATTTTAAAAGCAGACTACACTATATACTTATCTAGGGATTATAAACAGTTAAAGCCTTTCTTTGCATTCCCACAGCACCAAGTAAAATGCTTTCCATACAGTAGGTGATGCTCGTGAGTAGTTGCATATTGATTGGTAAAACCCAGCCAGCATAACAGATAATCCTGGAAACAACTTTTGCTCCTGAAGCAAGAGTGCCCATGTTTTCACGCCTACAGCTAGTGCCATACAATACTGTATTGAGCGGTGGCATTCCAGACCAATGGAAATTATTGTAGGACCAATTCAGAAAAGAACTTTGAACCAAAGTAGCCAGAGATTATATTGCATTTACCCAAATGTCCAGAAAAGGAACTATCTAAAAATTGCAAAAATATCTCTTTTCCTGTTCAGGTTATCAATACTAGCTCCATGGTGCTGGCCTCTTATCTATCACCAGAGACCCATTGCAGGAAGATTCCTGCAAGAATAGGGCTTCCTGAAGCCTGAGCAAAGCTCACTTCCTTCTCCAATGCTTTGCTCCCTCCCGTCTCCTCTGCCTCACTCCCTTTTCTGCTGCCTTGCTCCCTCCCATCTCCTCGGCCTTGCTCCCTCCCTTCTCCCTTGCCCCGCCTGCTTCCCTCCCTTATCTGCCCCTGCCTGCTTTCCTCCCTTCTCCCCCACCCTGCTTGCTTGCTTCTCCACAGCTTTGCTTCCTTCTGTAGTGCTTGCTTCCTTCTACACCGTCTTCTGTGCCCGGATATGCAAATTAACTGCCATCTTGGTTGGGTTAATTTGCATAGTCGCTTTGATTGGCTGATGGGTGTGGCTGGTGGGTATAGCAGAGGTATGGTCAATTTGCATATTACTCTTTTATTGGATAGGATACATTTCTTAACACTTAGTCCCATTATTCAGTATTCACTTCTCATCAGATGGTCCTGTTGTAGCAGAAATTATATATGGACTATGTGAGAGTTACTGATATGCTAAGATCTTCATATGAAAACTGAAAAGTTAATTAAACATTTTATGCTAATGACATCCAAAGGCATCTAGACTGTTGACTGCTTTGTTGACTTTGTGTGCCAAACATGAAAAAACTTTCAGGGGATTATTACAACCCCACTTACACCATCGCATAATTCCAAAAACAAGACTTTTGCTGACCCGGTTCTGATTGGTGACCTAAATTATTTTGGTTGATATCCTCTCTATGCATCTGAAGGATGATTTCTGAGTCCAGACATTTAATTAGCACAAAATGTGTGAAGTGAGGATTTCCCGTTGCCATACCAGGAGGTTTAAAGAAATGATGGTAAGATTTCCTTTTGGAAATCTATAAATTCTCAGTGCCTTTACATAAAGAATGAAGGAGACTCCACCCCTCCCCCATTAGCAGTGACACACAGAGTGACCAAGAGTCGAGTTGCAAATTCAGCACAGGGACACTTCCTTGTAACCAACATGATCCTGGAGATGTAGAGAGAGAACCATGTGCTGCCCTTAAGTAAAGATGAACATTTTTGTCTCTTTGCTCAACAAAAAAGCCTGCATTGAGCAGGCTTATGTTCAGCTGGGCAAATGAAGGAAACTGTTCCTGTCTTAAGTTTTCTAGTTTGATTTTTAAATCTATGTGCAAGGTCACGTGAGATGCTTTGAAAGGCTAATACAACACTGCACAGGTTTCTGGGCATTGAGTTTTGAGGGTCTTGTTCGGGGGAGCCTAGGAACTGTCACTTTTATGAAGTAGTATCTTGAGTATTGCTGATACGGGTGGTCTGAGAACCATACTTAGAAACATGTTAGTAATGGATGTTCTTTGCTTTTTGATTTTTAATTATAGTAAAAATACATATAACATAAGCTCACTTATTTAACCATTTTAAATTGCACACTGTACAAAGTTGTTTGGTATATTCACAGTTGTGTAGCCTTCACTACTGTTTAGTTCTAGAACATTTTCATCACCCCAGAAGAAAACCCAGTACCCATTAAGCAGTCACTCTTCAGTTCCCAGCCCCTGGCTACTCCTCTGCTTTCTGCCTCTATGGATTTGCCTATTCTGCATACTTTTATAGACAGGATCTTACATATTTGGCCTTTTATATCTGGCTTTTTTCATTTAGCATGAGGTTTTCAAAGTTCATCCATGTTGTAACAGGTGTCAGTATTTCATTCCTTTTAATGGATGAATAAAATGTGACATGTCTACACCACATAATGCTTACCCATTCACCTGTTGGTGGACACTTTTGTAGTCTTGGTTGTGATTGGTGACATGAAATTCATTTGCTTATTGATGAATTCTGAGGTGTGTGGCAGCTGAGATTAAGGTGGTATGCCCACATGACAGGGGAGACTGGCTGGCCTTGCTGGAGTGGGTCTTGCTTTGAGGACTAGATGGACAGAGTGGTCAGGCAGGACCAGAGAGGGGAGACTATCAGTCAGCAAGAGGATTTTAGACTGGCTGTGAAATGAGGAGAGGGAGAACAACTGCATTAGGTGACTCGAATCTGGCAATTTTAATGAATCCACATTCATTGCCAGTTAGTGTGATGTGACTGCCTAACAGCTATTGTCATTCTGGGTGCCATCAATAGAAGTTTGGTGTCTCAATAAGGAATCTGTTTCCTTCCTCCTAAGATGCTAGGTCCCACCTAGTATGAGCTGACAGCTATTGAACCACTTACACCCCACCTAATTTTCTAACTTTTGACTTTTTGTGTGTTAATTTAATATCTCTACAGGAGACACAAACTGCAGACAGAACAAGCAGTGAGTTTCTATCGGGAAGAGTCCACTAAAGGCTGAATGACCTTCAACCAGGTGCTGTTTCGATATGGATTGGACTAGGTGGCTTTCCAATCCTGAGAAACACCAATGACACAGTCACCACTAAGGAGAGGAAAAGCTGAGTCAGACATTTGGTTTTGATCCAAATGATCTAGGAGAAAATCACATTTCTTGTCCACTGTCACAAAGAGATGTTGGTCAAGGAAGCTGACTTGAAAAAAAGTGATGTTTGGAAACCCTGACCATGGGATGTTAGCAAAATGTCACAGGTGGAACGTGACTGTATGTCTATTGAACTCTCAATCTGGGAGTTCAGTATTGTGTCTGACTGGATTTACCGCTCACGCCTGTCTACTCAGTGTTGTTCAGGTCCTGCACTTTTCCCAGCTGTGCTTAGAATCATTTCCCACTGTCATGGACTTGCTTGTCCACGATACTTCCCTGGTCGTTGCTTCTCTCCGAGTGCTCCTGGAGGTCTTTCCTTCTTCTGCTCACCCTGGTCCCTGCTTTCCTACTCTGCAAGTCTGTTCTCCTTCACCCCCTGTTATAGTTGTATACTTTACCTTGCCTGCAATTATTTTCTTAATGTGTTAAAACATTTCAGGACAGAACTCACAGCTTACTTATCTTTGTACCATTGTACCATTTGTACCATTGTCCCTCCTCCCACCTAGGACCAAAACCTTCTGTAATTGACAGAGAAAATCAATCAACTTCAAGAGGTGTCAAGTCAGTACACAGTTGCTGATTGAGAGAGTGAGTTCTCTAAGAAGGACATGGTGGAAGAGAAGGTGGATATCTAAACTCTGAGCCTTACAGCAAGGAGAAATGGGAGCCAGTAATGGAAGAGAAAAAAGGGAATTAAAAGGGGAAGGCTATCCCAGAAAAGAGGCAGAGAGTGATGGTGCAGCTGATGGGTGGGGCTAGAATATCCAGAGAAACAGAGCCAGTGGAGGGAAAATGTAGAGAGAGAGAGAGTATAGGAAATTTTAAGACTGTCTCATACTTGGTCATTTTCTCTTTCTGGTATGATTGGCCAATCCAAAATCTGCAGGGTTGGCCATCAGGCTGGATATCCAGGGAAGAGTTCATGTTGCAGCTCGAGTTCAAAGGCCATCTACTACCACAACTTCCTCCTCCTCCTCCTCCTCCTCTTCCTCCTCCTTTTTTTTACATTTTAATCTTTATTGTTCAGTTTATTAATTACATTGTTCCCCCCTTTTCCCCCTGTAGCTCCCCTCCACCCGGTACCCATCCCATCCTCTGCCCTTACATCCCCCGCACTGTCCTCTCCCATAGGTGTATGATTTTTGTCCAGTCTCTTGCTGCACCTTCCACACCCCTTTTCTCCCCAAGAATTGTCAATCCATTCCCTCTCTATGCCCCTGATTCTGTTATATTCACCAGTTTATCCTGTTCATCAGCTTATTAATTCACTTGATTTTTAGATTCATTTGTTGATAGATGTGTATTTCTTGTTCATAATTTTTATTTTTACTTTTTTCTTCTTCCTCTTCTTAATGAATACCTTTCAGTATTTCATATAATATTGGTTTGGCAGTGATGAACTCCTTTAGCTTTTTCTTATCTGTGAAGCACTTTATCTGACCTTCAATTCTGAATGATAGCTTTGCTGGGTAGAGTAACCTTGGTTGTATATTCTTGCTATTCATCACTTTGAATATTTCTTGCCACTCCAATCTGGCCTGCATAGTTTCTGTTGAGAAATCCACTGACAATTGTATGGGTGCTCTCTTATAGGTAACTAACTTTTTTTCTCTTGCTGCTTTTATTTATTTATTTTTTTAAATCTTTATAGTTCAGTTTATTAATTACATTTCCTCCCAATAGCTCCCCTCCGCCCAGTACCCATCCCACTCTCCTCCCTCACCTCCCCCCCTCTGTCCTCTCCCATAGTTGCATGATTTTTGTCCAGTCTCTTGCTGTACTTCCCACACCCTTTTTCTCACCAAGCATTATCAGTCCATTCCTTCTCTATGTCCATGATTCTGTTCTATTCCTCATTTTACTCATCAGGTTGTTAATTCACTTGATTTTTAGATTCGTTTGTTGATGGATGTGTACTTGTTGTTCATAATGTATATTTTTACCTTCTTTTTCCTCTTCTTAAACAATACCTTTCAGCATTTCATATAGTATTGGTTTGGCGGTGATGAACTCCTTTAGCTTTTTCTTATCTGCGAAGCACTTTATCTGACCTTCAATTCTGAATGACAGCTTTGCTGGATAGAGCAATCTTGGTCGTAGATTCTTGCTATTCATTACTTTGAATATTTCTTGCCACTCCCATGTGGCCTGCATCGTTTTTGTTGAGAAATCCGCTGACAATCATATGGGTGCTCCCTTATAGGTAACTAACTGTTTTTCTCTTGCTGCTTTTAATATTCTCTCTTTATCTTTTGCTCTTGGCATTTTAATTATGATGTGCCTTGGTGTGGTCCTCTTTAGATTCCTATATTTTGGGGATCTGTGCACTTCTTGGGTTTTCAAGTCAATTTCTTTCAGCAGGTGGGGGAAGTTTTCAGTCACTATTTCTTCAAGTAGCTTTTCATTACCTTGCTCTCTCTCTTTTTCTGGCACCCCAATAATTCTGACGTTAGTATGTTTGAGATTGCCCCAGAGTCCCCTTATATTATCTTCAATTTTTTGGACTCTTTTGGCTTCTTGCTTTTCCAGCTGAGTGGATTTTGCTTTTTTGTATTTCAAGTCTTTGACTTGGTTTTTGTGGTCGTCTGGACTGCTTTTAGATCTTTGTATAATATTTTTTGTTTCAGTCAGTGTATGCTTAATTTCTAGTTGGTCTTTTTTCATATCCTTGTAGGCGTTGTTCATTTCTTTGTAGGTGTTATTTATTTTGGCGTAGTTCTCATTAAGTTTCTCGGCCTTTTCTAGTAGCCTCTTCATAAACCTAATTACTGTGGTTTAGAACTCTATGTCTAGTTGTATTTTTTCCTCCATTTCTTTCACAACTGAGTTCTTTCCTTTTCTCTGCATTGTGGTTGCTTTCCTGAGTTGGTCCCTTGGCAGTGTGTGATAGGTATCCTCTAAGGAACCGTGGCTCAGCTTCCTTATGGTCAGCCTTAAGTCTGCCCTTCCTGGCGCACAGCTTCCACGTCTAAGGGGCGCGTGGCGTCAGCCCTAGGTCTGCCCTTCGTGGCACACCGCTTCAGGTCTATGGGGCTCATGGCGTCAGCTTATCTGTGCGGCTCACGGGTCTCAGTGTTGGGTGGCAATGTAAATCCACCACTGGTCTCCCCGTTGCCAGACAACTCTGCCTCTCCCCAAATGAGTCTGCACAGCCAAAGTCTCACTCAGGGTTGTAAAACAAAGCAGTATGGTGGTCTCCAAGCAAATGAACAAGTCGAGTGTTCTCTGCCCGGTTGCGCATTCCAGGACTCGTGCACTCTCCCCAAACACACAGACCTCAGCTGCGCCCGGGATAAAACCAGCCGGGCTTGCTGTCTGCTGCCCGTCCCTCACCGCTCGCTCGCACTCTGAACCTCAAAGCTGCACACCGCTGCTCCTCCTGAGCCACCGCTGCGTCCCACTTCTACTTTTATGTGTGGAATTTTCACTCAGCCAGCTCTCAGGTGATTCTGGACGTTGTTTGTTCTGTTGTTAAGTTGTAGTTTCAGAATTGTTGCGTGGATGGCAAGATAGGTGCTCACCTATGCCACCATCTTAGTTGTCTCTGCCTCTCTTGCTGCTTTTAATATTCTCTCTTTGTCTTTTGCTCTTGGCATTTTAATTATGATGTGTCTTGGTGTGGTCCTCTTTGGATTCCTATAGTTTGGGGTTCTGTGTGCTTCTTGGACTCCTAAGTCAATTTCTTTCACCAGGTGGGGAAAGTTTTCTTTCACTATTTCTTAAAATAGGTGTTCATTATCTTGCTTTCTCTCTTTTCCTGGTATACCTATAATTCGGATGTTGGTATGCTTGAGGTTTGTCCCAGAGGCCCCTTACACTATCTTCAATTTTTTGGATTCTTTTTGCTTCTTGCTTTTCCGGCTGAGTGGATTTTGCTTCTTGTATTTCCAATCTTTGACTTGATTCTTGTGGTCCTCTAGATTGCTTTTAGGTCTTTGTAAAATATTTTTTCTTTCAGTCCGTTAATGTTTAATTTCTAGTTGGTCCTTTTTCATATCCTCGGGGGTCTTGTTCATATACTCGAGAGTCTCGTTCATATCCTTGAAGGTCTCAGTCATTTCCTCGAAGGTCTCATTAAGTTCATTGGCTTTTTTTAGGAGCCTCTTGAAAAACCTTATAACCGTGGTTTTGAACTCTGTGTCCAGTTGTTTTTCCCCCTCCATTTCTTTCACATCTGATTTCTTTCCATGTCTGTGCATGGTGGCTGCTTCCCTGAGTTGGTCAATTAGCTTTTTGTGGTAGATGTCCTCTAAGGGACAGTGGCTCAGCCTCCCCAGTTACCTGAGGTGGATACTCTTGCTGCAGCCCTTTATGGGTTTCACAGTCTTGTTGAAGTTAAGCCTAGATTATTGTTGTTAGCACTAGGAGGGTTTGACATCCAGATCAATTGGCTGTGAGGATCAGCTATGCTCAGGTTGAATGGGTGGAGTCTCCGGGCTGAGCAGGCAGCCTTGATTTCCCATCAACTCTGACCTATGCGGTACCTGGATCTCTGTGCCTGGTGGTAATGGCTGCATGAACCTCTGAGAGAAAGCTGCCACCGAGTTCTAACCGCTGCCGGACAATTCAGCCTCTCCCCAGATGAGTCTGCACACCCAAATTCTCACCCAAGGTTGTAAAATAATGCAGTCCGGTGGTTTACCGAACGAGAGAGCAAATCATGAGTTCTCTCTGTGCGCTCATGTGCTTCTGCAGTTCCCAAGTTTACTCGCCCTCTCTGCAAGCTCCCAGATCTCTGTGGCATCCGAGTTTCAGTGTGCTTCCTTCTTACTGTCCAGTTTTACCTGTATGAGTGTGGGTTCCCCTGACCTCACCTGGAACTGGGGCATCAGTGCAGTGGGATGCCTTTGATTCCCTCTCCACTCGAGAAAACCAGCTGGGTTTGCATCTTCGTGCCCTTTCCACTCACACGCGCATGGCTCCAAACCTCTGACTTCCCGCATATCCTCAACTCTGCCCTCTGCCACTCCTCTGAGTCACAGAGTCCTATCTTTACTTTTATTTGTGGAATTTCCACTCAGCCAGCTTTCCGGTGATTCTGGATGATGTTTGTTCTGTCGTTAAGTTGTAGTTTCAAAATTGTTGTGTGGGGCAGCAAGATAGGTGTTTACCTATGTTGCCATCTTGGTTCCTCCCTCCTCCTCCTTAAAGACATGGTTGGGTTAGATACAGAGGTCTCTCTTTTTTATTTTTTAAAATATATCTTTATTGACTTCAGAGATGAAAAGAGAGGAAAAGAGAGACAGAAACATCAATGATGAGATAAAATCATTACTGCCTCCTGAACATCCCGTACTGGGGATAGAGCTACAGCCCTGACCCGGAATCAAATCGTGACCTCTTGGTTCATAGGTCAATGTTCAATGACTGAGCCATGCTGTCGGGCACTCCCTCCTTGAGGAACATTAGTCGTTTCTCCTAATGCCTTCAACTGATTGGATGAGTCCCACCCACATTATGGAAAATAATATGCTTTATTCAGTTTACTTTTTAAACTCATAACCACATGTTAAAAATATCTTCATAGCAATAGCTAGACTTGTGTTTGGCCATACATCTAGGCATCAGCCCAATCCAGGAAGTTGACACATAAAATTAACCATGACTAGTGCATTCATTCTGCTTTCTAGCTGATGATTCCTGCCACATGCAAAGCTTTGGGGCCATCACAGTGCAAGGTCACTTTTCCTTTAAGAGGCTTTTGGTGGAGTGAGGACCCAGTCAGTCCTCAGCAAGTGCAGTTCCTGTGAGGACCATGAAAGGGTGGCCAGAGCAAGAAGTATCACAAATGGACCAAGGACACAAGAATAAAGCAGGGGTTTCTGAGTAAAGAAGAGACTTGTTAAGATTCTAATTCTGTGATATGCAACTAAAAAGGAACTGCTACAAAATGTTAACAATCACATATTTTTATCAGTTTTAAGTTATTTTACAAGCAATTTCAGTTCCCCCAATGAATATGTGATACATTTATTATAAGGAAGATAGAAATAAAAAAAATATATAGGAGAACCAAGATGGCGGCATAGGTAAAACACCTATCTTGCCGTCATACACAGCAATTTTAAAACTACAACTTAACGAAAGAACAAACACCTTCCAGAATCACCGGAAAGCTGGCTGAGTGAAAATTCGACAAATAAAAGTGAAGATAAGACACTGTGACTCAGAGGAGCGGCTGAGGACAGCATTGAAGATATGTATGGAAAGAGGTTTGGAGGAGCGCACGCGCCAGCGGATAGAGCGGGCGGTTGAAAACCAGACAGTTTTCTCGAACAGGGAGACAAAGACGTCCCACTGGACTGATTCTCCAGCTCTGGGCGAAGTCCAGGTAAAAACTGGACAGTGGGAGGGCACGCTGAAGCTCGGGTGCTGCAGGGGTCTGCTGGCTCGTGGAGAAGGCAAGCTTGTGTGAGTGCGCGTGAACTTGGACTGCGTAGAGAGCGCTCGCGACTTGCTCTCTCATTCGGGAAACCATCAGACTGCTTTGTTTTATGACCCTGGGTGAGACGTTGGGTGTGCAGACTCATTTGGAGAGAGGCTGAATTCCCCGGCAGCCAGTGGAGCTCGGCAGCAGCTCTCTCTCAGAGGTGCTGGCAGCCATTGCCCCCAGCACAGAGTCCCTGTGGCCACACAGGGCGGAGCTAACACTGTCTGCTTGGCCCAAAGACTCCGCCCATCCAACCTGAGCACAGCTGAACTTCACAGACAATTGGCCTGGAGGTCAACCCCTCCAAGTGCTAACAACGATTAACCTGAGCTTAACTTCAGCAAGACTGTGCAACCCATATCCACCTCAGGTAACTGGGGAGGCTGAGCCACTGTCCCTTGTAGGACATCTACCACAAAAAGCTAATTGACCAACTCAGGGAAGCAGCCACCATGCAGAGACATGGAAAGAAATCAGATGTGAAAGAAATGGAGGAAAAAAACCGACTGGACATAGAATTCAAAACCACTGTTATAGGGCTTCTCAAGAGGCTCCTAGAAAAGGTCAAGACCTATAAGGAAATAAGCAAGACCGAGAAGGAAATGAACGAGACCCTCAAGGATATGAAGGAGACAATCAAGGATATGAAAAAGGACCAACCAGAAATTAAGCATACACTCACTGAAATAAAAAATATTATACAAAGACCTAAAAGTACTCTAGAGCACCCCAAGAACCAAGTTAAAGATTTGAAATACAAAGAGGAAAAATCCACTCAGCTGAAAAAGCAAGAAACCAAAAGAATCCAAAAAATTGAAGGTAGTGTAAGGGGCCTCTGGGACAACCTCAAGCATACCAACATCCGGATTATAGGGGTGCCAGAAAAAGAGAGAAAGCAAGACAATGAAAACTTATTTGAAGAAATAGTGACCGAAAACTTCCCCCACCTTGTAAAAGAAATTGACTTAAGAGTCCAAGAAGTTCACCGAACCCCAATATATAGGAACCCTAAGAGGACCACACCAAGGCACATCATAATTAAAATGCCAAGAGCAAAAGAAAAAGAGAGATTATTAAAAGGAGCAAGAGAAAAACAGTTAGTTACCTATAAGGGAGCACCCATACAATTGTCAGCTGATTTCTCAACAGAAACGATGCAGGGCAGATGGGAATGGCAAGAAATATTCAAAGTGATGAATAGCAAGAATCTACAACCAAGATTACTCTACCCAGCAAAGCTATCATTCAGAATTGAAGTTCAGATAAAGTGCTTCAGAGATAAGAAAAAGCTAAAGGAGTTCATCACCACCAAACCAATATTATATGAAATGCTGAAAGATATTCTTTAAGAAGAGGAAGAAGAAAAAGATAAAAGTGTAAATTAGGAACAACAAATACACATCTAGCAACAAATGAATCTAAAATTCAAGTGAATTAATAAGCTAATGAACAGGATAAACTGGTGAATGTAACAGAATCACGGACATAGAGAGCGAATGGACTGACAATTCTTGGGGAGAAAAGGGGTGTGGGAAGTGCAGCAAGAGACTGGACAAAAATCATGCAACTATGGGAGAGGACAGTGAAGGGGGTGAGGGTGGAGGGTGGGATGGGTACCAGGTGGAGGGGAGATATAGAGGTAAAAAAGGGACAATGTAAATAATAAACTGAACAATAAAGATAATTTTTTTAAAAGTAAAAAAAAAAGAAATGAAAAAATGAAAACTAGAAGAGAGTGGGGATATTCAAGGTTATGACTTTTTGCTACTTAAAAAAAAAATAACAAAGACCATCCTTTAGACATTTTCTGTGAGTGCACCTCCTGGAAAAGAAGAAATCATCCACTGATAAGGTGTCAAATTAACTAAAATGCATCTTTGTAGAGCAATGGACTGTGTTTTATCTTATTGTTTACTTTTTTCCTTGACCCTTCTACAAATTGTAAGTTTCATGATATGATGGTTTTAGCATAAGTATTTTACCAACAAATTTTTTTTTAGTTGAGGACAGAGAGAAAGGAGTTAATAAATTTAGCACATATATTAGAGAATGTGACATGAGTAAACTAACATGAATTTTGATAGTAAATTAAAAATAGATGGAGTTTTTAAGTCTACTCCCAACTCGCCCTATTAGTTTCCAATCACTTACTTTCTACCTCTCTCTTTAAAAAAATATATTTTGATTGATTTATTTTTTATTTATATTCATTCATTCATTCATTCATTCATTCATTTATTTTTCAGAGAGGCGGAGAGAGGGATAGAGAGCTAGAAATATTGATGAGAGAGAAACATCGATCAGCTGCCTCCTGCACTCCCTACTGGGGATGTGCCCACAACCCTGGTACATGCCCTTGACCGGAATCACACCCGGGACTCTTGAATCTGCAGGCCAATGCTCTACCATTGAGCCAAACTGGTTAGGGCTACTTTCTGCCTCTCTTGACAATGACCAAGATCAGGGTCCTTCCCGAGGAAAGGCACTTAACTTGAGACTGTCTTTGAACTGTTCGCAGTGTGTTTCTTCCACACAGGTTCAGTTCATTTGGGAACAGCAGTACTTGGCTCTGGGGTTCCTAATGCAGCTTACATTAAACACACTTTCAGCGAATTTTGAGTATTGTTTCAGAGACAGCATTGTGAGTGCTGGGTGAGATTAGAGAAAATGAGGGGAAGAAAGGCCCCACCTGAAGAGAGAGGGAAGAGCTGGGTGACTAGGGGGTTCCAGGTCCCTCTGCTTTCCTGCTTCCTTAAATCCTTCTTGAAAAGCTCCAGCATCAGGAATGCCTTCTCTATCTCTGCTTCCTGGACAGATACAACCATACTTCAAGGAAAATAATAATTTTCTTTTTTATTGAGATACTAGAGGCCCAATGCATGAAATTTGTCCACAGGGGGTGGGAGGATGGCAGTGTCCCTCAGCTCAGCCTGCACTCTCTCCAATCTGGGACCACTTGGGGGATGTCCAATTGCCAGTGGGATAGGGCCTAAACTGGCAGTCGGACATCCCTCTCAAAATCTGGGACTGCTGGCTACCAACCATTCACCTACCTGCCTGCCTGATTGCCCCTAACAACTTCTGCCTGCCAGCTTGATCACCACCTAACCCAGTGGTCGGCAAACTCATTAGTCAACAGAGCGGCCAACAGCTGCCCCAACTACTCCCCTGCCAGCTTGATTGATGCTTATCTGCTTCCCGGCTAGCCTGGTTGCCCCCAACTGCCATCCCCTGCCAGCTCAGTCAACCTTAACTGCCCTCTCCTACTGGCCCAGTTGCCCCCACTGCCCTCCCCTGCTGGCCTGATTGCCCTCAAATGCCCTACCTGCCTTCCTCTCCTGCAGACCCAGTTGCCCCCAACGGCTGTCCCCTGCTGGCCTGGTCCCCCCAAATGCCTTCCCCTGCTGGCCTGATCCCCCCCCCCAACTGCCCTCTCCTGCTGGCGTGGTTGCTCCTAACTGTCTTCCCCTGCAGGCCCAGTCACCTCCAACTGCCCTTCCCTGCTGACCTGGTCACCCCCAACTGCTCTCTCCTGCTGGCCTGGTCATCTCTAACTGCGCTCCCCTATTGGCCTGATTCCCTACAACTACCTTCCCCTGCTGGCCATCTTGGGACCATATGGGGGTGGCCTTCTTGTGACCACATGGAGGTGGCCATCTTGTGCAAGGGTGCTATGTTCAATTTGCATATCACCTCTTTATTATATAGGATAATTGACATCTAACAATATATTAGTTCAGGTGTACAACATAATGATTTGATATTTGTATATATTGTGAAATGATCATCACATTAAATCTAGATAACATTTATCACCACACATAGTTATAAATATTTTTTCCTATAATGAGAATTTTCAAGATTTACTTTTTTTATTTAATAAATATTTATTGTTCAGATTATTACAATTATTCCTCTTTTTTCTCCCCATAGCTCCCTCTGCCCAGTTCCCAACTCATCCTCTGCCCTTACTGCCCCCGACCCCACTGTCCTCATCTGTAGGTGTATGATTTTTATACAGTCTCTTCCCATCCCCCCACAACCCTTTCCTCCTGAGAATTGTCAGTCTACTCCATTTCTATGCCCCTGATTCTATTTTATTTACCAGTTTATTCTTTTCATCAGATTTTTATTCACTTGATTTTTAGATTCACTTGTTGATAGATATGTATTTGTTGCTCATAATTTTTACCTTCATCTTCCTCTTTCTCTTCTTAAAGAATACCTTTCAGCATCCTATATAATAAAAGAAAAACATGCAAATTTGACCGTACCTTCGCTCCTGATTGGCTATGCTACCAGCCAGTCAGGAGCAGGGGTGGGGCCAAGTGGCACGAGCGCCAAGCCCCGGGGGCAGGGGAAGATGAAATGGTGGTGGCAGTGAGCACCCAGCCCTGGGCGCTGTGTGGGGAAGCCGAGGCAGCAGCAGCGGTGGTGGCGGTGGCAGGGAGCGCCTGGCCCCTGGGTGCTGTGACCGGAAGTGGCAGTAAGCACCCAGCCCCAGGGGCTGGGTGGTCGCAGGCAGCCAAGGCTGAGCAGGGCGATGGCTGGGTGCCCAAGGCCTAAAGCCTCTGGCGAGGCTGGGGGTGAGCCATCAGTTGGACATCCCCTGAGGGCTCCCAGTATGTGAGAGGGGGCAGGTTGGGTTGAGGGACCACCCACCCCCAGTGCACAAATTTTGTGCACCAGGCCTCTAGTTTCATATAATACTGGTTTGGTGGTGATGAACTCCTTTAGTGTTTTCTTATCTGTGAAGCTCTTTATCTGACCTTCAATTCTGAACAATAGCTTTGCTTAGTAGTGTAATCTTGGTTGTAGGTTCTTACTATTCATCACTTTGAATATTTATTGCCATTCCCATCTGGCCTGTATAATTTCTGTTGAGAAATCAGATGACAGTTATATGGGTACTCCCTGGTAGGTAACTAACTGTTTTTATCTTGCTGATTTTAATATTCTCTCTTTGTCTTTTGCTCTTGGCATTTTAATTATGATGTGTCTTGGTGCGGTCCTCTTTAGATTCCTATAGTTTGGGGTTCTGTGTGCTTCTTGGACTTTTAAGTCAATTTCTTTCACCAGGTGGGGGAAGTTTTCTGTCATTACTTCTTCAAATAGGTTTTTAGTATCTTGCTCTCTCTCTTCTTATGGCACCCACATAATTTGGATGTTGATATACTTGAACTTGTCCCAGAGGCTCCTCACCGTAACTTCATATTTTTGGATTCTTTTTTCTTTTTGCTTTTCCAGTTGGGGTTTTTTGTATTTCAATTTTTTGACTTGATTCTTATGATTCTCTAGTCTCCTGTTGGATCTCTATATATTATTTTTTTTATTTCAGTCAGTGTAAACTTAATTTCTAGTTGGTCTTTTTTCATATTCTTGAGGGTCTCGCTAAATTTATCAGCCTTTTCTAGAAAATTCTTGAAAAACCTTTGAGCTCTATATTCAGTCATTTGCTTTCCTTCATTTCTTTTATTTGTGGCCTGTTTCTTTGTCCCCACATTTTGGCTGCTTCACTGAGTGGATAGAGTGGCTTTGTGTGCTATGTGTCCTATAGGGCCCAGTGGCTCAACCTCCCCAGTTACCTGAGATGGACACTTTTGGTGCACCCCTTTGTGGGATGTGTGCACAGTCTTGTTGTAGTTAAGCCTTGATTGATGTTGGTATCACTGGCAGGAATTGATCCCCAGGCCAACTGGCTGTGAGGATCAGCTGTGTCTATGATGGGAGAACCGTTGATAGATATGTATTTGTTGCTCATAATTTTTACCTTCACCTTTATGAGACAAGACTTGCAAAAGCTTTTGTGCTCAGCATGGATGGGGCTGAGTCTCAGGGCAGAGCAGACAATATTGGATTTCCATCAGCCATGCCCTAAGTGGCCCCTGGGTCTCAGTGTCCCCTGGTAATTGCTGCAAGCACCTCTGAGAGAAAGCCACCCTTGGGTTTCTCCCGCTGCGAGACAATCCAGTTTCTCTCTGTATGAGTCTGGGTCTCCAGAGTCTTGCCAGGAATTGGAGTTCAGAGCTGTTGAGAACTTTTGTCTCCCTCCCACTTGAGAAAGCCCACTACATACTAAGTTGCTCACCCTCTTCATGCATGTACCTCAGTACCTCTGCCTTCCACAGTTTCTCAGAGACTCAGTGTGCTTTTCCCTTTCCTTGTAGTTGTAGAATTTCCACTCAGCCAGCTTTTCTGTGGCTGTGAATGATGTTCGTTTTGTCTTTTAGTTGTAGTTTTGAAGTTGTTGTGTGAGGCAGCAGTTTAGGTGTTTACCTATGCTGCCATCTTGGTTTCCCCCAAGATTTACTTTCTTAGCAGCTTTCATGTATGCATTAAGGTATTGTTAGCTATAGTCAACTGGCTGTACATTACATCCCAGGACTTACTTATTTTATAACTAGAAGTTTGTACCTTTTAACCTACTTCGCCTATTTCATCACCCCCCAAATAATGTTCTCTCCATCTTGTCTTATATAATAAAGAGGTAATATGCAAATTGACCATCATGCCCTCACAAGATGGCTGCCTACAACTATGCCAGCAGGGGGGTTAGTGAGGGATGACCAAACATCTGAACAGCAGGCTATGTGGAGTGACCAGGCCAACAGGGGGGTTAGTGAGGGGCAACCAAATGATTGAGTAGCAGGCTGCATGGGGTGACCAGGCCAGTGGGGAAGGGAACAGTTGGGGGTAACCAGGCCAGCATGAGAGGCAGTTGGGGGTAATTAGGCTGGCACACAGAGGCAGTGAAGTGTGATCAGGCTGGCAGGGTGGAGGGCAGTTAGGGACGACCAGGCAGGCAGGCAGGGAGGCAGGCAAATGATTAGGAGCCAGAAGTCCAGGATTGTGAGAGGGATGTCCGATTGGTTTAGGCCCAGCCTAAACCAACAGTCTGACATTCCCCAAGGGGTCCTGGATTGGAGAGGATGCAGGTTGGGCAGAGGGGACTACTCTCTTAACTCCTGTGCACAAATTTCATGCTGCCTCTAGTCTATACCAGGGTAATATGCTAATTACACCTGATAGTCCAGGACATCCTTCAGGACAAAGCTGCAGTAGCTGCGAGGGCCAAGAAGGGCCAGCAGCTGCGGCAGCTGTGAGGGCTGGCAGTGGCAGCAGCAGCAGGGTGATGGGAGCAGTGCCTTCCCCTGATCAGCCCAGTTGCCTCCCGCAGGGGGAGGCCTGACTGCAGCTTAGCCATCAGTGGGACATCCCCTGAGGGCTCCTAGATACGGGGCAGGCTAGGCTGAGGGACCCACCACAGTGCACAAATTTTTGTGCACCGTGCCTCTAGTTTATTAATAAATACCACGAGTTAGGCATTATTTCTATCCTTCAACAGTCCCACAAAGGCAGGGAATACTGTCCCCATTTTATAGGGAGGCAGTTGTGACCTTGAGGCCTCCCAGCTGGTCGGTGCCAGAGGTAAAATTCAGACTGAGCTTTTTTCAATTTCTTATAGGCTAAGGATACCCTCTTGAATGTTTCCTCCTGGAGGGACAACTCCTCCCCTTCCCTCGGCTCTTCCTATGTGGCTGTGGCATAGCCTGTTAGATAGTTGCTAGTGTTCCGAGTGCTCTCTGCCAACCTGTTTGTGCTATTTGTAATGACAACCATGGCCCAGCTTCTACTTGTTGACCAGTCCTGGATGGGTTAAGTTGCCACCTTCAAGAGGCAAAGATGATGACTACCAGTTATGATGGAGGCATAGGTAAATGCGGTACTTGCCACCTCTCACAACTACATTAAAATTTACAACTAAAATACAGAACAACTATCATTCAGAACCGCCTAAACTCTAGCTGAATGGAAGTCCTATAACTAGGAGCGGCAAAAATACAGGGTGGAAATGCAGAACAGGTTGGTCCCACACCCACGTGTGGCAGTTTAAAATCAGGAGGGATATATTGGCTGTGGAGGTCTCCCTGAGGAGCGAGGGGTCTCTGTGTCACACTAGGCCTTCCAGCCCAGGTTTGAAGTGCCGAGAAGATAAGTTACCTCAAATTCTTGCTCTAAAAATCAGTGGAAATTGTGGCTGAGTGACACAGAGGGTTAGGAAGTTCCTCTTAAAGGGCCCACATACGGACTTATTTAGATTCCTTCTGAACTCCAGTGCTGGAACAATAGCTTGAAAGAAACATTTAGGGAGGAGCTATTTTTCTTAGAATCATGGTGAGAGCTGGATGGGGCAGCTTTCTCCCAATCAAAAGTGCTGGCAAAGGCTAGTTTCCTGTTCTGAGCCTTCCCTGCCATAGAACTAACAGGCTGGGCCATATCTGAATCTATATAAATCTTGGTCACACTTTTTGCCCTACCCTGATAATTCCCTGAGACCCTTCCCCTTCCTTCTTGCAGGTTCATCCAAGCAATTTCCAGTGCCTTTTCCATACAACTGACCTCTCTTGCTTCATGCTTTGGACTTTCCTAAGATCTCTCAAACAAGCAGCAGCTGGCATCAGTATGCCCCATACCTCTCAATAAGTGGTCCCAAGCCTGGCAGTAGCGGCAGCCTGCCCTGGTTCACAGCTTGCCCACTCCTGGACACCTCCAAGCTCAACACAAATAGCAGCCATCTGAAGATCACTTTGTAACTCATGCTGGGTGGCCCTGGGCAGGACACAAGCAGAGATTGACTTTGTACCTTCTGGGAGACCCCATAGCCAGTGCACCTGGGGATCAGCTTCAATTACTCCAGATTACAACCCTACCATCTCCACAAGTGACACACTCCAGGGAAAGACCTGGTGAGCACCAAAGCCCCACTGAGAAGCGAATCTTGCTCCATAGGGTTGGCTTCTGCCCAGCAGCTCTTCCACTGTAGTTGCAGCTGGTTCTCACAACCAATTGGCCTGGGGGTCATTCCCTCCCAGTGATACCAACATAAACCAAGGCTCAACTATAATAGTAAATAAAGTGCACACAACCCACAAAGAGGCACACCCACGTTTCTTAGCTCAGGTGACTGGGCCCTACAGAACACCTACTACACAAGGCAACTCTACCAAGTCTGGGAGACATAGCAGATCTACCTAATACACAGAAACAAGCACGAGGAAACAGCCAAAATACAGAGACAAAGAAACATATCACAAATGAAATAACAAAAGAAATCTCCAGGAAGAAAAATAAGTGAAATGAAAGCAAGCAAACTTCCAGATAGAGTTCAAAGCAATGTTTATAAGGATTCTCAAAGAACTTAAGGAAAATTTCAAGGAACTTAGTGGAACGTCAACAACATAAAAAAAAAGGTCCAGTCAGAAATGAAGCATACACTAAATGAAATAAAGAATAATTTACAGGGGATCAATAGCAGAGTGGGAAAAGTAAAGAATCAAATCAAATATTTGAGATATAAGGAAGCAAAGAACACCCAATCAGAACAGAAAAAAATTCAAAAATGAACAGATAGTGTAAGAAACCGTTGGGACAACTTCAAACATACCAACATTTGCATCATGGGTGTAACAGAAAAAAAAGTGGGAGAAAGAAATTAAAAACTTATTTGAAAAAAGAATGACAGAAATAAGTAGACATACAAGTCCAGGAAGCCCTGAGAGTCCCAAATAAGATGAACTCAGAGTCCCACACCAAGACACATCATAATTAAAATGCCAAAAGTTAAAGACAAGGAGAGAATCTTAAAAGCAGCAAGAGAAAAGCAGTTTGTTACCTGCAAGGGAGCACCGATATGTCTGTCAGCTGATTTCTCAGCAGAAACTTTGTAGGCCAGAAGGGAGTGGTAAGAAATATTCAAAGTGATGAATAGCAAGGACCTACAACTAAGATTACTCTATACAGCAAAACTACTATTTAGAATTCAAGGTTATATAAAGAGCTTTCCAGACAAGGAAAAGCTAATCACCACCAAAGGAGTATTACAAGAAATGTTAAAGAGTTTTCTAGAAGAAGAAGAAGAAGAAAAGAAGAAGAAGAAGAAGAAGAAGAAGAAGAAGAAGAAGAAGAAGAAGAAGAAGAAGAAGAAGGGAAGAAGGAGAAGAAGAAGGAGAAGAAGAAGGAGAAGAAGAAGGAGAAGAAGAAGAAGAAGAAGAAGAAGAAGAAGAAGAAGAAGAAGAAGAAGGAGAAGGAGAAGGAGAAGGAGAAGGAGAAGGAGAAGGAGAAGGAGAAGGAGAAGGAGAAGGAGAAGGAGAAGGAGAAGGAGAAGGAGAAGGAGAAGGAGAAGGGGAAGGAGGAGGAGGAGGAGGAGGAGGAGGAGGAGGAGGAGGAGGAGGAGAAGGAGAAGGAGAAGAAGAAGAAGAAGAAGAAGGAGAAGAGCAAGAAGAAGAGCAAGGAGAAGGAGGAGAAGGAGAAGGAGAAGGAGAAGGTAAAAAAAATATAAGCAATAAAATGGCAATCAATGAATATTTATTAACAATTGAATCTAAAAATAAATTAACAAGAAATCTAAAGAACAAAATAAACTGATGAATAAAATAGAACCAAAGGCATGGGAACCAATTTCAGAGGAAAGGGGAGAGCGGCCGGGAAGAGATTAACCAAAGAATTTATATGCATACTAGAGGTTCGGTGCATGAAATTCGTTCACGAGGCGGGGGTGTCCCTCAGCCCAGTGTGCACCCCTCGAGGGATGTCCAACTGCCCGTTTAGACCCAATCCCAGTAGGATCGGGTCTAAACGGGCAGTCGGACATCTTTCTCACAATTCAGGATTGTTAGCTCCAAACTGCTCATCTGCCTGCCTCCCTGATTGCCCTAACCACTTCTGCCTGCCAGCCTGATCACCCCCTAACCACTACCCTGCAAGCCTAATTGATGTCTAACTGCTCCCCTGACAGCCTATTTGCCCCAGCTTCCCTCCTCTGCCAGCCTGGTCACCCCTAACTGCCCTCCCCTGCAGGCTCGATTGTCCCCAACTGCCCTTCTTTGCAGGCCTGGTCCCTCCCAACTGCCTGCTTCTGCTGGCCTGATGGACCACAACTGCCCTCCCTTGCAGGCCTGGAACCTCCCACTGTCCTCCCTTGCTGGCCATCTTGTGGTGGCCATCTTG
Source organism: Antrozous pallidus (assembly GCA_027563665.1). Lineage (NCBI taxonomy): Eukaryota > Metazoa > Chordata > Mammalia > Chiroptera > Vespertilionidae > Antrozous > Antrozous pallidus. The sequence goes on from CM050513.1 coordinate 11,626,728, forward strand.
TGTCCACATGGGGGCAAGATCTTTGACCACATGGGGGCAGCCCTCTTGTGTGTTGGAGTGATGTGTGTATTACTCTTTTATTAGATAGGATAGACGCCTGGTGCATGGATGGGGACTGGCTGGTTTGCCCTGAAGGGTGTCCCGGATTAGGGTGGGGGTTCCCTTGGGGTGTGAGGTGGCCTGAGTCAGGGGCCTGTGGTGGTTTGCAGGCTGGCCACGCCCCCCAGCGACCCAAGTGGAGGCCCTGGGATCTGGGATTAACTTATGTTCTACAATTGAAAGTTTGTAGTCTGGGGCAGAGCCAAGCCTTCTTCTGGCTCCATGGCAATAGCCATTTTTGTTTGAAACTTTGTAGCGTAGAGTGGAGGCCTAGGCTAGGGCTGCAGAAGTTTGGCTTCTTACATCGCCCTGGCAACCCTAAGCCTCTTCTCTCTCCAGCTCCATGGCGGCTGCCATTTCTGTTGGGATTGTGTATCTTCTGTAGCATTGAGTGGAGGCCTAGGCCTGCAAGGGCAGATGGAAAGCTGGGCTTCCTTCATTGCTGGGGAAACCCAAGCTCCCTCCTACTCTCAGTGGCGGCAGCCACTTGGTTGGGGGTTATTTGCATAATTTGCTCCTGATTGGCTGTTGGGCATGGCTTGATTGGAGTTATGGTCAATTTTCATATTACTCTTTTATTAGATAGGATATGCATAACCCTTGGACACAGATAATAAGATGGTGAAGACCTAGAGTGGGGTAGGAACTGGGTGGAGGACGGTGATGGGAGAAAAAAGAGGGGGCATCTATAACACTCTCAACAATAAAAGTGTGCTTTGTTTCTTTTTGAGGCAAAAATGAACTGTAATGACAAGTGAAAGGCCTAACCTATCGACAGGTGTTCATGGGAGCCCCGTTCTCACTTTTCTTCTCTTTCTACCCGATGGTTTTCTCTTCCTCCTTAGTTTTCTCCTGGGGAAAGTGGGAGTGTTTTAAGCCTTTTGCAAAATTCCTGGGATCTGAAATGAGATCATGTGTCCAGAAGGCGTGGCATAGTTTCTGGAATATAATTAGGTCTCAGTCTTTGCCCCACTCCATTATTTTTGTATATACATACTAGAGGCCCACTGCATGAGGATTCATGCAATAGGCTTTCCTTCCCCTGGCTGCCAGGTCCAGTTTTCCTCTGGAACCCGGGACCCAGGCCTTCCCTCTGGCTGTTGCCTTCTGTTTTTGCTTTGGCCGCTGGAGGCTTCACTCCAGCCAGAGCCTTCAGTCTTCTCTGCTCTGGCCGGAGTGCCACACCGCAGCTGCCTCGTCTCTGCCCCTGGGGGCCAGGCGCTCGCCACCACCGCCACTGCAGCTTTGTCTCCACCCCCAGGGCCAGGCGCTCGTGCCGCTTGGCCCTGCCCCCCACTCCTGATTGGCTGGTAGCATAGCCAATCAGGAGCCAAGGTACGGTCACATTTGCATGTTACTCTTTTATTAGATAGGAAGGATACTTTTATTAATTTTAGAGAGAAATGCAGAGGAAAGAGATGGAAACATCAATGATGATAGGGAATCATTGATCAGCTGCCTCCTGCATGCCCCACACTGGGGCTTGAACCAGCAATCCAGACGTATGCCCTGACTGGGAATCGAACTGTGACCTCCTGGTTCATAGGTCAATGCTCAACCACTAAATCACACCAGCCGGGTGCCCCATTCCATTCTGATAACACATACCTCACTCACTCAGTAAAAAAGTCGGAAGGTAACAATCCACGTTTGTGTCACATTCCCATAACGCCTTTTCTCTTTAGTCTCACTAGGGTGTAATTTGATGATGCTGCCGCGATGTGAGTTTGGGCAGGCAATGTTGAATCCCACTTGATGGGGGCTGTTTGAGGTTTGGTGGCACCTTTGTTTCTGGTTCCCTGCTGCATCAGCCTGTGCCAGGCCCCTGAAACAGGCTTTCTGGCTGCTCCAGCTGCCTGCTCTCTGTGTGCCCAGGCTGCAGTATGAAGATAGTATTGACAGACTTTGCAACGTCCCCAAGATCACACGAAAGATCAGCCAAGGAGAAGCTGGGAAACATTTGGAAGCAGTCAGGAGTCTAAGCTTTAATTGCATCTCTCTCACTTTAAGGATTTGGTTGGTTTAATATTCTGGAGAACATTTCCTGTCACAGTTATTCCTGCCCAACTCACTCTGCTTTGCTACTAGTTAGTTACTTCTACTACTTGGATAAAACAATTCCATTTGAGAAGTGACCTAAGAAAAGGATAGAGCAGTTTTTAGGGGCAGCTCCTGTGGGAAAGTCAGGTATTAAGTTGTTTGGGTCTTTGTTACGTCACTTTATTTATTTTGAAATATTATAGAGGCCCAATGCACAAAGATTTGTGCAAGAATAGGTCTTCCTCCCCCTGGCTGCCGGCACCAGCTTCCACCAGCACCCAGGACCCAGGCCTTCACTCTGGCTGCTGCCGTCTGCCTTTGCTCTGGCCCCGCCACCCTCCTGTAGCTCCCTCCACCCCTTCCCTCTCCCCAAAGCAGGGGTCCCACCCCATCCCGGCTGCTCCACACTTGCTCGCGCACACTGCCCAGAGGCCTGCGGTGTCCAGGCCCAGCCGCCACCATCTTTGTCACATCAATTTGCACATTCCCTTGTTGTTGGCTTTGGGTGCCACCATCTTTGTCAGGGAGTGATGGTTAATTTGCATATTCTGTCTTTATTAGATAGTATTATTGGAAACTAGGGGCTTTATGTACGAAAGTCATGCAAGAGTATGCCTTTCTTCCCTAGGCTGCCGGCACCAACTTCCCTCCAGCACTTGGGACCTGGGCTTCCCTCTAGCTGCTGGCAGATACCCCGGACCCAGGCTTCCATCACAGCCTGGCTTTGTCCAGAAGGTCATCCAGAAGGATGTCTGGTCTAATTAGCACATTGTGCTTTTATTATTATAGATTATTATAGATAGCCCTCATCTCCTAATGTAAATATATAGAAAAGCCTCATCAATTTAACCTAATTCTTCCTCTTTCTTTCCATCTATTCTGAGTTAGTCAAAAGTTTCTAAAACAGGAAGAATTACAGCCATTGCTTTCAACAATCTATTGACAACATTGACTAAACAAATATGTATTGCCTAATAGAAATCCTTAGGGAATTGATACAAACATTTCTGTAATGATTGTTCTTATATTAATAGGTGCTTCTAAAAGATTTTAAAAGTTTGTTCTCTAGTTTGATGCTTCCTCCAAATAGAAGCTCTACATTCTTATAATCTGCTTAGCAATCTTTTTCTTTGTAAGTAGTGAAAAATTACAATTTTAATTTATTTGGAATATCTATCAGTTGAAATATTTTGAGTTTGTGCACAGCAGAACTAATGGGGATTTACTCCATAGTGTTATCTTCCTATCAGTATTGGATGACATTACATTATATTCTAATAGAGGCCGGTGCATGAAATTCATGCAATATGTGGTGGGGAGGGTCCTCTCAGTCCAGCCTGCACCTCTTCAATTGGGGACCCTTGGAAGATGTCTGACTGCCAGTCTAGTCCTGATACCCAGGATCGGGCCTAGACTGGCAGTCGGAAATCCCTCTCACAATACTGGACCACTGGCTCCTAATCTTTTACCTGCCAGCCTGATCATCCCTAACTGCCTCTGCCTGCTGGTCTGATTGCCCCTAACTGTCCCCTCCAGCTGGCCTGGTCACTCCCAACTGCCCACCCCCTGCTGGTCTGGTCACCCCTAATTGTCACCCTTCCGCCCTGCTGGCCTGACCCTAACTAGCCCCTGCCAGCCTGATCATTCCTAATTGCCTCTGCCTGCCAGTCTGATTACCCCTTACTGCCCCCCCCCTGCTGGCCTGGTCGCCCCACGCAGCCTGCTGTTCAGTTGTTTGGTCACCCCTCATTAACCCCCATGCCAGCCTGGTCGCCCCACGCGGTCTGTTCGGTCGTCCATCTGGTTGTTTCAGTTGTGACGACCTCTGGCTTTTTATATGTATGGATGGTATATGTTCTTCCACTTGTGCCACACACTGAGAAGTAACTGTTTCTGTGTGTGGATTTAGGCAGCATGGATCTGCCTGTACAATCCAGACACAGAGTTCCTCTTGTTCTTGTGTCTAGGCAGCAGCTCATTTCTTTCCTCTCAGATCCAATGACTTGATATTATTTAAAACATCACAGACAAATACAGACTCATGTGCTGTTGCACACTCTTTCTCTTTCTGGTACAGTTGGAAGAGTAAGATAAAAGAAAAACTGGAAAAGATTTAATATTGGATAGTTTTCCGCAGTCCGTTAGGTGGGTTGGTTTTATGAAAATTGGTGACCTCGATGTAGGGTTGATTCTCTTCCTCCATAAAGATTCCCCTTTCTTCTGTTTATTCTTTTCCTACTAATCCCACACACAGTCTCAGAAATACTGGTAGGAGGTCTCACCAGGGCAAGGCTCCTTGGGGTCCGGCGGAGGCTGGATATTTAGGTGTGGGAGACAGGTTGGGGACAGTGCCTTGCCCAGTAGTCCTTCATAAATGATCATCGAATGTATGAAATGCTTAAGAGGCTCAATGGCATTCTTTGGGGACTTCTGGTTTCCGGTTCAATGTGTAGAGACCTTGGAAGTCATCACTCTTGTTCTGTCAACAAGAAAAATGTTAAATAAACTGAAAATCAACTCCTCAGAGGGTTGAAGTTACAGGGCAGCCAGTGCTCCAAAAGCAGATCTGACATACAATTCTTGGCTATTCATCCACTCAAGAAAAAAAAAAAGCAATTGTCCAGTAAACACAGACCAAAGACATCCAAACAACTAAGCTCTTGAATAGCTCAAATAGGTGACTGGGCCTGAGAATACAAAAAAAAAATTGAACTCAGAAATATTTTGTGAGATCCTGCTGAAGATTCCGCATGTGCTAGGAGCTTCAAAGAATACTGAAAGACCGACAAAAGAGTCCTCTTTATTTGAAGCTCAACTTTCACTCTAAGTGGAGATGTGAGATATGAAACGGACCCCAGATATATCATCTCTAATACCTAAAATTTACAGAATTGAGTTATTCTTGCCCACTCTGACATATTATTTCTATTGATGTTTATTCCATTCATGTGGGGTGATGGAAAGAGCATGGCACAGGGAAGGAAACAGAAGGTTGGGTTCAAATATGCATACATGCCCAAGCAAGTGCCTATTTCATATGCTGGCGCAGCCACATCCCATAAATATTTGTTACATGAAGAAATGAATGAACCTTTCTGAACCCTTAGCTTCTGCCTCTGTAAAATGAAAATATCTACCTCATCTACTTCTGAGAGCTGTTTTCAAATGAGATAATGTGTGTGAAAGCTCTTCATAACCATAGAGCACAGAACAATTAATAGTGTAAAGACATTGGCCTGTTCAGAAGTGCCCGGGGAGGAGCCTGAGTGTGGGAGCCGGACAACGGCAGTGGCAGCCGCTTCCCAGTGGAAGTCTACAGGGCTGCTCACCCACCAGCAGGAGCTAGTCTCTCTGCCCTGGACGATGGCTTTGGGGCAGAGACAAGCCTCATTGGCAGTTGTACTAGAGTGGCTCCTCCTCACGAGAGCCATCAGTGTAGCTTCCAGGGTCCCCATTGGGCCACACTCCAGAGCCAAGGATGTCAGGTGTTCACATGCTCCTAGTCCTGATGCAGTTATCAGTCAGGTTGTTTCTACTGTGTGATGCTGGCTGGTGGCATAATTACATATTCAATTTTTATCTGTTTCAGGAGGAGAAAGCCCAGAAATTAACCATAGGCCACACTGTTTACACAGAAGGGAAAAAATTTGTTAATCCTTTGCCCACATTCTCATCAACACCTTGATATTAACATTTCCTTTTTTTTTTTTTTTCAGAACATAAAAAAGATGTATAAACGCACTTGACATGTTTAAAAAAATGTTTAGGTTAATGCTAAGATTTTTGCCATTCTGTTCTTGCTTAAATTAGACTCAGGGTGTGGGGCCCACATCTCCAACATCCAGAGGTAAGCTGTTTTCTTCCAGGCGACGCAAATACCAGTGCTTGGTGACACAAGACCACCTGCCGTGTTTCCGCTGACAGAGCTGCTCGTTGTTATTCCTGTGCTGTTGTCTGTGCAGCTGTCTTCCGTGAGCACACAGGGAGCTCTGAAGAATCGGCAACACTGTAGACTGCTGACAGGTGTGATGATGGTGTGTCACAGACGCCCTTCCAGGAACACAGCCCTGGCCTGGAGCCATCTGCAAGATGGATGCTGCTCACTTGTTCTCACCCAAGTCCAGCCCCCGCAGAATCGCAAGCCCCGAGTGGGTTCAGCCTGTTCAGGTACATCGCTTAGCAATGCCTGGACATAACTGAAGTCTCTATCAAGATCAATGGGAAGGATGGGGCCATGTGGTTATTTGGCACAAATGAACATTGTAAATTATTGTTGGGGAGAAAGGGATGGGACAGAAGAGAAGGCTCACAATTATAACAATGCAGAGAATGAAAAACGTTGAAATAGAGATACAGACAAAATAGTACAGGACATAAGGACTGAGTCTATGAATAACATGCTATTTTCAAGCAGGCTTAGTGGCAGGTAAATCAAGAGGCAGCAAGGAGTGAGGACTGCTTTGAGGGGACCCAAAAACCGGACAGTTTTGTGGACACAGAGCACGGAGATGGTCTGAACAGGCTCCCAGGATCAAGAGGCTGATGTGGTGCCTTCCTCACAGCACAATAGCTTTACCAATCAAGTTCCTTCTTTAGCTTTTGGTGGTCTCCTGGCAACAGACGAGTGACTGCATTCTGGCTGTGAGCTCATCATGACCCATTGCATTTGTTTATTTGGCACCAGTATCTTATGATATAACTATGATTCAGGTCTTTAAGCTCTTTGAGATGAAGCAACCAGTTGTACTAGAGTGGCTTCTTGCATAACTCTAAATTATAACATCGGTGACAAACCCCACAGGTACCAGTTGTGCATGGAGACACAGTGCTTGGGAATGTGTGTTGAACTTTACACATAGTTTCTACCCCCAAGACCATCATGTTTTCACTTGGAAAGCCAGAGAGAGGCAATCAATAGATGTGTCAGCAAAAGTCATTAGATCGATAGTGATGGCCTTTTGAAGTGGGAGGATGCGGAGTAGAAAGTGAGTTACAACTTCCTGAAGGAGGTAAAATACAAAGTAAAGCAGTTCTGTGATGTAATGAACTGGAGGTGAGGAGGGTGTATACAGGGGATGGAGGAAAGAATAGAGATATTAAAGTTATGTCTGTCTATCACTGTGAAAAAGCCCCAATTAAGCACCCTCGTTCTATGGTCTTAGCCCTGTTTTCTAGTTTTTCACAAAGTCAGGTTATCTTTGGCCTCTTTCTTTTGGTCTGGATGACCGATAATATTGTTTCACTTCACTCTCACAGCCAGGAGCCGCTTGGAAGGACTGCAAGGCCACCTACTCACCTTCACAAACTGACCCAGCAGAATTGGGTGAGCTTCTGGGGTGGTTTCCTCAACCCTACCCCTTTCCTGTATGGCATTTACCTCTGTTTGACAAAGATTTACACAAATGTGATGGCCTGTGGTTGCTAGTGACTGTTGGAAATATTGCAATACTCCTTTATCTGCAGTCACACTTTCTTAGAACTTACAGACCAATTCCCTTGCATATTCAGCCATTATTTGTGCATGTGTGTGTAAATTACTTGCTATCAAATGTATCTTCTCAATTTGATTTTAGGATTCACAACAAATCCTTGCAATGGAAGTGTGATCCCCATTCTGCAGTCCAGGGTGATCAGAATACCGCAGGGAAGTGCTGGGCCTGAAATGCACAGCCAGTCCATGGCACTTAGTCAGCGTGCAGATGGTTCATCATCCGGAGTCCATGGCCTGCCTGATTTTTGGTTCATGATCTCCATGGCAGTGTGTACAAACTTTGTCTATGTGCTCATTTTTCTATGGAGTGTCTGTAGCATTCGCTAGAGTCTCTAAGAGATCCACGGCTTCAGAGATGAGCATTATATAATGATGCCCAGCACTATGGTTCATATCTCCAGGTAATAACTCCTGAAGAAGACCAACTCTTTCTGGTTTAAATGTCTAGCCTTTCTGATGTCTCTGAAATATAGTGTCACGTTCCATTTCTCATGTGACCAATTTTGCCCAGAAGATTGACTTCTGTGATACTGGTTATAAAATGTTTCTAATCACAGTTCTGTCTTTTGTCAACTGGGATACAGCGTGGACAGAGACACGGATGAAGGGAGTACAACATTTGAACGGAAGGATTGTAACCATAAAAAGCTGTACCTCCTGGAGTATTTTTATATTTGGAAATAGTAGTTTCTCTGTTTGGAAACCTGACATTTTATTATACTCCCTATAACGTACTGTGCACAGTAAGAGAACAGCCTATTTCTGCACCCCATTCCTCGGAGGCGTTCCTCATTCGGAGTCATCCTGGTGCTCACAGAGAACCAGTTCTGTCTTGCCCCTGTCTGGGCAACAAGAGCTTGGAAATTACCCTGACATTCCACAGCACAGGTGTAATTTTCTTAGTGTTTTGTCAGTAAAACTATGCCCTGACAGATGATGTCTAAGAGCTAATTAACCGAGACCAGTGAGGAAAAAACGAGGTGGGTGGCCAACTGGAAGAGAGGTAGGATCAGAGAAAGTCTGAGAATGACAGAAGCAAGGAATTCAAGTTTCCAAGCGAGGCGGTCACACAGGAGGGGTGATGGCTGGCTGGGCAGAGCAGCAGGAAAAGGCACCGGACACAAGGAGTCACCCGGCTTCTCAGGGTTAACACAGGCTTCGTTCAGATCTCCAGGGCCCTTCTCTCTCCCGTTCCTTAGTGTGTTGAATGACAAGCACAATGGATAATATTAACTGAAAATGGAGAAACAGAAAAGAATAACTATCTGAGTTTGCATTTATAATGAATCAAATGTTTATAGAATTTGGAAGAAGAATGGGAAAGTGAGTGAAGTTAGCAGTTCTATTAGTAAATAATCCCTGGTGCCCTGGTCAGTAATTCCTTCCCTCTTCCCATCTCCAGAAAAGGCCCATTTGTGAGTGATCATAAACCAAAGGTGCACTTAGACCCTTGAGAGGTGACAGTCCCTCAGAGCTGCCAAGTAGAAGTTACAGAGTCTGGTCAACAATGGAAGCTGTTTTACAACGATTCTTTCTGGGTTATCATTTACATTGTTTGTGGCTGTGCAACCAACTGCTCCAAACACCGAATGATTTAGGAAACCAAAGACTGGTTATTTCTCATGCCCCTGTGGGGCAGTGGGGCTCGATGGGATGGCCCCTGCCCATCCCCCGTGAGGTCTTCTGTGCAGTTTCTTTATGCCAGGAGCTGGGCTGGGATAGGGACATCCTGGATGGCCTCTCTCCCTCCATTGCTCTCTCTGAACTTACCAGTGTGGCCTGAGCGTTTTCAGGCCAGCTAACCCCTAGGTGAGGTCTGGAGCTGCCTGAGTCAGCTCTGCCACATTCAGTTGGTCCCCACGAGTCACAAGGGCAGTGAATGTTCAAGTAGCGGAAACAGAGCCTCCATTTTCAGTCCATCTTGGCGATACACTTTCAGAGCATGCGCTAATGATATTTTGAGCTTATCAAGCACATGTGCACAACTATCTAAAATAGTCAGAGGGGCAATTACACCCCCACTCCTTCAGAGGCCCACATCTCTGAGCAGTAAAGGGACTTGCCCTGTGTCCTGCGGTCAGTGAAAGGAGGGGCCGGACTGGTGCGCTGACCCTGGGGTCTGTGTCCTGCACATGCTCTCGGACAAAGACTCAGCTGATGGGAGGGGTCAGATTTCTGGAACTGTTGGAAAGTCACTCTGCATTAGGGCTGATAAAAAGAGGGGTGCTGATCCAGGGAGACACTGTGGCCCAGTTTGAAAGCAGCCTCATTACTTTGTTGCTTGGCTCCTAAGTGACTCCTGAGCTTACATGGGATGCAGATGTGGTCCCAAGGGAACACGAGTCCCCCTGGCGGCTGCATGTCAAGCTGGCGAGTGTCAGGTGTGTGGAGGCTTGTGTGGCACGTGAGGCTGGTCTGCTTCTGGAATGTGCACATCTGCATTGGCAAACCGCTGCGCTGTGTTGGTGTGTAGTTATTTTAGTTTTCAAACTAAACCTCAGGAAAACTATGGGAAAGAGGAAAGCTTGGAAACAAAAACCTTTTGTCATTTCTATTTTCTCCCTAAACAAGTGTCTTTGGTTTTTCTTCCTTTGCCTCTTGCCCCTAGTTCTCCTAATCACCCTGTCACTGCTACAGCGAAGGCTGATCATTTCCTTCTGTGACCCAGTTATTAATAATGCCCGTTCCTACTTCCTCAAAGGATTGCAGTGTTGTTTTCACCCCGTGTTGTGCCCAGTGTTTTCTTTCTTATTTAATGCACATGGTTTTACTATCATTCTTGTGACAATAATGCTTTCATGGGGCTGATGTTAGCTTACCACGCTCTTAAGATCAGTTATTTCAAACTTTTTCTCACAACATTCTGTGTATTTTCCACAGCATAGAAGTTGTTACATGACTAGACATCTTCTCATGTGTGACTTACTGTGACAAATCTATAATAACAAAAGCATAATATGCTAATTAGACTGGACAACCGAACGACCTTCCAGATGACCTTCAGGATGAAGCAGTGGCAGCAGGGGCCGAGGCAGAGGCAGTTAGGGGCAATCAGGCAGGCAGGCAGAGGGGTTAGGGGTGACCAGGCAGGCAGGCAAGTGAGCAGTTAGGAGACAGCAGTCCCAGAATGTGAGAGGGATGTCCAACAGCCTGTTTAGGCCATATCCCGCAGCAATTCCTGAGAGATCAGGCCTAAACAGGTAGTCGGACATCTCCCATAGGGTCCCAGATTGTGAGAGGGTGCACCAGGCCTCTAGTTTGTTAATAAATTATATGGAACAAATTAATTGACTCTCTCAACAAAGATTAATCAGGTCCCTCCTGTGTTCTATGCACTGGGATATAGTGATCACAAGATAGACACAGTCCCAAGGAACTTAGTTTTTTTTTTTTTTTTGTATTCTAAAATGATGAGGAGCCATTCATTGCCTGAAATCTTGTGGTTTCTCAGAGTTTTTTTTTTTTAAATATATATTTTATTGATTTTTTACAGAGTGGAAGGGAGAGGGATAGAAAGTCAGAAACATCGATCAGCTGCCTTTTGCATGCTCCCTACTGGGGATGTGCCTGCAGCCAAGGTACATGCCCTTGACTGGAGTCGAACCCGGGACCTCCCAGTCTGCAGGCCGATGCTCTATCCACTGAGCCAAACCGGTTTCGGCTCTCAGAGTTTTCTGACAATGGTGAAAGTGTGTTTAACAGCTGCTATTCGTTTTGCCTTAAGTGTTAGGAGCCACAACCAGGAATATCACACCTTTAGATAGTAAGATGCAACCACATGCTGGGAATGCCTGGGGAGAGGGGGAGGTGATAATGGAGGGCCAGCAGGTTTGAGTGTTAATGGCAGTGTTTTCAGTGGACTTGATCATGACTCTAATTCAACCTAGAGCAGAGGTGGGGAAACTTTTTCCTGCCAGGGCCATTTGGATATTTATAGCATCATTTTCAGGCCACACAAAATTATCAACTTAAAAATTAGCCTGCTATAGCACAATTTACCATAGCTAAGATCTGGAAACAGCCCTAGCGCCCATCAATAAATGAGTGGATAAACAAAGTTATACATTTGTGTCATGGAATACTATGCAGCAGAAAAAAGAAGAATCTCTTACCGTTGACACAGCATGGAGGGATCTGGAGAGTATGATGCTAAATGAAAGTCAGTCAGAGAAAGATAAGTATCACATGATTTCACTCATATGTGGAATCTAAGAAACAAACTGATGAACGGAGTGGATCCAGAGACATGGAAGCATGGAACAGAGTATAGAATCTCAGAGGCAAGACAGGGGGGGATGGGTCTGTGGGAGGTAATCAACCAAGGACCTTATATGTATGCATATATGCATATATGCATGACCTATGAACATAAACAATAGGGTGGTGAAGGCCTGGAGTTGGGGGCAAGGGTAGGCAGGAGGGAGGTCAATGGGGGGAAAAGAAGGACAAATGTAATACTTTCAACAATAAAGAATTATTTTTTAAAAATTAGTCTGCTATATTCAATTAACTCACTCCTAATGCTTTTTGGCAGGACCAGACCAAATGATTTGGTGGGTCTTACACAACTTGAGGGCTGGGTGTTCCCCACCCCTGATCTAGAGGATCTCTCTTCTAATTGCACAACGGATCGATGGCAGGGTGATGATGACAGATGATTGGATAGGAAGGGAACAATCAACATTGATAAGAGATTGAAGTCTTTGCCTAATCTTGGGATGAGCCACTGTGGGACCTGCTGGCCAATCTACTGGCCACGCCTCCTTCCTAAGGGTCTTGGGGATCATTCCAGCAGAAAGCTCTCTCTCCTAGCTCCTGTAGGACTTTGCATTACTCCTAAGGCAGTTGTCCCAACCTGCCATTCTGTAGTTAGTTTTGTACTTTATCTGCCCTAAATTTGATTATAAATTCCTGAGAGTCAAGAATTGTTTCACACATCTCTTTACTCACTGCCTATAACCATGTTCGACTGTTATCTGGATTTTATTTGATCCAGGATTGCATAGATCCCTGGGAACGGTGTTTTAGAATTGTCTTGTACAAACAAACTTGACCATAGTGAGGCCCTTTGAGAACACTCATAGTAACCAAATCTCATTCACTTCTGTATGAGTTTAGAATGGGACTCTAATCTGTAAATAAAGGAGATGAATGTTGCAATTCTAGAGGAGTTGTTTTACAAACAAAGAGAATTTAGCTAAAAATCTTCTGGACTTCCCCAAAACCGGATGTTTTTTTTTCCCATAAGGGTAAGTAAAAGGGCAAAGTCAGCAAATGGCTGGAATCCATTCAGACAGTTTACCCAAGTATTTCAGGTTACAAACCTTTCCTTCCTCTTAAGTTTTCCTAAATTCTTTTCTGTTATTATAACACTATTAAGAGCTAATTTTTTAAGTACTCAGAGGCCTTGAATTTCAATCCAGTATTAAATCTCCAGGCTCCAGGATTGTCACGGGTAATGTCCATGGCTCTTTTCAGATTGAAGGTTCTATTGACTAGGTTTATCTCATTTCAGATCAGATCAAATACTTGCAGGTTATAGGGGTAAAACTACATCCCATGATTTAAATATGTAAAATACAGGATTTAATTTGTTTCACACAGTTTAACTAATTACTATTGAAAATATTAATTATTTAAAGATTTTTTAATCAAAATAATAAATGGAACACATCTTAAACAAACAAGAAGAACAAAGGCTTTTAAGGAAACACTTCAGCCCTCTGCCCAGTCCCTCTACCTATTCCCATACTTTGCCCCAGAGGCAACCAATGTCTTTAATTTCTTGTATTCTTCTGATAATTGCCTCCATATTTCTAAACAATGTACTTATTATGCTCTTTACTGATTTATGGATTTTAGACCTGTTGATATTTGAAGGTTTAGTTCTTAACTAATCCCCACTGCTCCCACCCATCATACACATCCCTTCCCTCCATCTTCATCCTATATAATAAAAGCCCAGGGACTGAACAGTGAAACAGCCAGAACCACCAGCCGACCAGTCACTATGATGTGCCACCAGCTTGTAGATGCTCAATGCAGGAGCTTCTCCCCAGTGGGAGTGCCTCTTGGCTGACCGGGATGAGTGGCGCTCCCAAAGGACAATCCCCACAGGCCACGCCCCCACCAGTGCATGAAACCCATGCAAAATAATAATGGCTCATATTTTGGTTAAATAAATATTGGTTCCTCATGTTATTTTAGCATGTACATAATCACTTCTGAACTAAGTTGTGTTCTGTGTTGACACTTCTTTCTCTCCCAACCTTTACCCACCCCTTAAGTAAACAATGACTGTGTTTTCTATTTGCTTAGTTTTGTATGTCTGTATTGTTCAATATTTTTCTACTTTTCCAACAAGTCTGTCACATGCCCAGGAATAATTTTTTCAAATTCCCAGACCTAGTTCGAAATGCTGTTCTGCTTATGTCTTGGTGTCCCTCTCCTTTGCTGCTCCAGTATGGATGGTCCTAGACAGTGGCCGCCAGCTGTCATCCCTGGGTGCCCTTTGCCTCACTCCTGGTCAGAGCTCTGCATTCAGGATTCCATATCTTCTCCTTTCTTGGTTTATATCCTCGCTTTCCTGAAGTACATCTTCTAGTAGGTTCCTAAGAAAGGGAACATAGTGGGCTAGTTATATTTTTGTGTCTTCTGTGTAAAAAAAATTCTTATATTACCCCAAAGTTTATTTGTCTTTCTGTGCCTCAACGTCCCTCTACTTTCCTTTCCCATTATCTTTATTCTTATGAACTTTTACCTTTTTTTCTTCACTGTCATTTTAATTGACATTTAAGATAGGAGTGGAGATAAATAAGGATCCTTAGGCTCAGTTAACTAGCAATCACTTGTAAATGGGGATGATGGTAGCTTCTTCAAAGCCCTATTTAGAGGATTAAATATTAAATGCAAAATATACATTTTGTTATCTTTAAAGCACTTGATAAATAGAAAGTATTTTTATCAACCTACAATGGCCATCTACACTAATAAAAGAGTGAGATGCAAATTGACTGTACCTTCACAACACCCATCAGCCAATCAGGAATGAGTATGCAAATCAACCCAACAAAGATGGTGGGTTAATTTTCATACACAGGCATTCTACATCTCCCCAGCTGCTCTGGGCCTCTAGGCAGCATGGCAAGGCAGAAAGGCAGCTCCGGCCAGAGCAAAGGCAGTGCTCGCAGCCAGAGTAAGGAAGGCCCATTCTTGCATGAATCTTTGTGCAGTGGGCCTCTAGTTATGCTTATAAAAGACATGGGTTGCCAGCCTGAGGAATTCATCCTATTTTTTACAGGCAAAGGAGGAAGAGAAAGAAATTCTTACAGGGAAGTGGTAGTCCAATGGATAAAACAAACCTGCTGGCTGAGGTCTAACTTTGTGATGTGGGGTGAAGCTGGCAGCGGTTCTGTGGCGTCCCTAGGGCAGCGGGGATGTGTGACGGCATCAAGCTCTGTTCACAGAGCAGTGTTTGTTCTCAAGGGGGAGCCTAGTGGAAAATTTTGAACTGCAGTTAGAAATCGTGTGCATGGAAACTGAAGATGTTCCTTTAAAAGAAAAATCACAGTGCTTTTAAAACTCAAATAACAGCCTGGACCATTATCTGCTTTTCTCTCTTGCCAGCTCTAGAGTTTTCTTGGGATGTTATCAGGGCAAGTGTCAGAACAATGTTCACTTCTGTTTTGTTTTTAACCTGAATTACAAATTACCACCAGCTAATGTAGGCCAGGCAATGAAGCTTCTTCTGAATGCTGGACTTTTGCAAAAGTGTGAGGCTTGATGGGTGGGGTAAGGGGGTGGAAGAGTTGTTCCCATCTTCTTTTCCCCAATGAAGGTACTTTGTGTTCAGTTTTTGAGGACTCCTGAAGATTGTTTGAGAACTTGCCTACAGAGTAGTACTGACATTTTCTATTGCCAACTGTTATTATTCTTAAAAAAAAAAAACCAAACAAGCAAAAGCTATCTCTCCAAACAAACTCTAAAACCAAAACAAAACACACAAAAAACCCCACAACTTTCCCATAGTTCTTTCTGAGAAGCAAGATGCTTTTGGTCTCCACTAAATTCTATTTAAAACTTCAGATTTCAATATATAGTGAAGATAGACTTTAGCTGACTATTTTTGTGTTGGTGCTATGTTTCTCTTCCTGAAAGAGGATTCAATTTAAAGCAAACTTTTTGGAGGTCCCCTTTTATCTAGTTTAGTTTTCAGGGACCTGATAGGGTATATCTGATGTTCTGTGTCTCCAGCACACTCATTTTATATATTTCATCTACTCACCTCTTTGCTTTGAGAATACTTTGCCCTTGCCCTGTGATCCTGCTTACTGATGACGTGTGATCACCTCTTTTCCACTGAAGAGTAGGCTACTTGAGGGCAGGTTCTGTGGTGTACAGCTTTGTTGCCCAGTGCCAAGCAGAAGCCCAGAGTCTGCTAAACATGAGCTGGGCATCTGTGGTAACAGGGAGTCTGGTGGCCATTGGGAAGAACATGCAGCAGTACTGACAGCAGCTCTGGGAAGAGGAACGAGAAACTGACCTGCACAGAAGCTGAGGGGCTCCAGGCCCGGTTCGATCATCACAGGCTCCTTTATTGCACAACGGAGAGATGGCATCTGGTTAGGTGTGTGAGAGTCCTGCTTAGTTCTCCCTCATTTAGTCTGTCATTTCCTGAAGGGCAGGGTCTGCTCTTAATCATCTTTTTATCCCTACATCTAGGGTGTGCTCAGTAAGTGGTGGAGAGAATGAAGGAGGCAGGGAGGGGAGAAGGGGTCTGGGTCTTTGCTACGGAACTTATTCTGGGGGTTTCCAGATCTGAGCTCCCACCAGCCCTTAGTGCATCTCCCAAGCTCCTGCAGATAGTCAGCAGCACAGGTGCCTAGAGTAACTCCTCTTGGAAAGGAGTCACAGGGCAGACCACACGAACATCCTCTAAAACCCCTGCTCCAGTCTCAGGGCTATTTCACAGTGAAGAGGCACAAATGTTTTTTATTTTATTTGGTTGAAAAGCAAGTTGTTCCTTTTCCCAACGTTTATATCCCAAGGCTAAAAAAATGGTATAAAACAACTTTTAAGAATTTATTTCAATGTGCCCCTTTGTTTCCTGAGAAAAGGTCATGAAGGGCGCAAGGACACTCATGTGATTCATTTGTGAGCCCTTCCCAAAAGAGGTTTTATTTACAAAGAAATTAAGAACTGATGGCTTTAATACTAGATTTTAAATTTTCATACAGATTTCAAAGCTGCTGTGCTTTTGCTATCTCCCCCTACCTCCCCAAAGGCAACACTCAGAAAAGGTAGGGCCACGTGTACGTGTGTGTGTGTGTGTGTATGTGTGTGTGTGTGTATGTAGATTTGCACATACACCTTTAAACTGCAGAGTCAGGATGAGAGTTTTTCCTATGAAATACAGGTGTTCAACAATCTATTCCAAGATATGTTTAATCCACTTTCATTATCAGACTATCTCTTCTAAACTTTATCATTATACAACAATTCCAGGAGGAAAAACCTAAGGTAAGCTCTGACTTGGTCTTTAAAAAACATGCTTGAGATTTAATATTCTAGTAGAAGAAAGTTTAGCTCCTCATATTATCCTTAAAATGGAGAACATAGTATTTACTCTATGTTTATAAGGTGAAGAGAGATGCATCTTAAAAGGCCTTGGAATTTAGGACAATGTTAATGCTTTCCATATTATCTAGAGGCCCGGTGAATGAAACTCATGCACTTGTGGGGGGTGGGAGGGCATCCCAAGAGGGTGCAGGCCAGGCTGAGGGACCCCACCAATGCATGATCAGTGCTGGGGAGAGATGCAGGAGGTTGGCCAGCTGGGGACGGTCTGCAGGAGGGCTCCAGGGTATGTCTGGCCCATCTTGCTCAGTCCTGATCAGTTGGACCCCAGCAGCAGGCTAACCTCCCAGTTGGAGCATCTGCCTCCTGGTGGTCAGTGCACGTCATAGCGAGCAGTTGAGCGACCTTAGCATATCATTAGTATATTACGCTTTGATTGGTTGAACAGATGACTGGACACTTAGCACATTAGGCTTTACTAATAGGATTTACTCCATGAGCTCTGCAATTCTTTGCACCCAAGTGAAATGCTCTGTTTGCTGAACAACTGCCACCCCTTACCTATCCTGACTTTTCTGGAGCATACAGAGTATGTATAAAGCAACAGCAATGGATAATCAGAAGTCTTAGCAAGGTTGGTTTACCCATCTCCATATGTTAAACCTAAGAATATCAGGGTATGATCAGTACACGGGCATTATCTCTGAGCTTCTCTGCACTGTTATCAGTCTTCACTGTATGAAGAGAGAACAACAAAATAACCGTGGCTACCTTGTATCTATTTACACATGAATGCTATTCTGTATGGGCTACAGTCTTGTTAATCATTACATTATACATTTTCCTGGTGAGACACACATCTACAGGTTCCCCTTTTTGTAGCATTATCATGACTTATAAATAAAAACTTCAATGTACTTCTTTAGGAGGGTGTATGATTCCATTTAGTGTTTGATAAATACAGCCAATCTTAGTATTTAACATGGATCTTTTTCTGTGTTGTACTTTTGCAAATGTCTTAACTGTTGGACTCCAAAAAGCTTTGAATCAGTAACATTTCCCGTGACGGATCTGGGGCATGCCTCCTCACGTAGGAAGTGACCAGCCTCTGTCCCTCACCTGAGCCATGGCACTGATCCATCCTGAGTAGGAAACCAGCTTTTAGGAGCTGCTGCAGGAAACAGTCATTTTTCCTCAGCCAAGCAAAATTTATTTTGATTTTCTAGATCTGCTCTAATTCCATAGCCACTTGCCACATGTGACTATTGAAGTTTAAATTTTAATTAAAGTTAAATAAAATTTTAAAATACAGTTCCTTAAATTTTAATTAAAGTTAAATAAAATGTTTAAATCCACTTCCACAGTGCAAGTGCCCAACTCCCACACACAGCTGGTGGCTACCATCTTGGGCAGCAAAGATACAGAGCATTTCCATCCTCCTAGAAAGCTCTACGGGAGCAGTCCAGATTATTTAGACTACCAAGCACCAAATTCTGCAGTTTAGAAGTGAGGGTGGCCTTGATAATCTAGAAGCCAAGGGAAAATTGTCCTTCAGCGAATTTGTATTAATCTGGGCCTCTGACTGCATCCTCTCACTGCCAGTTCCATTCTTCCCATCACTGGGAGTAAACAATGTTCAAGTCATTAGCTGCTAATGCAGAGCAGACAGTAAACAACAGCTCCGGCTGCTTCTGCCAGCTTCTCTCAAGTGCTCTACTTGGGTGGCAAGCTGCAACCTTGGAGATGAGGCCTGATGCAGCTAGCCTGCAGCACGCCCTGTGTGAGAAAGCCAGGGTGTTTAATGACCTCTTTGCAATGAAACTCTCGTTCATTGTTGACCAGACCTAGAAGCTATTTTCCCTAGATTTATTCATGATCACATTCTGGTTTGCCTCATCTGTGTTCAGTTGATAATAAAAAGCTGGAGGAGTCTGTGTTTCAGAATGACTGTAGCTGGGTGCGGAGCACAGCCCCCAGGCCACAGTAATGTTCATAGCTGCCATCCTTGCAGCAGCCACAGGGCCAGTGTCTGGAAGTTGCCCAGGGAAGTTTAAGTGGTGAGTTTGAAGCTCCAACACTCCAACTACCATCCTGGCTTCTCTGTATGTTTCAGAAACATGATGTCATCTGGAGTCATTGATCTAAGTTGAAAATAAAATTTTTCGATCCTCGCATGAGGATATATGTTTATTGATTTTTATTTTATTTTATTTTATTTTGAGAGAGAGGGAAAAAACACAACAATATGAGAGAGAACCATTAATTGGCTGCCTCCCATATGTACCTTGACCAGAGATTGAACCTGCAACCCAGGTATGTGTGCTGACTGGGAATTGAACTCACAGCCTTTTGGTATACAGGGCAACACTCCAACCAGCTGAGCCACCCAGCTAGGGTGCTTTTCTCTAGCTTTTATCTCCATAGCCTTCACTCTTGGCTATACAGCCTCTTTCTCCCAGTCTTGCTTTACTTGAAAGAGTATTTTGTGTGTTTTCTTTTTCTTGTTTTCCTTTTTTCTTTCTGACCCGTTGCAGTGTGACTTCCACCCCACAACTCTATGGAAACTGAAATGGCTAAGGCAACCCATTTCTCCCTGGATATGAAATACACTGGGATATTTGCTGCCCTTAATTTTTATCTTCCTCTGGCATTTGATGTGGGTTGCTATTTGCTTTTCAAAGGCATTTCTCTCATGGTTTGTATGATAACACTCTTCCGATATCAGTTTCTTTTGGTGGAACATGTCCCTTCCTCCACATGGCTGGCTCCTACTCACCAAGACTCAGCCAGACCCCCACCTTCCCCTGGGCGCCTGCCTTGACTGGCCTGTGAGCAGGGGTCCCTCCGCTGAGTGAGCCTGAGCACATACTCATGGCCACAGAAGAGCAGAGCCACCTGTGCGCTCTCACTCAGCTCATTCTCCTGTTCACCCAATTGTCCTCTGCGCACCTATCAGTCATCGTACCGGTTTACTGGGCTTGCCCACAGTTTTCTTCTCTTTATTGTTTAAGCAAGTTACAGAGAAAACATGTTTAGTATAAGTTCAAATAATAGAGAAATGTATAAATTATAAGTGACAGTCCCAACCACACCACATCTAATCCACCTCTCTCCCCGAAGTAACCTCCGCTGGCCATGACCTTCCTCCCAGTCCGTTCTGTGTGCTCACAGTCAGATTGTGCATGGACACATGAAATCTTTTTAAGACATATTAGGGTCACAACCTGTGTGCCACACCACATAGGCCATGCTTTTCTTCTTCTAAAGGACTGAGTTAACTGAGCCCTAAGGTGTCTATTGCTTATCTCCCCAGGTAAATGGATACCCAGCTGTTTGGTGGGCAATTGTTTTCAATCATCCCACAAAGAGAAATTTACTGTATTTTCTAGTGAAGGGCCTCTAGGAAGTGTTCATGGTTTCAATTACGCTGCCATTTCACTGAATATGTTTATTATGTCTAGTATATTTTTGGTTAGTACCTTTGAATTCTCTTCCCAGAAAGTCATGAAATGCCCAAGTAATAAGACAAAAAATAGAACTATACTACTTAAAAAATTTTTTAAAGGCAGACTGCCAAGTACAACCCTTGGTGGATATGTTTGGAGTGTTGGAAATGCCTTACATGCTCCTACAAATGGATCTTGAGCACGAGTGCTGAGTTCTAGCACGGAGGCAGCTGCTCTTAGGTTCTTTACTGAGAAGAGTCCTCCTATATCTATGGGGCCAGAGCCTCTTCATGGGGTGCAGCTTCAGGGCTTGCAGGTGGAGCGGGTGGGAAGGGTGACAGCAGAGCAGCCGAATCCTCCCGGCCATCAGTGGGTGACTGATTGACCCCACATCCAGAACTATGTATTTAAAAAAAATTAAATCACACAGCAGTTCTAAAATTCTGAAATATAACCAGAATGGTGGGCGGAGTCTAGGATGGGAAGGGGCGGGACGTGTGTGCGTTGGGCGGGGCCTGGGAGGACCCGCTAGCCCCGCACAGGAAGCCGTTGACATGGTGGCTCCCGTGGTGTACCTGGTGGCAGCGGCTCTGTTGGTCGGCCTTATCTTCTTCCTGACTCGCAGAAAAGGCGGAGCGGCAGCAGCCGGCCAAGAGCCACTGCACAATGGAGAAGAGCCAGTAATAGCAGGCCGAGTGGCCCAGCCCGAGGAGCAGAGGGCTGGGGCTAGACCCCGGCGCCTCAGGGACCTGGGCAGCCGCCTGCAGGCCCAGCGTCAAGCCCAGCGGGTGGCCAGGTTGGAGGTGGATGAGAGTGAGGATGAGGCTGTCATCCCAGCCCACGAGGAAGAAGACAGTGAGAAGCCAGTGGAAACTCACCTGTCAGGGAAAATTGGGGCCAAGAAACTACGGAAGCTGGAGGAGAAACAAGCACGAAAAGCCCAGCGAGAGGCAGAGGAAGCTGAGCGTGAGGAGCGGAAACGCCTTGAGCCCCAGCGTGAGGCAGAGTGGAAGAAGGAGGAGGAGCGGCTTCGGCTAGAAGAGAAACAGAAGGAGGAGGAGGAGAGGAAAGCCCGGGAGGAGCAGGCCCAGCGGGAGCATGAGGAGTACCTGAAACTGAAGGAGGCCTTCGTGGTGGAGGAGGAGGGCGTGGGCGAAACCATGACTGAGGAACAGTCCCACAGCTTCCTGACAGAGTTCATCAACTACATTAAGCAGTCCAAGGTTGTGCTCTTGGAAGACCTGGCTTCCCAGGTGGGCCTGCGGACTCAGGACACCATAAACCGCATTCAGGACCTGCTGGCTGAGGGGACTCTGACAGGTGTGATTGACGACCGGGGCAAGTTCATCTACATAACCCCAGAGGAACTGGCTGCTGTGGCTAACTTCATCCGACAGCGGGGCCGGGTGTCCATCACTGAACTTGCTCAGGCCAGCAACTCGCTCATTGCCTGGGGCCAGGAGCCCCCTACCCAGGCCCCAGCCTGACGTAGGCGTTCCCTCTTGGACTCAGAGCTGACACAGCCTACCTGACCATACATCTGTATCCCTCTCCACCATCCTGGGGCAGTGATGGAGTGTGGCTAGGCGGTTCTAGATTAAAGGCATGTGAACACTAAAAAAAAATAAAAAAAATAAAATAAAATAAAATAAAATAAAATTCTGAAATATAGAAAAGGTGATTAACAGAAGACGCGATTAAAAATAAAAAAGGTTAGAGGAGGAACTAAGATGGCGGCAAAGGCAAAACACCTATCTTGCCGTCATAATCAGCAATTTTAATACTACAACTTAACGAAGGAACAAACACCTTCCAGAATCACCAGAACGCTCGCCGAGTGAAAATTCCACAAATAAAAGTAAAGATAGGACACTGTGACCCGGAGAGCAGCGGCGGACGGCGTTGAAAGATTCGCGCGCAGAGAGAGGTTTGGAGTGCGCGCCGCGGAGAGGGCGGGCGGCTGAAAACCGGCCAGGTTTCTCCAACGGGGAGACAGGGGCATCCCACTGGACAGATTCTCCAGCTCTGGGCGAAGTCCAGGGAACCCACTATCACAGGGGGTGAAAACTGGACAGTGGGAGGGCACGCCGAAGCTCGGGTGCTGCCGGGTCTGCCGGCTTGTGGAGAAGGCAGCTTCCGCGCAAACAGCTCGGCTGAGTGACGGCGCAGAGAGCGCACCGCGACTTGTCTCTCATTCGGAAAACCGTCAGACTGCTTTGTTTTACGACCCTGGGTGAGACATTGCGCATGCAAAGTCATTTGGGGACAGTCTGAATTCCCCGGCAGCCGGTGGAGCTCCACAGCGGCTCTCTCTCAGAGGTGCTGGCAGCCATTGCCCCCGGCACAGAGCCCCTGGGGCCGCATAGGGTGGAGCTAGCGCTGCCTGCTTGGCCCGGAGACTCCGCCCATCCAACCTGAGCACAGCTGAGCTTCACAGACAATTGGCCTGGAGGTCAAACCCTCCTAGGGCTAACAACAAAAAGCTGGGTTTAAATTCAAAAACACTGAATACAACCCATAAAGGATTGCAGTAAGAGTACCCACCTCAGGTAACTGGGGAGACTGAGCCACTGTCCCTTTGAGGATAGCCACCACATAAAGCAGCCACCATGCAGAGACATGGAAAGAAATCAGGTGTGAAAGAAATGGAGGAGAAAAGACGACAAGACATAGAGTTCAAAACCACGGTTATAAGGCTTTTCAAGAGGCTCCTACAAAAGGCCGATCAACTTAATGAGAATTACCAGGAAATAAACAAGACCAACCAGGAAATAAACAAGACCAACCAGCAAATGAATGAGATTTACAAGGAGATGAATTATACTTACAAAGAAATGAATGAGACCCTCAGGGAAATGTGCAAGACCTCTGAGGATACAAACCAGACCCTCACAGATAAAAAAAAGGACCAACTAGAAATCAAGCATACACAGGCTGAAATAAAAAATATTACACAAAGTCCTAAAAGCAGTCCAGAGGGCCACAAGAACCAAGTCAAAGATTTGAAATACAAAGAAGCAAAATCCACTCAGCTGGAAAAGCAAGAAACAAAAAGAATTCAGATAATTGAAGATAGTGTAAGGGGCCTCTGGGACAACCTCAAGCAAGCCAACATCCGAATTATTGGGGTGCCAGAAAAAGAGCGAGAGCAAGTTAATGAAAACCTACTTGAAGAAATAGTGACTGAAAACTTTCCCCACCTGGTGAAAGAAACTGACTTAAAAGCCCAAGAAGTACACAGAACCCCAAAATATAGGAATCTAAAGAGGACCACACCAAGACATCATAATTAAAATGCCAAGAGCAAAAGATAAAGAGAGAATATTAAAAGCAGCAAGAGAAAAACAGTTGGTTACCTACAGGGGAACACCCATACGATTGTCAGCGGATTTCTCAACAGAAACGATGCAGGCCAGACGGGAGTGGCAAGAAATATTCAAAATAATGAAGAGCAAGAATCTACAACCAAGATTACTCTATCCAGCAAAGCTATCATTCAGAATTGAGGATCAGATAAAGTGCTTCGCAGATAAGAAAAAGCTAAAGGAGTTCATCACCACCAAACCAGTATTATATGAAATGCTGAAAGATATTCTTTAAGAAGAGGAAGAAGAAAAAGGTAAAAATATAAATTATGAACAACAAATACACATCTATCAACAAATGAACATAAAAATCAAGTGAACTGATAGGCTGATGAACAAGATAAACTGGTGACTATAACAGAAACATGGACATAGAGAGGGAATGGACTGACAATTCTTGGGGAGAAAAGTGTTGTTGGAAGTACAGCAAGAGATTGGACAAAAATCTTGCAACAATGGGAGAGGACATTGGGGAGGGGGAGATGAGGGCGGAGGGTGGGATAGGTACAGGGTGGAGGGAAGATATAGGGGGATAAAAAAGGGGAAACAATGTAATTAATAAACTGAACAAAAAAAAACAAAAATAAACTTTTACGAAATCACTCACAAAGGTTGCCTCTGAATAGAGAAGTTGGGTAACTGGTGAACACACAGAGAAATTTACTTTCATTACATACCAACTTATATTTCTATGTTTGTGTAAAAGATAAGTATTATTGAAAGAATTCAAAACTATAGTTTATGCATCAACAGTATTTGAAGGCTAGTTAATGTTCAATGATGTGTAAAAATTATTTCTATATCTCAAAAATTTGAATGATGGCTATAAAATAGGACCTATTTAGGTAATTTTAAGTTTCAGAAATAAGAATAGTGTTAAGTCCATCTCTGTTATCCACATTTCCTCATGCTATCTTTGACCAAATATGAATAAAATAACCTCCAATAAATGTCATTTAAAAAAAAAAAAAAAGGTTAGCCCTGGCAGGTGTGGCTCAGTTGGCTGGAGCACTGACCAGTGCACTGGAATATCACAGGTTGGATTCCGGGTCAGGATATACAACTAGGTTTTGAGTTTGATCCCTTGTCAGGGCAGGAACGGGAGGCAGCTGAACCATGTCTCTCTCAAATAGAAAAGGAAAGGTGATTTACTCTTGTCATCTTACTTTTTAAAAAATATATACTTTTTAAAATTGATTTCAGAGAGAAAGGGCCAGAGAGAGAAACATCAATGATGAGAGAGAATCATTGATCGGCTGCCGCCTGCACCCCCCTACAACATGGGCATGTGTCCTGACCAGGAATCCAACTGTGACCTATTGGTTCATAGGCCGATGCTCAACCCCTGAGACACACCAGCTGGGGCTCATCTTGTTATTTTTAAGGGAAATATAATAGTGTAACTTCATTTTACAATATGCCAATCAAGATAGATTTTACGGTAATAATAGTTATTTTATGTTAATATTTTCTTTTCTTTATTAATAAAATAAGTATGTTTATATCTTCCCAGTGTTACATCAGCTTGTCATTTCTAGAATGAGCCAAGCTTTTAATGCATTCGTATACTATCTCTTGCTACATTGTTTAAGGAGATTGACCTATTTGGGGTACTTACAAATCTGAAGATCAAACTAAATGTATCTTGGGAAAGAAAGTTAATACCATACTTTTTTTTTTAATAACAGAGGGAATTTCTATTCTTTAAAAAACCCAGAAAACCCTTGTGCACTGATGGTATAAATGTAAAATGGTGCAGCTACTATGGAGAACAGTTCTTCAAAAAATTCAAAATAGAACAACTATTTGACAGCGATTCTACTTTTGGGTATTTATCCAAAAGAATTTCAAGCAGGATTTCTAAGAGAGATGTGCACACCCATGTTTACAATAAAAAAGAGGTGAAAGCAACTCAAGTGTGTATTGACAGATAAAGGGAAAATCAAAATACAATGGAATATTATTTGGTCTTAAAAAGAAAGGATTTTCTGACACATGATATAACATGGATAAATCTGGAGGACATTACACTAAGTGAAATAAGCCAGTCACAAAACAAAAAAACCAAAAACACTATCTTCTTGAATCTACCAAGTTTTACAAAATGGTGAAATTCATAGTAACAGAAAGTACAATGGTGGTTGTCAGGGCTGCGGAAAGGGAAGAAATATATAGGTATTTAATGAGTATAGAGTTTCAGTTTTGCAAAATAAAGAAGTTCTGGAGACTGATGCACAACAATGTGAATATACTTAACACTACTGTGCCGTATACTTTAAAATGATTAAGATGGTAAGATTTATGTGTTGTTTTCTTACCACAATTAACACACACAGAGAGAAAAATTCTTCAGTGAGATTAAAGGATTAAGTCCCCTTTGGTCTTAACTACAGGTTCTTGAGTATCAAATCTATTTTCTTCATATTTTAGTTAATTTAACACAGAATGTCAGGGGTAGACCACACAGAATGTCTGCACACTTACAGAGACACAGTCACAGAGACACATATGCACAAAGAGAAGGAGGGAGAGGAATAGGGAGGTGCCGGCTTGCAGCATTTGGCATTTGACCCCCTTTATTTTAGACAATAAAGCTAAGTGAAGAGCAAGTTCCTGCCAACCTGCGGCAGAGCTGAGACCCCCGCCCAGTGGCCCGTCCGTGCTCTGGAGGTCTTCGGGAGTCGCCAGCTGAGGGTGTAATGTGAAGTCCGCAGTGGTAGCTTTACCTCCACATTTCGTTGAGCTCTGTCTAGTTACGTTAACTTCTGGGCCTTCAGGTTGTGTAAAGTGGAAATAATAGCTCCTAACTCCATAAGGTGGTTTTGAAGATTAAACGAAATAATACTCCAAATGCAGTGTCTGAACCTGAGTCAGCATTTAATAAATGTCAAGTACTAGTATCATATCATTATTATTATTTTAAATGTGTCATTTTGAGCTCCTATTGCATAAGGCAATATAGTCTTGCTTATGCTCTTTCATTTAATTCTTTCAACAAAAGGGTTAATTCCCTTTTTTACATATGAGGAAATTGAGGTTAATAACTTACCCAGGGAACACAGCAAGCAGGTAGGTGGCTCTCTACCATCCAATGGTGAGATCTTGAATTTTGTTTCTTTTGTTGCTTCTCTTTGTCATCTTCTTTTTATAGGAAGCAAGCCCTTGGATGTATGCTGTCCTTCAGTTGGTCCATGTTGGCATTCTCTGATATTTCTCCTAGTCATTTTTCTGTGCATATCAGGACCTAAATCTGCATTGTAATTCTTTATTCTTATTTTTTGACATTATAAGATGAGCGTATTTTTATTTTTTATTTTTTAATTTCTTTATTGATTAAGGCATTACATATGTGTCCTCATCCCTCATTACCCCTTCCAAACCTACCCTCCCTCACCACTTGTGCCCTCACCTCCCTGGTGTCCGTGTCCATTGATTAGGCTTAGATGTATGAATACAACTCTTTTGGTTGCTCTCTTTCCCTTACCCCCACCCTCCCCTACCATCCCTCTGAGGTTTGACAGTCAATGATTCTCTGTCTCTGTTTTTGTTCATCAGTTTATGCTGTTCATTATATTCCATAAATGAGTGAGATCATGTGATACTTATCTTTCTTTGACTGGCTTATTTCACCTAGCATAATGCTCTCCAATTCCATTCATGCTCTAGTTTGAAGCAGCCACCTTTCCCTCCTTTTTCTTCTTCTTCCTCTTCTTAAAGAATACCTTTCAGCATTTCATATAATACTGGTTTGGTGGTGATGAACTCCTTTAGCTTCTTCTTATCTGTGAAGCTCTTTATCTGACCTTCAATTCTGAATGATAGCTTTGCTGGGTAGAGTAATCTTGGTTGTAGGTTCTTGCTATTCATCACTTTGAATATTTCTTGCCACTTCCATCTGGCCTGCATCGTTTCTGTTGAGAAATCAGCTGACAATCATAGGGGTGCTCCCTTGTAGGTAATTAAGTGTTTTTCTCTTACTGCTTTTAATATTCTCTCTTTGTTTTTTGCTGTTGGCATTTTAATTATGATGTATCTTGGTGTGGTCTTCTTTGGATTCCTTTTGTTTGGGGTTCTGTGTGCTTCCTGGACTTGTGAGTCTTTCACCAGGTGGGGGACATTTTCTGTCATTACTTCTTCAAATAGGTTTTCATTGTCTTGCTCTCTCTCTTTTTCTGGCACCCCCATAATTTGGATGTTGGTATGCTTGAAGTTGCTCCAGAGGCTCCTTACATTATCTTCATATTTTTGGATTCTTTTCTTCTTTTTGCTTTTCTGGTTGGGTGATTTTTGCTTCTTTGTATTTCAAATTTTTTAATGATTCTTGTGATCCTCTAGTGTGCTGTGAGATCTCTGAATATTATTTTTTATTTCAGTCAGTGTATGCTTAATTTCTAGTTGGTCTTTTTTTCATATCCTTGAGGGTCTCATTAAATTTATTTTCCTTTTCTAGAAAATTCTTGAAAAAGCTTATAACCATGGTTTTGAACTCTATATCCAGTTGTTTGCTTTCCTCTGTTTCTTTCATTTGTGATCTCTTTCTTTGTCTCTGCGTTTTGGTTGCTTTGCTGAGTTAATAGAGTGGCTTTGTGTGCTAGGTGTCCAATAAGGCCCAGTGGCTCAACTTCCCCAGTTACCTGAGGTGAACACTCTCAGTGCATTCCCTTGTGGACTGTGTGCACAGTCTTGTTGTAGTTAAGCCTTGATTGTTGTTGGTATCACTGGGAGGAATTGACCTCCAGGCCAATTCGCTGTGAGAATCAGCTGTGTCTATGCTGGGAGAACTTCTGTGCTGGAGACACTCTTATGAGACAAGACTTGCTTCAGTGGGGCTTTGGTGCTCACTGAGTCTGCCCCCTGAGTGTGTCTGTTATTAATCTGAGGAGTTGTAATCTGGATGCTCCTACTCTGACCCCTGGGTACACTGGCTCTTGGATCTCCAAGCAGGTGCTAATTTAGCCTCTGCCTGAGGCCACCCAGCAGGATTTATGGAGAGATCTGCAGATTCCTCTTTTTTGTTTGGGTTTTGGAGGTGCCCAGATGAGGCCCAACTGTGAAGCAATGCAAGCTACTACAGAGCCCTGGGCCTTCTTTTGGATGTTCTGGGTCTCACTGACTACTCAGCTGTAGTTTGTTAGGTAAGTTTAAAATTCAAAGGACCAGGCCATTCATATGCAAAAGCCCCTGCACTTGGCTTCGATGGGGTGAAGTCTCAGGGTGGAGCAAATAGTAATGGCTTCCATCAGTCCTGCCCTAAGAGGCCCCTGGGTCTCAGTGTCCCATGGTAATTGCTGAGAGAAAGCTGCCCTCAAGTTTTGCCGGCTGCTAGACAGTCCAGTTTCTCCCCATATGAGTCTGGGTCTTCAGAGTCTCACCCAGAGCTGGAGTTCAGAGCATTCAGGAGCGTTTGCCTCCCTCCTGATTGAGAAAGGCTGCAACATATTCAGCTGCCAGCCCTCTCTGCACGCACCTCTGCACTTCTGCCTTCCACAGCTCCTGTAAGTCTCAGTGTGCTTTTTTCTTTTCTTCTAGTTGTAGAATTTCCACTCAGCCAGCCTTCCTGTGGTTCTGGATCATGTCTGTTTTGTATTTTAGTTGTAGTTTTGAAATTATTATGTGAGGCAGTAGTTTAGGTGTTTACCTATGCCACCATCTTGGTTTCTCTCCAATTTTAGTCTATTTTCAAAAAATCTTTGCTGTGATGGTTTTTGTTGGGAGAATATTTTTGAATTATCAATCTGGCTTCCTTATGTTAGCCTTTTAAACTTCCTCTTGCTTCCCATTACTTTTGTCCCTGCTTCTGCCACAGTTGCATTTGTCTTTTCGGTAGCTTTGGGGCAGCTGTGACTCAGGTGCCAAAACAGTGTCCTTTTTACTTTCCTGACTGTGCTCTGCTACAATTTGTTTCTAAGTGATGGTTTTAATACTTGAATGATATTACTAGTTTGATTTTTTTTTGATTTTGATTTTTTATTTTTTTCTTATTGAAAATTTAAAATATTTTCAGTTGGCCAATTTATTTTTTTCTTTTTAAAAAATCTTTATTGTTCAGTTTACTAATTACATTGTTCCCTTCCCCCCCCTATAGCTCCCCTCCACCTGGTACTCATCCCACCCTCCTCCCTCACCCCCCTCCACTGTCCTCTCCCACAGTTGCATGATTTTTTGTCCAGTCTCTTGCTGCACTTCCCACACCCCTTTTCTCTCCAAGAGTTGTCAGTCCATTCCCTCTCTATGTCCGTGATTCTGTTACATTCACCAGTTTATCCTGTTCATCAGCTTATTACTTCACTTGATTTTTAGATTCATTTGTTGATAGATGTGTATTTGTTGTTCATAATTTACACTTTTATCTTTTTCTTTTTCCTCTTCTTAAAGAATATCTTTCAGCATTTCATATAATGTTGGTTTGGTGGTGATGAACTCCTTTAGCTTTTTCTTATCTGCGAAGCACGTTATGTGACCTTCAATTCTGAATGATAGCTTTGCTGGGTAGAGTAACCTTGGTTGTAGATTCTTGCTATTCATCACTTTGAATATTTCTTGCCACTCCAATCTGGCCTGCATCATTTCTGTTGAGAATTATCAATCTGGCTTCCACTGACAATCTTATGGGTGCTCCCTTATAGGTAACTAACTGTTTTTCTCTTGCTGCTTTTAATATTCTCTCTTTGTCTTTTGTTCTTGGTATTTTAATTATGATGTGCCTTGGTGTGGTCCTCTTAGAGTTCCTATATATTGGGGTTCCGTGTGCTTCTTGGACTCCTAAGTCGATTTCTTTCACCAGGTGTGGGAAGTTTTTGGTCACTATTTCTTCAAATAGGTTTTCATTGTCTTGCTTTCTCTCTTTTTCTGGCAACCCTATAATTCGGATGTTGGTATGCTTGAGGTTGTCCCAGAGGCCCCTTACACTATCTTCAATTTTTTGGATTCTTTTGGTTTCTTGCTTTTTCAGCTGAGTGGATTTTACCTCTTTGTATTTCAAATCTTTAACTTGGGTCTTGGGGTTCTCTAGAGTACTTTTAGGTCTTTGTATAATATTTTTTATTTCAGTCGGTGTATGCTTAATTTCTGGTTGGTCCTTTTTCATATCCTTGAGAGTCTCCTTCATATCTTTGTAGGTCTCATTCATTTCCTTGTAGGACTCATTCATTTCCACGTTGTTCTTGATCATTTCCTTGCAGGTCTTGTTCATATCCTTGAGGGTCTCCTTCATTTCCTTGTAGGTCTTGCTTATTTCCTTATAGGTCTTGACCTTTCCTAGGAGCCTCTTGAGAAGCCCTATAACCATTGTTTTGAGTTCCATGTCCAGTCATTTTTTTCCTCCATTTCTTTCACATCTGATTTCTTTCCATGTCTCTGCATGGTGGCTGCTTCCCTGAGTTGGTCAATTAGCTTTGTGTGGTAGACGTCATACAAGGGACAGTGGCTCAGCCTCCCCAGTTACCTGAGGTGGATATGGGTTGCACAGTCTTGCTGAAGTTAAGCTCAGGTTAATCGTTGTTAGCACTTGGAGGGGTTGACCTCCAGGCCAATTGTCTGTGAAGTTCAGCTGTGCTCAGATTGGATGGTCGGAGCCTCCGGGCCAAGCAGACAGCATCAGCTCTGCCCTGTGTGGCCCCAGGGACTCTGTGCCAGGGGCAATGGCCGCCAGCACCTCTGAGAGAGAGCCGCTGCTGAGCTCCACCGACTGCCGGAGAATTCAGACTCTCCCCAAATGAGTCTGCACACCCAACGTCTCACCCAGGGTCGTAAAACAAAGCAGTCTGATGGTTTCCCGAATGAAAGAGCAAGTCACGAGTGCTCTCTGCACGTTCACGCAGCTGCGCTGTTCCCAAGTTCATGCACACTCCGCACAAGCTCGCCTTCTTCACAAGCCGGGATCCCTGCAGTGCCCGAGCTTCGGCGTGCCCTCCCACTGTCCAGTTTTTATCCCATATGATAGTGGGTTCCCTGGACTTCGTCCAGAGCTGGAGAATCAGTCCAGTGGGACATCTTTGTCTCCCCCGTTCGAGAAAACTGGCCGGTTTTCAGCCGCCTGCCCTATCCACTGGCGTACACTCCTCCAAACCTCTCTCCGTGCATATCTTCAACGCTGTCCTCAGCCGCTCCTCTGAGTCACAGTGTCTTTTCTTCACTTTTATTTGTGGAATTTTCACTCAGCCAGCTTTCTGGTGATTCTGGATGGTGTTTGTTCTTTTGTTAAGTTGTAGTTTTAAAATTGCTGTGTATGACGGCAAGATAGGTGTTTTATCTCTCCCTCAGTTGGCCAATTTAGTTTAAAAATGTTAATTTTGAAAAATATTTCTGTAGAGGAAATTAAATAGAGAACTTCCTCAACTTGATAAAAAACATCTACAAAAATACTTACAGCCCCTTCTCTGAGCTCCCATAATATTCTGTGTAAACTTCTAGTGATTTTAATCTCTGTTAGACACCAAGTTTTTTGGGGGCAGAGATTATGCATTATTCAAATTTGTTTTCCAATTGTCTATCATATGCATACATATGTATTCCTATAATAATAACAGCGTAATATGCTCATTAGACTGGACAGCCGAATAACCTTCCAGATGTCCTTCAAGATGACCTTTTGTATGAAGCCCAGGCTGCGAGGGCTGAGCCACTTGCATGAATTTCATGCATCAGGCCTCTAGAATAACTAATAATTAGTAATTAATTATTGATCAATTAGAAGAATAATTAAGAGAGATGCTAAAGAGGATAACATTAAACTCCTAACCTTAGGTATCTGGGTGCTGGCATTAAGGAGAAGCAATGGCACATAGTAACTTTGAAATATAAGAATTTGAGAACGTTTCCTTGGAAAAAAGTCACAAATAGAAAGGTATGCCCAGATTCCATAACTCCACACATATTCAGGTAGTCCAGTATAAATATTTTAAGAAATATTCTCATACTTGATGGCCAGTTATGATAGTAACCAATGGTTAAGGAGAGGGTGAATTTCTTAGGCCAATGATTTTAAAATTATCTCCCATATTGATTATTCTAAAGAAGTACCTCCAAAGTCAGTAGGACTGGGTAAAAGGCTCCAGATCTCTGACTTTATTTTAATCATCGTTCTGCTTTTGTTTCAGTTTGAAGAAAGAATTCTATAGCTTAAAGAATTAAAGTTGGAGCACTATTGCCTAGATGGAGTAGCCAATGTAGCTCATATTCATCCTTGATGCCAACATCTTCAAAATTTATTTCCTCTAGCACATTCTTTAATTGGACTGTTTTCTTTGGCATTTGATCCTGTTCATAATTAGTATCCACTCTTGTCCTGCTTTCACCAATTCCTGTCATGTTCAGTAATCTACCATTAGTTTTGATAGTTCTCTGGCGGTTTGTCATGGCAATAGGGTCTTCAGCCTGACACTCCTTCACTAACCAACAGGCACTTAACCACCTCCATTCAGAGTTCTTGGCAGTGAAAATCCTCCTCAATGAGTAATTTGTGTTAGCAATCAATAGTCCTGTCATATACTGTTCATTTTTACTTATTTATAGCATTCATGGAATAGCTTAAAATTATGAGACTTGTAAAAAACAGAAATAGTACTATTTGGATTCCACAGTCAAGTTTAACTCATAATTTAAATGCAATTACGATAAACTCATAGGTCAAGTTTAACTCATTATACTTTAAATGCAATTATGATCAACTCATAGTGTCTTTAATTTACAGTGTCTAATTCTGACTGGGATGGTAGTCAGGTAATTACCTTTAAAGGAGGGTGACAAGGGACTGGGAGAATTGGGAGGAGTAAAGGAACAGGAACTCCTAACAGGAAGAGCAAGTTCAGTGGGTGTAGTATGTGGGAGAGGTATAAGTCAAATAATTTCTGGTCAGGAGAGGCCAACAGGAAGACTCCAGAGGTGGAACAGGTCTAAGGGATGACAAGATCCAAGATGTAACACTGCTGGTAGGAGGCTGATGGGTGAGGTGAAAGTCAGTGGAGTAGAGGATATCAGCTTGTGAGGCAACTACCAATAACAGAAAAGAAAGATGGGAAATCATTATAGATTCTACATACACAATTTATCAAGATCTGTGGGATGCTGCAAAAGCAGTGTTTTGAGGAAAATCTATAGCTTTGAATGCATCTATATATATAAAAGCCCAAGTGACCGGCCAATCAGCCAACTGGCTGGCTGGCTGGCTGGTAACTATGATGTGCACTTGCCACCATGGAGCATGCACTAAATGCAGGAACTGCTGAGCAACAGCAAGTCTGCAGAGTTCCCTCTTGCATTCTAGGTCCACTTGGGGGATGTTGGACTTCCAGTTTCAGCCCAATTCCCACCAGTGTATGAATCCATGCACCAGGCCTCTAGCATGTTACAAAAAAAGAAAGATCTAAAATCAATCACCTAAGCTTCCTTCTCAAAAATCTAGAAAAAGGAAAGCAATTAAATCCAAAGTAAATGGAAGAAAAGAAATACTAATTTGAGCATAAATCAATGGAATTGAAAGCAAGAAATCAGAAGAGAAAATCAATAAAACATAAAAAGCTGCTTCTTTGAAAAGATCAATAAAATCAATTAGCCTCTGGCCAGGCTAAGAAAAAAAAGAAGACACAAAAATTACTAATAATTAAAAAATAATTAAATATACTCAATATTGCTTAAAATAATAATCAGAAATGAAAGAGGAGACATCACTAAAGATCTCAAGGGCATCAAAGGATAATAAAAGAATACTGTAAATAACTTTATGCCCACAACTTTGATAGTTTACATGAAATGGACCAATTCTTTGAAAGACACAATCTGTCAGAATTCACACAAGAAGAAACAGTCAATCTGAATAGGCATATATCTATTACAAAATTGATTCAACATTTAACAAAGCACCAGGAGGCCCAGGAGGGCTCACTGATGAATTCTACCAACAATTTAAGATGAAATTATACAAATTCTCTACTATCTCTTCCCAAATACAGAAGCAGTGGGCATACTTCCTAACTTATTTTATGAGGCTATTACCATAATAACAAAATCAAATAGATACTAAAAGAAAAA
Source organism: Antrozous pallidus (assembly GCA_027563665.1). NCBI lineage: Eukaryota > Metazoa > Chordata > Mammalia > Chiroptera > Vespertilionidae > Antrozous > Antrozous pallidus. Next base: position 11,661,773 of record CM050513.1, read on the forward strand.
ACAGACCAATATCTCTTATGAATACAAATGTAAACATCTTCAACAATTAGCAAATCAAATCCAACAATGTATAAAAAGAATAATACACCGCAATCAACTTGGATTTATTCTAGGTATTCAAGGCTGGTTCAGCATGTGAAGTCAGTTAATGTAATTTCATTACATCAGTAGACTAAAAAGAATCAAAATACTATGATCATATCAATAGATGCAGAAAAAGCACTTGCCAAAATCTCACACCCATTCATGATTAAAAACCCTCAGCAACTTAAAAATAGAGAACTTCCTCAATTTGACAAAAACATCTACAAAAACACTTACAGCTAACTGCCTTCCCCTGCTGGCCATCTTGTGACAACATGGGGACGGCCATCTTGTGATGACGTAGGGGTAGCCATCTTGTGGTGGACATCTTATGACAACTTGGGAGCAACCATCTTGTGAGAATGTGAGGGTGCGAGGGCCACTATCAAGACGATGTGATATTTACAGAAGAACAGACAAAAAGATCAGTGGGCAGACTAGAGAGCCCAGAAATAGACCAATGTAAATATTAGTATATTCAATGATCTTTGAAAAAGGAGCAAAGGCAATACAATGTAGAAATGATACTCTTTTTCAACAAATGTTACTGGAACAACTGAACATCCACACGCAAAAAAAGAAATCTAGACACAGACTTTATACATTTCACAAAAACTATCTCAAAATGAACCACAGACCTAAATGTATAATCCCATCTAATAAAAGAGTAATATGCAAATTAACCATCACTCCACCCACCATCCACACCCACCAGCCAATCAGGAGTGAGTGTGCAAATTAACCCCAACCAAGATGGCTGCAACCACAAAGCAAACAGGAGGGAGGCTTGAGTTTTCCTGGAGATGGAGGAAGCCAAGTTTTCTGCACACCTTGGTGGGTCCAGGCCTCCTCTCAAGGCTACAAAGTTTCAATTATAGAAGATAAATAAATACCAACAGAAATGGCTGCAGCCATGGAGTGAGCAGGAGGCTTGGCTCTGCTCCAGGCTACAAAGTTTCAATTGTAGAAGATAAATAAACCCCAAATACCAGGGCCTCCACTTGGATTGCCAGGGGGCATGGCCAGCCTGCAAACCACTGCAGGACCCTCACCCAGGCAGCGCCACACCCCAAGGGAACCCCCACCCTGATCTGGGACACCCTTCAGGGCAAACCAACTGGCCCCCACCTGTGCACCAGGTCTCTACCTTATCTAATAAAAGAGTAATATACAGATTGACATCACTCCAGCACACAAGATGGCTGCACCCATGTGGTCCAAGATCCTGCCTCCATGTGGACACAAGATAACCACCACAAGATGGCCAGCAGAGGAAGACAGTTGGGAGGGACCAGAACTGCAAGGAAGGGCAGTTGTGGGTGATCAGGCCAGCAGAGGAGGGCAGCTGGGGTGACCACACAGGCTCAGTGGATAGAGCATCAGCCTATAGGGGAAGGCAGTTAGGGGTGACCAGGCAGGCAGAGGAGGAAGATTGGGGGTGACAGGGCCTGCAGGGAAGGGCAGTTGTGGGGGACCCCGGCCTGTAGAAGAGGGCAGTTAGGGGTGACCAACCCTGCAGGGGAGAGCAGTTAGGGGAAAACAGGCTGGCAGGACAGTGGGTAGGGGATGATCAGGCTGGCAGGCAGAAGCGGATAGGAGCAATCAGGAAGGCAGGCAGGCAAGCAGTTGGGAGCCAGCAATCCTGGATTGTGAGAGGGATGTCTGACTGCCCGTTTAGGCCTGATCCCTACAGGATGTCGGACATCCCTTGAGGGGTCCCAGATTAGAGAGGGTGCAGGCTGGGCTGGGCCCCTCCCACCCCATGCACGAATTTCATGCACTGGGCCTCTAGTCTATATATATATAAAAGCCTCATTGACCATTATGACCGAACCACCATTTGCCATGATGCGCACTGACCACCAGGGGATAGATGCTCAATGCAGGAGCTGCCCCCTAGTGGTCAAGTGGTCAGTGCGCTACCACAGCAAGAGTGCCACTCATCTGACAGAACCATCCCAGAGGCCCAACTTGGTGGCAGCCACTTCCTCAGTAGTCCTGCAGGTCCAATCTTCGAAGAACAGGCCAGGCACTGATGGGCCAGTGCTGCTGGCATGATCCCGATAGCACTGCCAGCTTCCTGGAAGTCACCTTCGGGCACTGAGGCCACTTCCCCTCCCTAGACATTCCACAAGGAAGAAAGGATGTAAAAGCAGCTGCCAGGTGGCTCCTGAAAACTGATGTGGATGTCAGCAGGATGGAACTGGATCCTGGGCTGGCAGGGGCAAGGGTATCCCACTGTCTGCCCAGAGGGCTGATGGCATCCCAGCCTCCCTCACCCTTGGGATCCCCCAATGCATGAATTCGTGTACCAGCCTCTAGCGCTAAACTATAAAATGCCTAGAAGATGACATAGGAGAAAATCTAGATAACCTAGGATTTGTTGAAGTCTTTAAAAAAATATAGATAGATAGATAGATAGATAGATAGATAGATAGATAGATATAGATATAGATATACATATAGATATATATGTATATAATTGATTTTTTACAGAGAGGAAGGGAGAGGGATAGAGAGTTAGAAACATTGGTCAACTGCCTCCTGCACACCTCCTACTGGCGATATGCCCGCAACCAAGGTATATGCCCTTGACCAGAATCGAACCCGGGACCATCCAGTCCACAGGCTGATGCTCTATCCACTGAGCCAGACCAGCTATGGCTGTTTAAGTCTTTTTAGATACAACACTAAAGGCACAATCTGCAAAAGAAATAACTAATAAGCTGGATCTTATTAAAATAAAAAATTCTACTCTGTGAAAGACATTGTTAGGGGAATAAAAAGAGAGGCCATAGCCTAGGAGAGAATGTTTTCAAAAGACACATAAGAAAAAGGACAGCTATCCCATTATACAAAAATTCTTAAAATTTAACAACAAGAGAAGGCAATTTAAAATGGCAACATAGAAAGAACTGGAACTCACCTTTTCCCACAACACAACAAACAACAAACACACAACTACATATGGAAAAATTCCCTACAATGAACCTGAGAACTAGCTCCACAATAAATGACAAAAGGGCCTGTAGAGATGGGAAGGAGAGACAGAGACTGTTCTTGCCAAAACCTCACCCCCAGCATAGTGACCCACCATTGGGAAAGACTTTAAAAACAAAGGAAAGAGTATATAAACAGATTTTCTTCCTAAGGAGCAGGAGATTTGTACCCCACAGCAGCTAAAGACCTTATGAACCACCTCACCAAAGAAGATATACAGACGCAAATAAGCATATGAAAGTTGCTCCTCATCAGAAGTCATCCAGGAAATGCAAATCAAAACAACAATGAGATACAACTACATACTGTTAGAAAGGTCAAAATCTGGAACACTGACACCAAATGCTGGAGAAGATGTGGAGCAATAAGTACTCTCATTCATTACTAGTAGGAATGCAAAATGGCTTAGTCACTTTGGAAGACAGTTTGAGTTTCTTGCAAAACTGAACATCGTCTTACCATAGGCTCCAGCAACTGTGTTCTTTGATATTATACACAAAAAAACTAGTTAAAATAGAAAATGTTATGTTAAATATATATTTACCACAATTTTAATAGTTAATAGCACAATATTCCCCAAACCACTGAATTGTGCACTTTAAATGGGTGAATTGTTTGGTATATAAATTGTATTCCAATAAGACTGTTTTTAGAAAAAGATGTGAAAGCAGAGATCGGACAAAATAATGGCTGGCTCTTGCTGAGTTCTGTAATGTGGGACTTTTTTACCTGAAGGCTGTCTGGGGTTGGGACAGGCCTGGCATGTTTCTTAGAGTTGTATTTACTTTTACAGATACTTCTGAATTCAGCAGAATTTTCTACATCCATTTGTATTTTGCTTGGTATTCACTTTCTTACAAAAATGGACCAGTAAAACCAAAACAACAAAAGGTCCAATTACTACTCTTCATTTCACCCCAAAGCAAAACAAAATTAGTTTCCAATTTTTTTAAAAAAAATATAAAGCAATGGAGTTCCTGTTTTACTTCCTCGTCCATAAAACAAGTGTCTAAGATGCCCAAAAGAAAAGCAACTTTTCCAAGGGCAAGAGACTTTACCTTCTAGGTGTTGGTGTCAAAGTCAATGCCACTCTTACATGGGTTTGGGGATGTATCCATGCTCTGGTCTCAAGAGTTTTTCCCTTTACCAGAAGGAGGATTCCATGCCATCTGCAGCAGAGTTCCCTGGCATTCCTGTAATTCTGGGGATGACATCAGGAGTCTGCATTTCTAACAGCGCCCCTCTGGTTTTAGGCAGATATGAGAACCACAGGTGTGAGTGTCTTGCTTTCCATCTACAGGAAGAGATCGCAGGCTTGACTCTACAAAAGTGACGTGACAGAGTGACACCCCCAGTCCCCACCAGAAGTACAGGCCTGCCACGAGGAGCCCTGGCTGTAATGCTCTTTCTCTCCCAGATGTTTTGTGTCTGCTGGGTGACTTCTGGTTGCTGATCTGCTCTAATTGCAACAATCTGAGGGGCCAAAGTTCCACTGCGCTCTTGACCTGACCTTGGGCCTGAAACATCTCTGGCCTCAGCGTAGACCACCCTCTGCCAGGCCTCTCCTACACCCAGGACAGCTGCCTTGAGAAAGTCATTTCCAAACTCTGACCTGTGGTTCAGGAATATTTTAAAGAAAAAGGCATTACCCTTCTTTAATGCCCAGCCCTGGGATGGTCTCACATTCTTTTAACAGCATGACAAAGGATTTATTTAGTTCAGTCTCCTCCTCTTGGATCAGGTTCTCTAGGGTTGGATGCAGAACTGCCCAGCGGGGTGCCTGCCCCAAGGAACACAGCCCGCTAGTGAGCTTTCTTACTGAGTCCCTGTCCTGTGTTTTACCCATCCTCCCACCTGGTGCCTGAGCTCCTCTTTAAGGAGGGACATTGTCTCATGTGCACCATGCCTTTTTTAGGCCCCGTCATATACTCTTTCTGAAATTATATTTCTCCATCATTTTTTAAAATTAGGTCTAGCCAGTTTTGCTCAGTGGATAGAGCGTTGGCCAACAGACTGAAGTGACCTGGATTTGATTCAGGTCAAGGTCATGTAACTCCATTGCAGGCTCAATCCCCAGCCCTGGTCGGGGCACACGCTGGGGGCAACCAATCGATGTGTCTCTCTCACATCGATATTTCTCTTTTTTTGCCTCCCCCCCTCCCTTCCACTTTCTCTAAAAATCAATAGGGAAATACCCTCAGGTGAGGATTAACAAAACAAACAAATAAATAACAAATTTTTCAAAGGAGGGTTGAAAAGGATCAATTTTGCTAGAAGTTAGTGTTACTTGAGTTGGATGTTCTGGGGACTACTGTAAGGCATGAAGCCTCCCCCAATCCCCTTGGAAACATAATTACACTGCAGTGGAAATGCCTGATTTAAGAAAAAACAAAATTGTCACATCGGACATGTCATATTTGTCCAAACTCTTGCAGGTTTCTATCAATCCTTCACTCCCGGAGCTCTGTCTCCTGGGAGAACTTACGTGAAACCTGCTGTTAGTATATCCGTGATGGTGAACCTATGACAGTACTGACACACATAGCCATTTTCGATGACACGCTGCTGCATGCAGTCGCATACAGAGAAGTATGGGGCCGCATGCCGAGAAGGACATTTCATCTTTGGCTATTGCACGGCCAAGTGCAGTAGTAGAGGATGAAACATTTGCTGTAGGATAATGTAGACACTGTGCCGGAGGTCTGTAGGCCAAAACAACAGAACTCTGGCACAGAGCGTCTAGTTCTGGGACTTCTGGTTAGGCCGTTAGGGGATCTTTGACCTCACTTCTGCCCTGAAGAGCAGGGAGCAGTGGAATGCCATGGGGGACCCATCTCTGGGGGCCCTGTGATCGCCATTACCAGCAACCACATAACCACAGCAACCATCATCCAATCTACTGTTCTGGGGTGTCGTGGATTTCTAATTGACCATCATTACTGAGATAAGTGAGGGGGAGGCTGGGAGAGGCGAGGGCCTGTGCTATGGGTGCCATTTTCCCGCCATTAGAAATATCAGCAGCCATCTTAATTTATATAAGGAACGCCATTTTGCAGCATAGTGCAGACTCCATTTCACCACTGTTACTGTTGTGCATCCTTATTAACCCTATTTCTGCTTATTAACCCTGCCCTTTCCTAAAAGATAGTTACATGTGCCATCTTGTGGTCATTTAGGCTAGTTCCCCCTAATTGCCTGCAGGGCTAACAGGCTATCTATAATTCTGTCTTCTGTCACTGCCCCCCTGATGGAGAACCCAAAAAATAAAAAACCAAGGTTAAGTAAAGGCAGTGGTAGTAGCAGTAGCCGATCCTTTCAAGAGACATAGAGCAAGATGTATGGCATTATAGAAAAAAAATGGCAGATCATTTTGCGTTCTATGTACTGAAATGGTAGTAAGCAGAACGTGGAATATAAATAGACGTTTTGAAACTAATCATTCCCAGCTCTTGAAAAAAAGTGAGGATGAAAGGAAGGAATACATTTCCAGGTGGCTACACCTTTATAAGAGCCAATCTAATTCTATCCTTAAATTTATAAAATGCTCTACAAATTTAACATCTGCAAGTTTGAGCATTGCTAACTCCATAGCTCAGCATATAAAAGCACTCAGTGAGGGAGAATTTATTTTTAAAAACTCTCCTAAGATGTGCACCAGTTCTATTTCATGATATGCAGAATAATGATATAATTATTAAGAGAATATCTGAGTTACCACTCAGTAGAAATATCATAAAAGACTGAATAATGAGACTGAACACAAACATACAACATAAATTAAAGAGAGACATAAGTAATTGTAAATATTTTTCAATCTCTCTTGATGAAACTACTGATGTCACATCACATGCTCAGTTGGCCATTATTGATCGATATTCTGATGGTCTCATAAAGAGAGAAGAGTTGATAAAGTTAGTATCAGTGCCAATAAGTACATCAGGAAGCAAAATATGTAAGGTTGTTATACAAACATTCCATGACCTAGGCATTGATATCTCTAAAGTTGTGTCAGTGACGACAGATTGGGCACCAAACATGGTGGGGAAGAAAGTTGGATTTGTCAAATTGTTTATGGAAGCTATTGGACATTCAATTGTACCTTTTCATTGTATTATCCATCAGAAGGTTTTAGGTGCCAAGGCAGGATTCGCCGACTTAAACGACTTAATGTCAGTTGTTACAAAAATAGTTAATTTAATAGCTGCTCACCCCCTTCACAAGCAAGAATTTTTTGCACTTTTACTGGAGGTTGATTCCACCTTCAGTGGGCTGCTGATGTTCAATAATGTAAGATGGCTGAGCCGAGGCAAAGTTCTTGAGTGCTTTGTGGAGTGCTTTGAAGAAATTAAGGTATTTCTTGAGGATAAGGATCTGGGAAACTTTTCTCAGCTCAATGATGATAAGTGGGTCAACACCCTGATATTTTTTACAGATCTCTCTGTTCATATTAATGAACTGAACTTAAGTTACAAGGTTTTGGCAAAAGTATTGACGTTATGTTTGGATACATAAAAGCTTTTGAAATTAAACTTAAAATTTTCAAGTGAGATGTAGAAACTAAAACTTCTAAGTATTTTCCTCCAGTAACAAAGTATTTTGAGAAGGCCAGTGCAGCTGTACAAAATGAAACGGAACCCTTGCATATAAAGTACCAGCATGTTTTAGACTCATTACTTGATCAGTTCAGTGATAGATTTACAATTTAGAAGCCTAGAACAGACCATAAAAATAATTAAGTATCCTGATGTAGTAGTCTACAGTATTTTGGAATGAAATGGTTTCCAATGGATGCAAATTGATGAATTGGAGATGCAACTTGCAGAATTTCAAGACAGCATCTGGGCTCAGATATTTATTGACTTTAGATCAAAGCTTGAGAATCTGGAAAGGTGCAGCTTGGAGAATCAAAAGGAGTGCCACTACGAACAGGAAATTTGGAGTGCCTGGAACCAATTACCAGACACTTTTAGGACCCTAAAAATATAGCAATGGCTTTACTCACAATTTTCCCTCCACTTATTTTTGTGAGACTTTATTATCAGTGTTAAATAATATTAAAACCAACAAAAGAAACAGATTGACAGATGAAGTTAATAGCGCTTGCTTGGGCTTGAAATGTACAAAATACCAACCTTCAATTGAAGGTTTAGCCAACGAAATTCAGCAACAAAAAAATCACTAATAGGCAGGTTAGTTAAAGAATTCTCCCTCCCCCTCACTAATCTTAGTTCTTGGCACCCCACACAAGTTAAATAGTACCAAGACCAACAAAAGAAACTGACTGACAGATGAACAAAGAAGTCACTAAGCACGTAAGTTAAATAATTAGTTTTTGGTTTATTAAATACAGTTATATATTACAATTATACATTTTTGTTATTTAAACTATAAATATCATGAAATCATGTGTTGTTTTTTTCTTGAAGTGACACACCACCCGAGTTATGCTTGGGTTTTTGGCGAATTTTGACACACCAAGCTCAAAACGTTGCCCATCACTGATCTAGCTGCATCCTGCCTCTTGCCAATTTCATGTTTATGAACATCATTTTAAAACTCATATATCCAACATGTGTATGGATGCTTTCTATGCACCAGCTGAGTACTGAGTTCTAATATTCAAGGCTGAACAAGGCAAACCTGGGTCAGTGGGTGCAGACAAGGAAACTGGGCACCAGCATGTGCGGGTGCCAGGGAGGGGGGCGCTCTCCGGTCCTTGGGGCCAGCCAGGTCAGGTGTTCAATAGTCTTTAGGACTCAGGGAAGAATTGCTGGAGAAAGTGATATCTAAGCTGTACTCTGAAGGCCAACTCATATTTTAATAATATTAACCCTTTCCGTACATAGGAGGTTACTAAGCTCAGCATTCTTCCTCCCTCCTTTTACACCTGAGAATATGACTTTTCTAAATAAATGATTAACAAACAAGTGGGAAAACCATTCAAAGGAACCTTGTACATTCAAATCACTTAGTCAAAAATATTTCAGCAGTCAAAAGGTTTGAACTCCTGGGATGTCATTTGTCCCCCAAAGAGTGGAACTATTTCCTTCTTGGTGCTGTCATTATCCTCATTTCATAATTGTGTTTATAGTAATGTATTTGCTGTAATGTTTTGTTTTGCTTTTTTTTGGGGGGGGGGAAATTAGCCCCTTTAGGACATTAGATTATTTCCAGTTGGTGACATTCTGAAGAACAGAACCCCATTAAGTAAAGAGTGTTGAAGCCACATGCAAAGTTCATTATTTGTGAAGGAAATATAAGAAGCAATTTCAGAGCTGAGTTTGTGATTATTTTTAAAATCCAAAGAAGTAAAAGGCTTCCTTTGGAAGCAGCTACTCTGTGATTCATACTTTGACTCCTAGTACTAAACAAAAATGCTAAAAATAAAGAAATGAACAAAACCCACCACTACCTCAGAACATTCTAGTAAACAGTGTCATTATTTCTCTTATCTTTTCATATTTAATAATGCAAGTTGTGTAAATGTTTATTTAGTAATAGTGATGATTGTCATCACAATTTTTCTTTTCTCAGCATTGTTCTAAGAAAAAGTAAATGACATTGTTACTTACAGTCCACTGACAGCTTCCCAAGCAGAAAACCGAATACACAGGCCTCACTTTACACAATAACCACAAAGTACCGAAAACTAGGAAAACATTGCATCCACATTCCCAATAACGCACTGGCAGGAGAACTATGCAGTGGGGCGGGTTCAGATATACCTGGGTCAATTATGCCCCAGGAGAAAGCCAGGGGAAGGGTGGGTGGGTATCTTCTGACCCAAGCCAGTATTTCATCAGTATTTATTTTATCCATATTATTTAATCAATGTTCAGTTTAAAAATATTTTTGAGGCTAAAATGGGTGATTGTCTTCTCACCATCTAGTTTTTAAGGTCTGCAGGCTGTACTTCAGAGTAGACAGGAGTGGAGAACTCACCATATGCTGGGGATGTTGGCAGCCCCTCCCTCTAGGCCCTGGGGTAGTGGGGGTGGCCTCACAGTGACGTCTGTAATCACATGGATGAGAGTGTCTGCACTGGGGACAGGTTCACTCAGGGCACAGACTCCTGAAGGGTCTGGGGATAGCAGTGGTGGTCCCTGCCTCATCTCACACGACTGCCTGCTCCTCACAGCCAGCCCCACAAGAGCCTGCAAATCCACAGGGTGTGTGTTTTCTGATTCTTCTTCTGGTCTTTTCCTGGGCAATGTGCTCCAAGAATCTGTCTGCACGACATGACCTGCCAAATTCTTAAAGAGGCTGTTATTTACAAGTCTAAGGATTCTGATGGAAGGCCATTCCACTAAAATTTATATTTGTAATTGTGTGTGTGTGTGTGTGTGTGTTGTGCCTTTTCCGGGAAAACAGCTAAGGACAACGTGGCAGAGAGGTGGAGCCGACTGCAGCAAATACACGGGAGTCTGTGCCCTTAGCAGAGAAGCTGCGCACTGAAAACACCCTGTCCTAATCTCTGTACCGGAAAACCTGCCAAAAGCCACCCCAATATTTCCAAGGTCTTGAGAGCTGCCTGGAGAACTAGCAACCTCAGGACTCTGAGGGGTGAAGAGGTTTCCAGTCTCAACCCTGCTTCCCTAAAGAAGCCACGGGAACACACTCTGCAGAGAGCAGGACGCTCACTCCCACAGCCACCACTGCCCATCGGGGTGGCCTTGTGTGAGTTACTCCACTTCCCTGAGCCTTGGGTTTTTCACCCTTAATTGGTGGTAATTACAACTGCTCTGCCCACCTCGGGGTTGTTGTGAGAGAGGGTTTCAGAGGTTAAGTCATAATACCAGTGGGAGTTGTTATTTCTAATCCTAATAATAGGATTATTATTGCAAGTCAGGCAGGTTATAAAGGAGGAGAGAGGCTCATCAATCTTAAAGTGGTTCACTTGGTGTCACAAGCTGCCTGGGGGAGAAACAGAATGAGAACTCAAGTGCCCTAATACCTGGTTCAATGCTATTCTCCCTATAATGTAACCAGGGGAAGACATAGAGCTGACCCTCAACTGACATTTTGTTTCTGGTTGATATTTTAAATGCAACCAAAGAGATATGATGATTAGATCTTTTTTCTCTCCTAAACATTGATGTAGACTCAGAGCAATTTGCTCACTTGTCTCCCATAGTAGTTTTTCCATCAAAACTATATATGGTTTTGTTCTAGGAAGAAAATCTTACAGCACAATACGTAGGGGGAAGAGCACAGAAAACCCCCCCAGATAATCCAAGACAACTGGTAGTGGGTAGTAGTAACTAATTATCTTATTATTATTAACTTTATAAACCTCTTTCTAAGAGATATTTAAAGTCCTTGGGACAAGAATGCCATAAATTATCTATCTATCTATCTATCTATCTATCATCTAAATTTTGATCCAGTCCATACTGAGTGAAAGAAAAAGGTTTATGAAATTCACTCTAGCTGGACCTAGAGGAATCAGTGGTTTTATCTGAGCATAATGCCTTCCTGGTAAGTAGTAGGTTCTCTACAACTATTTGTAAATAAATTTAGTAAATCTGGGCCTTATTAGCCATCCTATATAATAAAAGATAAACATGCAAATTTGACCGTACCTTGGCTCCTGATTGGCTATGCTACCAGCGAATAAGGAGCAGGGATGGGGCCAAGTGGCACGAGCGCCGGGCCCTGAGGGTGGAGATAAAATGGCAGTGGCGGGAGCACCCAGCCTCCGGGCGCTGTTTGGGGAAGCTGAGGCAGCAGCAGGGAGCGCAGAGGGGCTGGGCACTGTGAGCGGAAGTGGCGGTGAGTGCCCAGCTGAGGCCGGGTGGTCACAGGCAGCCGGGGCTGAGCTGAGCAGGGCGATGGCTGGGTGCCCAAGGCCTAAAGCCTCGCTAGAGGCTTTAGACCTTGGGCAGGCTGGGGGTGAGCCAACAGTTGGACATCCCCTGAGGACTCCCAGTATGTGAGAGGGGGGCAGGTTGGGTTGAGGAACCATCCATCTCCAGTGCACGAATTTCATGCACCAGGCCCCTAGTAAAGGAATAAAAGGGATGTGGATGTGGAGCTGGAAGTCAGAGGCAGGCTCCATTCCTTGCTCTGACACTTAGTAGTGGTGAGTCCAGGTTTCATCCTGGTTTTCTCAGCGTCTCTAGGCTCTAGTTAGTCTATAAGTGTAAGGGCTGAACAAGATCAGGATGGCAAAAGGTTTCCATTCAAAATGCCACTTGCAGTCTGTGGGTGGAAGCTGATGGAGGTGCTGGTTGAGGATTCTGAATCTGTGACTAGGCAGAGGGGAAGTGTGGCAGGCTGGGACGATGGACCCATCTGGGGAAGGGATGAAGGGCAGGAACAGAAGCAGGCACCTGTCATCACTGGGCTGTCATCTCTGGCGCCTTATAGTTTTATGAATCTACGACCATGAGGGTCCTGAGTTTGGCAGAAACTGAAGTTTAGAAGGAACTCAGGTAGCTCTGTGTATTTCTGTGTTTTATGTTAAAAGCTTCTTCTCCTAGGGTTCTGGGTTGCATGAAATAAAGAATTAAAAAACTATGTTGGGACATAATCAGACTCACGTTAAAGAGAGCTCTCTGCAATTCTCCCAACACCTCTAGAAGGTAAGGCACTGCATACTCAAGACACTTATCTCTCCCAATTTATAGAGGGGATCTGAGCACAAACGGTAGAATTATCTGCTTTGGGTCATCTGTAGGTCTGGGCACATGGTTAGGTCATGTCATTCATTTATGCTTTCCTTCCTAGTGAGCCAAGTTGTAGCTCATTCAGGACACAAACCCACCCTAGCACGTCATCACATTCATTCTCACCACTTGTCCTGGCTACAGGGATGGGCTCACTGCTGCCCCAGGAAAAGTCATGCTTATCCCTCAAGCCCCCAGGACTCACTCCATCCACACTTCCGCTCAGGAGCTTCAGGGGAATCAAATAGTGCTTGTTTCTTCTGCTGTTAAAGAAAAAAAAATTATGTTACATTAGAACTTCAAAACGTCACCCACCAAAATGTCCCAAAGTTACAAACACTTGGAGGACTCACCATTGTGTGGGCTGTTGTTTAGGAGTTCTATTCATACGGATCATAGCCAGAAGCTTCCAGTGCTTGGAACTGGCCAAGAAACTAGGTGGGAGGGCAGAGGGAAAGCTGGCAAAGAGGAAATGATTTTAAATGAATCACCCTAAACACAAACCAGTATGCTAAACAGGAGGTAAACATATAGGCCAGGAGTGCTGCAAGAAACTCCTTTAATTGCTTAACCACTCCATTGAGATGTCATTAGAGGAAACCAGGGCTTTTTTTAACCAGGAAGACAGGACAGCACCCTGAGGTGGGGCATCCACCTGAGCCAGCAATGCAATAGTTCTGGAGTCGGGCTGCTTTCCCGGTGTGGGCCTGTCTGTCCTGCCACTGGGACCAGGGCTAGCTGTCCCAGTGCATCTCCAAGAGTGTGAAGGGTGAGCATGTGACCCCAGAACTCTGTCTGAGCTCCTGGCCACTCTGGGGCTAGGGCTGGGGCTGGGGCTGAGGCCAAGCTCTGTGAGGATGGATGGAGAGAAGCTGCTGCCCTGGCTTATGGTCACCTCAACACTCTGTAGTGTTTCCTCATCTGTAAAGGGAGCTTGGACTAGGTGCAGGTGAAGACCCTTCTGCCTGAAGGTTCTATGTGTTTTCACAAACCCCACCTGCCAAGTGACCAAGTTTATAGCTGCAGGTGTCCTGGTCTTAGCCCCCTTTGAAAACAAAGCAACTGGGGCTCAGAATCCATGTGTTTTGTGCTGAGAGGGTTCTCAGTAAAAGTGGACTTTGTAACTGAAAGAAACGAAGTTCAGTAGGTGAGCAGACATAATGATCTTTGTTTAAGAAAGGCCATAATAAGCGACATGCCTGCCGGCCTGCTGTGGGCAGGCGCCTCCACAGCTTGCAGTAGGGAGTAGGTGGGTGTTCTCTGAAAAGCAATGTGATATGCGCTTCTGGAGCCATAACAGCCTCCTACCTTTGACTCAGTGATCCCACGGTCTGACTCTATCATAGGAAGTAACAGGACTTTTGACAAAGATTCATCAGAAAGATCTCAGTGCAGTCGCACTGTGTTCCAGTGTACACCAATGTGTCCATCACTGCTCACCTGTGACCTGGGTGTATGACTTAGAGGCTCTGCCTCAGAGACAGGACAATGGAGAGGCTCAGGCTTCACTTACTCTCTGAGCGAGAGCCTGAGGCACTCTCTGTGAGGGGCATTGGCGGGGTGTGGGTACTGAAGATGGTATAACTTATTCTCTGCTCTCACAGAGCTTCATGTTTAATCGCAGAGAGTCACAACTCAGGCACTTTCATGCCTGTGATGCGCACTGTAATGAGGACGGAACAGATGTCTAAGTCAGACCAGAGAACAGGAACAGTTTGGAGGTGCCCAGGGAGTGGGAACAGGAGAGGCAATAACTCATGCTATCCAAGGGCAGAGTGCTTGCTTAGGTGTCTGAGGACCCTTCTCTTTGTCAAATGATATGTCCCATGTCTAAGAACGCTTTTCCAGAGACCCAAACAAGTCTTTGGAGGTAGCGACCTAGGAGAGAAAGAAGAAAACAAATCGTGTTTACTAAGCTGAGTTCCCAGCACATGGAATAGACCTGAAAGTGCTATGTCCCAGTCCAGCCCAGGATCAGGGACACTGTGGATGGGGACCAGGAGAGCCCTGGACAGCCCAGGCAGTCACAGGAGGTGGGGGGAGTCCTGACAGAGTGGGATAGGCCCCTCCCCACAATCTACATTTGCCTCCATGTTTTCTCTCCTGGCTCCTTTCTTCCTTCTTTCCCTTTTTAATCCTAATCTGAGGACATTTTTAAAATTGATTTGAGGGAGAGAGAGGAAGAGAAAGAGAGAGAGAGGGAGAGAGAGAGAGAGAGAGAGAGAGAGAGAGAGAGAGAGAGAGAGAGAGAGAGAAGAGAAACATTGATCAGCTGTCTCTCTTACTCACTCCAGCTGAGGATCAAACCTGTGACCTAGTATGTGCCCTGACTGGGAATCAGACCCACAACCACCTGCTGCACCGGGCAATGCTCTAGCCGAGCCACTCGACCAGGGCTCCTTTTTATTTTTCAGTGTGATAAAAGGTACAAACATAAAACTTACCGTTTTAAGGGTAAAGTTCAGTGGCTCTATGTTCATATTATTATTATTGTGCAGTTATTGCCACTCTCCACTGACAGAATTTTTTTTAATCAGCTTCTTTTAAAAAGATATTCCTGTCTTTTTCTTTCTCCTTGCTAGGCACTCGACTAATTATACTAAAATTTGTTCAAAATTATATTCTTAAGTGTACTGAGTAAAATTCTTTGCAATTTTTCATTTAGAAATCTTTCATTAAAATCCCACCAATAAATTCATTGTAAATTACTTTTCATTTGCAACTGGTTCTTGGTTGACTTTTTTTCACACTTGGGAGAAGGACCAGTCTGCCACCAAATGTAAATTCAGCCATTGGAGGGTGGACCCCATGTGCTCAAAAAAGAGACTCAGATAACACAACTCCCACACAGACAATACAGGACTTCCTTGACAAAATATGGGTTCCCTGAATATTCAATGGGCGGCTGGGCAGCCATACCTAAAAGACACATCACACTGCCCCCTGCATGGTGACATCAACTGGCCGTGCAAGACCATCATGCTCATGGATAGACTCGCAGATGGACTTGCTGTGTGTGCTGAGAACTGTCTTCCAAATGACAAATCAGTTATTTTAACACCATTAACTATCTAATCCAATGGTGTTCAACCTTTTCATCTCATGGCACACTTAAACTAATTACTAAAATTCTGTGGCACATCAGAAAATATATTAACTTTTTTTGGCAATCTGACAAAAATAAGTATAATTTAGACTCATTCACACTGGATGACTATTGTTTTGTTGGCTATTGTTTGACAATAGGGAAAAGAGGTTAGTGTACCTGACTAAGTAGGCATTGCATGTTGAAAATCGCTAGTCTAACCCATTATAATAACTGAATTACCATACATCCCAGATTTTCTGTCTAAATTTCCATGTAGGACTAGCTAGATAGACTTTGGTCTATTTATCTAGCTAGTCCTACATGGCCACCATCTGTTTCATTGTTTTATAAAGTGACTAAAATATTATTCTTCATTTAAAACTTTGGTGTGAGAATATTCTTACATTTACTTGTACAGGTAGAATTTTAATCTAGAATCACATTACAAAAGCATCACATTGGGATTTTGATTGGGATCACATTAAAAATTTATGGGTTATTTGGGGATATTTATATTTTACAAAATTAAGTTTTTTTCATCTAGGAACATGGCATATGCCTTTCCACTTAGTCAAGTCTTAAAGCTGATCAAGATAGGCTTGACTTTTATGCTACACTACAGGCCTGCTGCACAAAATTCATGCATGGGGGGTGGGGAGGAAGGGAGGAGAGTCTCCCAGCCTGCACCCTACCCAATCTGGGACCCCTTGAGGGATGTCCAACTGCCTGTTTAGACCAGATCCCAGTAGGATCGGGCCTAAATGGGCAGTCGGACATCCCTCTCCCAATCCAGGACTGCTGGCTCCCAACTGCTTACCTGTCTGCCTTCCTGATTGCCCCTAATCGCTTCTGCCTGCCAGCATGATCATCCCTAACCACTCCCCTGCCAGCCTGATTGATACCTAATTGCTCCCCTGCCAGCCTGTTTGACCCTAACGGCCCTCCCCTACAGGCCTGGTTACCCATAAATGCCTTCCTTTGCAGGCCTGGTCCCCCCCCCACAACTGCTCTCTCCTGCAGGCCTGGGTCCCCCCCAACTGCCCTCCCCTGCTGGTTATCTTGTGGGGGCCATCTTGTGTCCACATGGGGGCAGGATCTTTGACCACATGGGGGCAGCCATCTTGTGTGTTGGAGTGATGGTCAATCTGTATATTACTCTTTTACTAGATAGGATAATAAAAGGCTAAGATGTAAATTGACTGAACACTGGAATGACTGGTCGCTATGACACATACTGACCATTGGGGGCAGACGCTCAATGCAGGAGCTGCTCCCTGGTGGTCAGTGTGCTCCCACAGGGGGAGCACTGCTCAGCCAGAAGCCGGGCTCTTGGCTG
The DNA here is from genome assembly GCA_027563665.1 of Antrozous pallidus. Classification (NCBI taxonomy): domain Eukaryota; kingdom Metazoa; phylum Chordata; class Mammalia; order Chiroptera; family Vespertilionidae; genus Antrozous; species Antrozous pallidus. The sequence goes on from CM050513.1 coordinate 11,678,949, forward strand.
GTGAGCGCAGTGGCAGTGGCAGAAGCCTCTCCTGCCTCTACAGCAGCACTAGGGATGTCCGACTGACAGCTTAGGCCCACTCCCCACAGGGCTGTCAGTCGAACATCCCCTGAGGCCTCTCAGACTGTGGGAGGGTGGGCTGAGAGACTCCCCCAATTGCACAAATTTCGTGCACCAAAAATAAGAAGATTGACAATTAAGAAGTTATTTTAACAAAATGTGATGACCATTGATAGGGGAAGTGTTAAAATATTCAAAGGACTTTGCAAATCAAATCACCAGGTCACTGTATAATCACAAATCCACTCATGCTTAAACATGCATATGCTCACCCGTCACATGGTACCTGTTCATGCACTTGCCTGTCCTAGTTCCTCAACTTAGTATGCTATCCCCATCCCTGATCCTCTTGCTTGCCCTTCTGTTGTCTATGCAGTGATTTCTTGTCCTACTGGGTCATCACTTTGGTGCTTCTCTCATTTCCCAGCATCCAGTTCAGACACCCTAGACACTCAGTTCTATTACTGTCCATTGTGCTTCCTCCACAGGCATCTTGGATCCCAGGCTCATCTCCATGTGTTCTGGCCCCTCACTATTGTGGGGGAGCTCCCTGAGAGGTACCGGTGCTTAGCCTAGTCCTGAGGCCTTTACAAGTATTTGTTGTCCCAGGCTAGAGGCTCTAGATGAAACTTTCAAGGAGGCTACATACTCAGTGCTTTCTTTTCACTTCCCCCACCTTCTATCCCAGTAAAAGTTCCAGGTGGCTCAGGTTCGCGGGTCAGCAAATACTTCATTTCCACTGGCCAGTGTTGTCAGTGGCATAGCATGGAAGTGTCAGCAGTCCTGGGTGGAAAGATGGAATAACTGTACGTGAAGGTTTGGTGACAGGGGATTCTAGAGCAGATGTGTATTTCAAAACAACCCAGCTTAGACACCCATGTTACACTTTCTTCCAGAACTCTCTTTGCAAAAACTATGCTTAAAACAAGAAGAGCACAGAATAGGCTAGCCCTGCCTTCCTCTCAGCAGGTGCACAGCAAGAGCCCTTTATCCCTGATGGGGCAGGTCCAAGCTTCAGAGATAAAGATACCACTGTGGGCCCATCCAAATATTAGCTATGGAAACTTTCCCACTTTGAAAACATGAGACACTGTGTACTCAAGAGCCGTGCCTTCCAGAGAACACAATCGCATCTGCCTTTCTTCTTTCAATGGATTGAGGCCACAGCTTTGTATTCACATTGCCCAGGGTTTGCTAAGTCAGGGCTTATGCCTGTTGATCTTTGGGCAACATCTTCTTTCCAGGGATCTTCTCTGCTTGGGCACCAATAGCAGGAAATAAACCACAGACACAGGAGAACACAGTGATGGTCCACAGGAGCCTGCAAAGCTGATGAACGTCACCAAGTCTGTGAGGGAAACGGGCCCTAAACTGATGTCAAACGAAGTGTTTCTTCTTGCACATGGTACTAAGATGGCTCCAAAATCCAACTATAATTTATAATCAAAATCAGTATTTTTCATGTCACTATCTGATCATACAAGGAAGATCAATTTACTAAGTTAGAAAAATGTTGCACAATGGGGCAACATTGAGTCATGGCTATTTTTTCTTTTTATTCCTCATATGAGGACATGCTTAAAGAGAGGAAGGAAAAGAGAATGGAAAAGAGAGCGTAAACATCACAGTGAGAAACATCAATTAGTTACCTTTCATAACTGCCCCAACCAGGGATCATACTGGCAACCCAGCTATGTGCTCTGACCAGGAATCAAATGAGCAACCTTTGGTGTGCAGGACAACCAGCTGAGCCATACAGCTATAGTGGCTATAGGTTTAATTGTCATTTTCCCAGGGGAGATTTTCGTTTGCTTGTTTTTATTTTAAATATGTTTTTTTCCAGTTTTATCAGCTCTATTACTTTATTTTATTTTTTAAAAAACTTTATTGATTAAGGTATTACATATGTGTCCTCATCTCCTATTACTCCTTCCAACCCCCCTCCCCACTCATGCCCTCACTCCCCCACCCCTGTCCGTGTCCATTGGTTAGGCTTATATGCATGCATGCTAGTCCTTTGGTTGCTCTCTTCCCCTTACCCCCACCCTCTCCTACCTTTCCTTTGAGGTTTGACAGTCAATGCTTTCTGTCTCTGAATCTGTTTTTGTTCATCAGTTTGTGTTGTTCATTATATTCCATAAATGAGTGAGATCATGTGATACTTATCTTTCTTTGACTGGCTTATTTCACCTAGCATAATGCTCTCCAATTCCATTCATGCTCTAGTTTGAAGCAGCCACCTTTCCCTCCTTTTTCTTCTTCTTCCTCTTCTTAAAGAATACCTTTCAGCATTTCATATAATACTGGTTTGGTGGTGATGAACTCCTTTAGCTTCTTCTTATCTGTGAAGCTCTTTATCTGACCTTTAATTCTGAATGATAGCTTTGCTGGGTAGAGTAATCTTGGTTGTAGATTCTTACTATTAATCACTTTGAATATTTCTTGCCACTCCCATCTGGCCTGCATAGTTTCTGTTGAGAAATCAGCTGACAGTAGTATGGGTGCTCCCTTGTAGGTAATTAACTGTTTTTCTCTTGCTGCTTTTAATATTCCCTTTTTGTCTTTTGCTCTTGGCATTTTAATTCTGCGTCTTGGTGTGGTCTTCTTTGGATTCCTTTTGTTTGGGGTTCTGTGCGCTTCCTGGATTTGTAAGTTTATTTCTTTCACCAGGTGGGGAAAGTTTTCAGTCATTATTTCTTCAAATATGTTTTCAGTACCTTACTCTCTCCTTCTGGCACCCCCATAATTCTGATGTTGGCATGCTTGAAGTTGTCCCAGAAGCTTCTAACACTATCCTCAAATTTTTAGATTCTTTTTGCTTTTTCAGTTGTTTTGTGCCTCTTTGTATTTCAAATATTTGACTTGATTCTTGTAGTCCTCTAGTCTGCTGTTGGGTCTCTGTATAATATTATTTATTTCAGTCAGTATATCTTTAATTTCTAGTTGGTCTTTTTTCATAACTTCAAAGTTCTCACTGAATTTATCTGCCTTTTCTAGGAACCTCTTGAAAAACCTTATAACCATGGTTTTGAACTCTACATCCAGTTGTTTGTTTTCCTCCACTTCTTTTTTTTGTCATCTGTATCTTTGTCTATGCATTTTCGCTGCTTCCCTGAGTTGGTAGGGTACCTTTGTGTGCTAGGTGTCTCAGCCTCCCCTGTTACCGGAGGTGGACACTCTTGGTGCACCCCTTTGTGGACTGTGTGTACAGCCTTGTTGTGGTTCACTCTTGATTGTTGTTGGTATCACTGGGAGGAATTGATTTCCAGGCCAATTGGCTGTGAGGATCAGCTATGTCTACACTGGAGTCAGCCTTATGCAACAAGACTTGCAAAATTGCATAAGCCCCTGTGCTCAGCTTGGATGGGGCAGAGTTTCAGGGTGGAGCCAATAGCCTCAGCTTCCAGTCAGCCCCACCCTTTGAGTTTCCTGGGTCTCAGTGTACGCAGGTAATCGCTGCAAGCACTTCTGAGAGGAAGGCGCCTTCAAGCTTCGCCTACTGCCAAACAGTCCAGTCTCTCCCTTAATGAATCCAGACTCCCAGATTCTCTCCAGGTACTGGGGTTCAGTGCAGTCAGAATTGGAGCTCAGGGCCACCTGGAGCCCTTGTTTCCTTTCAGCTAGATCAAGCTAGCAGCACACTTAACAGTCTGTCCTCTCTGTGCACAGTTGTGCACGCACCTCCAGAGCACCTTCGCCACTCCCCTGAGATTCTGCCTTACAGTCCAAACTCCCACCGTATGAGCCTGGATCCCCAGGGTCTCACCTGGAACTGGGGTTCAGCACAGTCTGGAGCTTTTGTCTCCTTCCCGCTAGAGCACTCCAGGTATGTGCCCTGACCAGGGTGGCATTCAGCCACCCTGTCCTCTCGGGACACATCCTCTCTGCACCCTGTCTCCCTACCTCAGACTTTGCAGCTCATCCAATTCTCTATGTGCATTCCTCTTTCCTTCTAGAAGTAGAATTTTCAGTCAGCCAGCTTTCCTGTAGTTCTGGATAATGTCTGTTTTGTCTTTCAGTTGTGTTTTTGAAATTGTTGTGTGAGGCAGCAGTTTAGGTGTTTACCTATGCCACCATCTTGGTTTCTCCTAAATATGTTTTTATTTTTATTTATGTATTTATGTATTTATTTATTTAAAAATATATTTTATTGATTTTTCACAGAGAGGAAGGAAGAGGGATAGAAAGTCAGAAACATCGATGAGAGAGAAACGTCGATCAGCTGTCTCTTGCACGCCCCCTACTGGGGATGTGCCTGCAGCGCTGTACATGCCTTTGACCGGAATCAAACCTGGGACCCTTCAGTCTGCAAGCCAACACTCTATCCACTGAGCCAAACTGGTTTCGGCTAAATATGTTTTTATTGATATATTAGAGAGAGAGAGAGGTAGAGAAAGGGAGAGATAGAGAAACATCAATGTAAGACAGAAACATCAATGTGAGATGGAAACATCAATTGGTCGCCTCTTATACATCCCCTACTGGAGACATTCCCCCTACTGGGGATCAAGCCACAACCCTAAGCATCTACCCTGACTGGAAATTGAGCCTGCAACCTTTTGGTGCATGGAGTAATGCTCAACCAACTGAACCACACTGGCCAGGGCCCATGGTAAGTTTTTGAAGCAAAATTGAGGAGTATCTCAAGAAAAGTTAGGCTCCTATTCAATTCAGTATGTAATCTTTTTTTAAATTTTTATTTTATTGATTGATTTTGGGCGGGGGAGAGAGAGAAAGAGAGAAAGAGAGAGAGAGATCAATTTGTGTTAGGGTCGCTGAAGGAGGAATGCTGGAGGCCGAGTGGTGAGGGATTATAAATTCACCAGTGGCCTGATGCATGAAATTTGTGCCTTCCTGTGGTAACTGGTTTCGCTCAGTGGACAGAGCAGCGGCCTGCGGACTGAAGGGTCTTGAGTTCCATTCCGGCCAGCACCTATCAGCACTAACCATGAACCAGTTTTTTCTTAATCTTTTATTATTTAAAAATATTTTTATTGATTTCAGAGAGGAAGGGAGAGGGAGAGATAGAAACATCAATGACAAGAGAGAATTATTAATTGGCTACCTTCTGCTTGCCCCCTACTGGGGATTGAGCTCAAAACCCAGGCATGTATCCTGACTGAAATTGAACTGTGACCGCTTAGTTCAGTGGTCAGCAAATTCATTGGTCAACAGAGCCAAATTTCAACAGTTCAACAATTGAAATTTCTTTTGAGAGCCAAAAACTGACTTCTGTGCATTGGCCACGAAGTTTCAATTGCACTGTACGTGTGCACCCGCACATGGTATTTTGTGGAAGAGCCACACTCAAGGGGCCAAAGAGCCACATGTGGCTCATGAGCCACATTTTGCCAACCACTGGCCTAGTTCAGAGGTTGATGCTCTATCATCACTGAGCTACATCGGCTGGGCACAGTTAACCAGGTTTTAATCAAGGTGAGTCTGCATGCTTTTTCCCACTGGAACAATGAATTGAGAAATTGTAATTTCAATCAAATCAGCAATTTAGAATATAAGGAATCATAAAACACTCAATCAGAACAGCAAAAAGCTAAAGGAATCAAAAAATATGAAGATAATGTAATGAGTCTCTTGGACAAGTTCAAGCCTACCAACATTTGCATCATAGGGGTGCCAGAAGGATAAGAGAGAAAGCAAAACATTGAAAACTTATTTTAAAAATTATTACAGAAAACTTCTCCTACCTGGTGAAAGAAGTAGACATGCAAGTTCAGGAAGCCTCGAGAATCCGAAACAAGAGGAACTCAGAGTCCCACACCAAGACATATCATAATTAAAATGCCAAAGCTTAAAGACAAAAAGATAATATTAAAAGCAGCAAGAGAAAAGCAGTTATCTATAAGGTAGCATTTATACAACTGTCTGCTGATTTCTCAACAGGCCAGAAGGGCATCGCAAGAAATATTCAAAGTGATGAATAGTAAGGACCTACAACCAATATTACTCTACCCAGAAAAACTCTCATTTAGTATTGAAGGTAAGATAAAGAGATTCACAGACAAGAAAAAGCTAAAGGAGAAGAGGAACCGGAGAACCAAGATGGCGGCATAGGTAAACACCTATTGTTCTGCCCCGCGCAACGATTCAAAAGCTACAACATAACAACAAAACAAACATCACCCAGAATCACCAGAAAGCTGGCTGAGTGAAAACGCCACAAATAAAAGTAAAGGTGGGACACTGAGACTCAGAAGAACGGCGGGAGCACAGCCTTGAAGACAGAAACAGGTTAGGAGCCGCCGGGCACGCGGGCTGTAGGGCTGCAGCAGCAACCCCGGCTGGATTTCTCCAACGGGGAGGGCGGAGATGTCCCACTACATGGATTCCCAAGCGCCAGGCGAGGTCCGAGGTCAGGGGGACGCACCCTGGAAGCTGGGCGCAGCAGAGGTCTCCTAGTCTGCGGAGAAACCGGGTAGCAGGGAAAAGAAGTTTGAGCAAACGTGCAACTTGCCCCCTGGAAACTTGTCTCCTGGTCCCGGAAACCACCTATTTTACAACCCTGGGCGAGACTTTGGGTGTGCAGACTCATTTGGGGAGAGGCAGAGTTGTCTGGCAAGGAGAAGAGACTAGCGGCTTTCTCTTGGAGGTGCCTGTAGCCATCCCCATCCAACAGAGACCCGCGCGTGCGAGCGCCGCATAGGATGTAGCTGACACTGAGGCTGCCTGCTCAGCTCAGAGACTCCTCCCATCCAACCTGAACACAGTCTCCCTTCACAGCCAATTGGCCTGGAGGTCAAACCCTCCTAGGGCTAACAACAACAAGCTGGGTTTAAATTCAAAAATACTGTACAACCCATAAAGGACTGCAGTAAGAGTATCCACCTCAAGTAACTGGGGAGGCTGTGCCACTGACCCTTAGAGGACATCTACCACATAAAGCAGCCACTATGCAGAGATATGGAAAGAAATCCGGTGTGAAAGAAATGGAGGAGAAAAAACGACAAGACATAGAGTTCAAAACCATGGTTATAAGGCTTTTCAAGAGGCTCCTAGAAAAGGCCAATCAACTTAATGAGAACTATGAGGAAATAAACAAGACCAACCAGGAAATGAATGAGACTTACAAGGAAATGAATGAGACCCTAAAGGAAATGAACAAGACCTCTGAGGATATGAATGAGACCCTCAGGGATATGAAAAAGGACCAACTAGAAATCAAGCATACACAGACTGAAATAAAAAATATTACACAAAGTCCTAAAAGCAGTCCAGAGGGCCACAAGAACTAAAAGTCAAAGATTTGAAAGTGTCTCCTATTTATCCATTCAGTCTCACCTCCCTTTTGGAACCTTCCATGAACCCTCAACTCATTTTCTCCCTCTCACAGGGCCATTGCAGGAGAGCAGGAGATAGAACTGGGACTTCAGAAAGTTAAGGTAACATTTGAGCGGCAATTTCCTCAGCTGCATATGTGCAAGGGGCATGGGGCATGGAAGAGATGGCATAGGACAAGGTCTGGCACCTCAGGAAGCCTGTATTAATCCAGCCCCCACTTTTACCACTACTTGAGCATGTAACACAGTGCTAACTTTTCTGATAACCATCACATTGTATTACTGTTTGTTTATACTGATCCAATTGATTCTGGAGGGCAGTAACTATTTATTATGCTTAACTCTGGAATCCCTCATTCCAGCACATTACTTGAAAATAATTACTTGAAAGTAATTCATTGGTTTTCCTCCCATGGATTTTAATAACCCCCAGAGTAAGATCTGCACTGGACAGCACAATGCTTTCCTTGGTAGGAAGTAAGATGATCCCAATGCACAGAGAAGGAATCTGAGTGAGTGACAGGTGGGCCACACTCCAACACCTCGGTGGTGACATCCAGCCTCTGCCTCCATAAAGGGGTCTCTTTTCACGGTGGTCTCCTCTCCCCGAGTGAGCCCTTAAACCTTCTCCCTGCACTGACCAAAGTGGTAACAGGCCTGCTTGTCTCCTGTGATGACAGGTGCCAGGGCCTCGGTGGGGCCATCTGACCTCTTCAACCTGTAGTTCCCAAGAGGAGGGGACCTGGGTCCTGGTCCAGCTTCTGATTTCATACTGGTGTCCTCGGCAAACCCTCTGCCGTCAGACTGTTCTCAAGCTTTCCTGCACAATGGAATCACCTGGAGGTCTCACAACACTGATGCTCCCACCTCAGGGATTTTGGAGTGTCCCGGGGAGTTTTTTGTTTGTTTGTTTTGTTTTTAGCAGTGCTTAGCAGACATTAGGAACCCAGTGGCTAAGCTCACAGAGCAAAGAGCATCTCCATAGGTTGCCCTCCTCTGGATGTGTGGGTCACAAAGAGCCCCAGCAACTGTGACCTCACTGGGTGGGTGTGGAAGGCTCCTGCCGTAACACCCAGAAGAGATGGGTGGCATTACTACGCAAACCCTTCAACAGAGAGTTACTGTTTGGTAGTGAGGTAGAGTTTTCCATATGGAACTTTACGGTTTGACAAGCAAGCAAACAAACAAAAAACAGGGGGAGAAGGTGAGTTTTTAAAAATTAAGATGAAATTGGTCCCCAGCTTCCTCTCCTTGCTCCTGCCTACTATCTGAGCTGTGTGGAAGCTCACTTTGCTTCTATCAACACTTCTATTTTGTGGAGCAAAGGGAGGAAAACTTGGTCCCTGACTCCAGGAAGCTTCTAGGCTAAGCGTAGAGACACACCACCAATGATCAGTTCTCCTCTGCCTGGGAGGTTGGAGCAGGGAGCTGTGGAGCAGAGGAGTAGGAAGTTAATCCTTGTGAGTCCCACCGCTCCCACATTAGTAAAGCCATGTGCCAGGACCTGTGTGTGTGTTTCTCTTCTGCTCAGGGTGGGGCCACCCAGAGGAAGGGGGCCAGATACCCCCCACACTATGTTCAGAATCCACTATACCCCAGGGTCCCAGACAGATCAGCCTATGCTTTGATAATCAAACAGTGGGATAGCTTTATTTCTTTGGTGAGTCAGATGTGGTAGATATGGTTAATTATCAGATGGAGAAGTTTCCCCTCTCTCCTAGGAAGTTGTCTTCTGGGAAGCATGTCATTATGTTGGCCCCAAACCAGCCATGAGGAACTAGAATGAGGGCTATTTCAGTGGTTCTACACAAGTTCCTGGCTGCACAGCTAAGAGGCCACCTAGGCAGTTGCAGTTCTGGCTAAGCATTATGAAGTCCCGGCTCTGTCACAAACTCAGTTAGAAGCTATCACAATGAAACCACTTATCTTTTCCAGGGGATCAATGTGCTCAATGTCTGACCTCATGCATTCTCCACTGTTAAGACATAAAGTAAATCATGGGCTCAGCTTCATAGAACAAATCCACTACAGCCTAATTTCAGCAGGAAGAGATTTATTCTAGCCATATCCAACAGCTTACAGTATTGAGCAAGGGTTGTAGAAACAGTCATGGCTCATAAAAAAGTCCTTAGGCCACAGTCAGAACCAGGTCACTGAAAAGGTAGCTGCCCCTGCTGGAACATGGAAGGCCCAGCCCTGAACTCCAGACAGGTCACACTGTGGAGACTTGCAGCAGCTGTGGGTGCTTACGGCCAGCTCTCCACATCCTTCTGGCTACTGGCTGGTCCGGCCTGTTCTGAGCAAGCCTCCCACTCTGCAGCCCATACCTGCTTGGGCACCAGAGCTACTGAGGATGTCAAATCAACTGTACACGGATCCTGAACTGCAACAAGGCTGAAAATGAGGGTCTCACATTCAGTTTCCATTAGGCAAGGACAGTGGAAGAATGGCCAACACCAGGCTACATCTCCACACAGGCCCCTGGCAGCTGGGAAAGGAAGGGGACACTCAGACCGGCCCCAGACTTCGAAAACAGGACATTCTGTATTGCCATGACTCCCTCCCCAACCCTTGGTCTGGCAGGCAGTCTTCTCTCCTTCTGGCACACACTCTGTACAATGGGGCATCTGTATCCGCCACTGTCACATGCCAGCCTGGATTCCCTCCTGCTTCTCTGCCATTTTGTTCCATCCAACCTTCAAAGTGCAGTTGATGTCTTCAGTGAAGCCTCTGAGATTGCCCTGTGCTTGTGAGGTCTCTATCGCCAGGTACCTCGCCCTCCAGTCTCCTCCAGACCATTCGGATGTATTCCTCTCAGTGGCGAGGCCTCTGATGAGCCTACAGTTGCCACCTGCATGATAACTGTGAATGTCCAGTTAGAGTGAGAACTCCTGAAAAAGGAATTTAGATTCCTAACACCTGAGCACTGAAAACATAAAAGTCCCTCGACTTCTATCCTCAGAAATTCTGTTCATACATCACACAAAGGGATACTCCTGCAGCCCTGCTCCTCCGCTTGTGGGGTTGGACTCAAGATAGAAAAAGCTAACATACAAGAAAGGCATTGTGGTCTTTACTGTAACAGCCACTGCCCAGATCTGCTCTTAATCCTAACCACATTGAAAATGAATCTGAGAACTTGACCAGGAACTTGGGTCTTGAATCTCCTTTCAGGATCCCAGGTCCTATGAAGACAGGACAGTGTGCCTGTGTCAGTGAGCAGCTGAAGGGGAACATGAAAACAGGAGACAGAGACAAGACATCTGATGTGTTGTCTGGGCTTCACTGTAGAAATGAGTAACAGCTGGCCCAAATTCAAAGCCTTCTCTAAAACAAACAGAATTGGGAAGCTGAGTCCTCCTTTCCCTTCTCTCTAGGGAGGTCCCAACAGCAGCCACAAAAGGGAATAGTCCTGACACCCACAAAAGCAAAGGGCCTGGTGGGCATTAGTCCTTTCATTTTATGTTCCAAGCCAACCATGTAGACCAAGCATGTCAAACTCAAAGGCTATCATGGGTCAAATAAACAAGGTTTAAGTTTATGTGAGCTGCAAAAAAAAAAAAAAAAGCTTCAATTTTCATAGAAACAGGTTTATTTCAATAAGAGACATGCTGAATACAAAGGGTTGAAATAAATGAGTAATCATTAACATAAAGTAATAGAACATTTTAATAAAAATTAATATTTTTTTTGGACATTAACTTACCAGACACTGAATAACTGCACAATTTAATAAGCGTAACGCAAATGAACCTATTTTCCTTGTTCTCCGAAAGCGAAATATTTCCTGTTGCACACACCGACTAATGACATGGCAACCGGCTGCTAAAATATTCGCTGCTACTATTAGTGGAGAGAAATTTACGCACCTATGTGTAAGTTGCATAATGAAAATGAATGCAACACGATTATAGTAATCAGTCATTAGCAAACATTGTAGTTTGTTAATAATTATGTATAGCAATATATTGTAAAAATTAAGTTATAAAAATTGTTATTAAAACGTTTCTTACATACCGTATATTGGCTGGGCCACAAAAATATTCATTGTGGGCCTCATGCAGCCCTCAAGCCACAAGTTTGACATGCGTAATGTAGACAGTTCAGCCACACATTAGAGGGCAAATGGTGGGCTCAGATAGGAGAGCAGAGAAGACATTCTCTACCACCAAGAAAAGAAAAAGGAAAAACTGGTTTTTGATGAGTTTTGTGCACCTAACTCCAAGATAAACCCAAATTAATTCAACATCCCTTAAACCTGCTTCACTAGAAGTGCTGACGCGGGGTGACTTAAGAAACATACTAAACATACAGGGTGAAAATTCACAGCCCCAGCACTAGTTGGTTTGGCTCAGTGGATAGAGAGCATCGGCTTGTGGATTAAAGGGTCCGGGTTCGACTCTGGTCAAGGGCACGTACCTTGGTTGCAGGCTCGATGTTTCTCTCTGTCGTTCCCTTCCCTTCCACTCTCCCTAAAAATCAAAGGAAAAATATCCTTGGGTAAGGATTAACAAACAAAAAAATCAAACAAAAAAGCACATTTGACATGATTGCTGAAGCTTGAGATAATCTGTCCTTAGATCTCGATTCTCGGTGCAGATGCTACACACAAGTGCAAAACCAGGTGCATGAACCCTTTTGCTACCCCTCTCCTCACTGATAGGTATTTACTAGGGCAAAACTGTGATTCATCGTGAATTTTAACCAGAACAGCCAACTTTCAAAAATTCATTTCTATCGATTGATCATCCCTGCCTTTTCTAGGCAAATTCTCCATTGTTGTAAATATCACTGCTATTTCTAGGCCCCACATACGATAATTGCAGCAAAAGGTTATGGCTCTGAATATTAAAATCTAAAGGGCAGGCAGTGACCAGAAAGTGGTTGTCAATAATTTTTGGATGTCCATTCCAAGAAATTACTCAGTAGATGGCACTTTTTAAAAGAAGTATTAAGGCTTGATGACCCACTCAGTTCTGGGGTTTGAGATATAAGAGTGATCCTCGAGTACATATGGGGCTGTGGTCTTAAAAAAGTGTTTTATACCAAAATGCAGGCCTGTGGATGATGATGGAACTTCAAAACACACAGTGCCCAACTAAGTGTTTGAGTCCCAGGCTGCCACGTGGCAAGCTCAGTCAGCCCTCTCTACCAGCTCAAGAATTTGGTACAAGGAGAAAGTTGATGGCTTTCCATTGGAATGCATTTTCACTTTTCATCCAGGTCATATCCTTCTTTGCTTCCCCAGTTGAACCCTCACCCCCACACATTATTATTGGCATTTTCACAGCAGTTAAAGATAACACACAAGCCCTAAAGCAAGGATTTGAGGCAATTTTCATCTGCTTTAGCATAAAAGGAGTTACTTCCCTGGCCTGCACATAATGAAACAAGATAGAAAAACCACACAATGCATTACGTTATAGATTTGTGTGTGTTGAAACTTTTGTCTTGATTAAATTGTATTTTCTATCTGAAATAATGCTTTGAAAATATCTGTAAATGTCCTATTATCAGTCTGTCATAAACATATTTTTTTAAAGGAACTAAGAATATCAAACAACTTTCTTGCTTATGCCCCAGTCAAATCAGACTGAAGCACATCCTACTGCCAGTTCACCTGCCTTTTTCTATCCTTTTCCCATTATTAGTCAATCCAGAAAGGGTGCAACATTTTAAAATCTCATTTTATTATTTCGCCAGGCCTCACAAACTGCCAGATAAACATGGCTAGGAATTATGGAGACAATTATGAAAAGGTAACTTGGCAAAGAAATTCTTAAGAGACAACTATGACTCAACTTAGTTGCAGAAGAACCTGCTTGCCTCCAGGACAGACGGGTTTGTGCACTGTGGACAGGGACATCACCTTTCCATTTTTGTCCAGCCATGGTCATCCTACCAGGAAGCCGACCTGGCAAATGGACCATACACATTACAATAGGCAGGTGTGATGATCAATAAATGTAATGTCATTGACAAGGCAAATATAATAAAAACCAAATTTCCAAGTTTTGATGGCCAAGATATGCAGAGACATGGATGCATACAACAGACTGAGGATCCTCAGAGAAAAGGAAGTGGGAGGAGAAGAGACCAACAAAGGAACTAATATGCAAATATGTATAACCCATGGACACAGACAATAGTGAAGTGAAGGCTTTGGGAGGGGACAGGATTTGGGAGGAAGGAGGTCAAGAGAGGAAGAAAGGGGGACATCTGTAATACTTTCAACAATAAAGATAATTTTTAAGCGATTCCATTATTTATTTCTCAGTGAAAAATTTATGTTCAGCTATGTATTCATATACTTATATAAACTTATTGGAGGTCTTTGGCAATATGTATCAACATTTGTAAAAGTTACTATAGACTACCTAATTCCTCTTCTAATAATTTATTCTACACTAGAGGCTGGGTGCATGAAATTTGTGCATGGTTGGGGGGAGGTTGTGTCCTTCAGCCCAGCCTGCTCCCTCTCCAATCTGGGACCCCTTGGGGGATGTCTGACTGCTGGTTTAGGCCCTATACCACAGGCAGTAAACGGCTGTTGGACATCGTCCTCACAATCCAGGACTGCTGGCTCCTAACTGTTCGCCTGCCTGCCTGCCTGATAGCCCCCTAACTGATCCCCTGCTGGCCTGATTGATGCCTAACTACTCCCCTGCCAGCCCAATCATCCCCAACTGCCCTTTTGTGCTAGCCTGGTCGCCCCCAACTGCCCTCCCCTGCCAACCTGATCATCCTCAATTGACCTGCCCTGCCAACCTGGTCACCCCCAACTGCCCTTCCCTGTTGGCCTGATCTCACCTCCAACTCCTCTCCCCTGCTGGCCTGATGGCCCCCAATTACCCTCCCTTGATGGCCTACTTGCCCCTAACTGCCCTCCCTGCAGGCCTGATGGCATCCAACTGCCCTCCCCTGCCAGCCATCTTGTGGTGGCTCTCTTATGCTGGCCATTTTGTGGTGGCCATATTGTGACAATGTGAAGCAGCCATATTGTGGTGGCTATCTTGTGACGACATCATGGTGGCCATCTTGTGATGATATCTCACAATGCCACCTAGGCTTTTATTGTATGGGATAGAGACTTACTTAGCTTTATGAACAAAACATTCTAGGCAGAGTAATTTATAATGGTAAAAATATTTTTTTTACATTTTACTTTCTTTGTTGGCTAAGGTATTACATATTTGTTAATGCTAAAAATATTGATAACATTCTATCTACCTTACAGTAGAGGAAATTCTAAAGTAAATTATGACAATATGATATAACCAGGGGCTCAGTGCATGAAATCACATGAGGAGGCACCCCATTTCCCGTCTCCTGCCACTGCAAGGTGCCCCGTAGGGTGCTGGCCCAAGAGGTGCACCATGCACCTTCTGGTTACCAGTCATTTGGTCATTTTGTTCATGATGCCTATTGGCATTTTATTATAATAATAATACTAGAGGCCTGGTGCACAAAATTCGTGCATGGGGGGTATCCCTCAGCCCAGCCTGCACCCTCTCCAATCTGGGACCCCTCGAGGGATGTTCGACTGCCTACCGGGATAGGACCTAAATGGGAAGTTAGACATCCCTCTCACAATCCAGGACTACTGGCTCCCAAATGCTTGCCTGCCTTCCTTCCTGATTGGCCCTAACTGCTTCTGCCTGTCAGCCTGATCACCCCCTAACCACTCCCCTGCCAGCCTGATTGATGCCTAATTGCTCCCCTGCACGCCTATTTGCCTGTAACTGCCCTCCCCTGCAGGCCTGGTCCTCCCAATTGCCCTCCCCTGTTTGCCATCTTGTGTGTGGTAGTGATGGTCAATTTGCATATTACTCTTTTAGGATTAATTCAAAACTAAACTTCTGAGTCTTCCTCTCTAAGCTTGTCTTTCCCAGTGCACCATGGTAAAGTACAGGGTTTACATTGTAGGTCTGAAGGCAGACTGGCTACATTCAAATATCGGTTCTAGAACATTCTATGTGACCAAGAAACAATGATCTAAGCCTCAGTTTTCTTGCATGTAAATAATAAGGCTACCACAGAATACATAAAAATAACTAATGAAAAGTGCTAAAACAGCTTGACAAATATTTCAAAGGTTAACTTAGTACATAATTCAGTAATGCTGGTTACATACAGAAGTCACCCAGAGTCCTTTAAAAGTAGTGATGCTTGGCCCAGCTGGCGTGTCTCAGTGGTTGAGCATTGGCCTATGAATCAAGGTGTAATGGTTCAATTTCTGGTCAGGGCATATGTCTGGGTTGCGGGCTTGATCCCCAGTAGGGGGCATGCAGGAGGCAGGCAATCAATGACTCTCTCTCTTCATTGATGTTTCTATCTCTCTATTCCTCTCCCTTCCTCTCTGAAGTGTGTGTGTGTGTGTGTGTGTGTGTGTGCGTGCGTGCGTGTGTGTGTGTGTGTGTGTGTGTGTGTGTATAGTAGTGACGCTTGGATTCCACATCCTGAAGTTCTGATGTGACTGGTCTGAGATGAAGATTCAATGTCCAGATGTTTTGGAGCTCTTCAGGTAGGTTCCAATTCTAGTCATGGGAGAATAGCTCTTATTGGATTAACCAACATGCTAATAATATTTACAAACTGGCAAGACTGTGAAAACCAACAGTTTGAAGTTACTAAGAGATCACCACAAGAGGCAGAAACTTCTTTCCAGAAAGAATAGAGGCACACCAGTGAATTCCACATCTAACCAGCTGGTCCTTTGAGAAGACTCTCCAGCTGCCTAAAAACAAAGCAAAGTAGGCCGTTGTGTAGAAAGTAGCTAAAGAGACAGAAGTTGAAGTGTGGCGCTGCCATGGAAGCTAGAAATTGAGAAGTCCCAGAATGTTGTATGAATAGAGGGGAAACAAGGAAATTGGTACTGAATTCCCCTCAGATCCCCAGAATTCCTCTCGTATCCCCAGTAACTTATAAACTGAGCATATACCCAGGAGCCCAGCAGAAAGAAGCAACTTGGGGATCAAAGAGCTGCATTTAAACAGGTACTAAGTGCTTAGTGTTCTGAGTTCAAGTCCAACTTGTTAGATAGGGCTTAGTAAAACCCTGAAAAACTACATGGACCACGTATTCGGAGTATGACTCACATCCCAAGTCTAAAGGCTAAGTCTAAGGACAATGGAAAAGCCAAAAGCCAGCTTTCTCAGAACCAAAGTGATTCACCAGTAATTTCAGTACCTTCCAGAACAAAACTCAATACATTTCAGAAAAAGATAATATAATTCAGTTTCTAAAACATATCATTCACAATTCCCTAAGCAAGAATTTTTTAAAACACACTAGATAATGAAAAAACACATGCAGAAAATGTGGTCCATAATCAAGATAATGAAGTAGATAACTTACATGCTGAATTTAGCAGATGAGCACTTTAAAACAGCTATTATAAATATGCTTAAGGGTTTGCAAGAAAGATGGAAAGAAGGAGAAGAGGTAAGGAATCTCCACAGAAAAACAAAAACTTTAAGAAGAAAATAAATGGAAATTATAGAATTAAAAATTATAGTGCTAAAATTAAAATTTCATCAGATAGCCTTCACTAAAGACTTTATGTAGCTGAAGAAAGTATCATGAACTTGAAAATAAGTCACTAGAAATTATCCAATTTCTGAAGCACAGATGCAATTAGAACCCAGAAGGACAAGACAGAGATGGGCAAAGAAAATATTTAATGAGGTGATGGCCATTTTATTTCCAAAATTGACATAAGACAACCCACAGACCCAAGAAGTTCAGCAAACTCCAAGAATAATAAATGCAAAAGAACATATCAAGTCAAACTCTTGAAAAATAAAAATAAAGGGAAAATATTTGAAAAAAATACTACCCCCACCCCAAATAATAAAAGACCCATTACATTCAGGAAAATTACAAAAAATAATGATGGCTAATATCTCAACGGAAGGAATAGAAGTTACAAGACAATTAAAAATATCTTCAAAGTGCTGGAGTGGGTGAATGGCAACCTAGAAATATGTGCAGAGCAAAAATCTCCTTTGAAAATGTAGGCAAAATAATGACATTACCAGACAAACAAACACCAAGACAACTAATAGCTAGCAAATCTTCATTACATGCAGGGCTAAGGAAGGTCTTCAGGTTGAAAAGAAAGATCCAGATGTAAACCTGAATCTGCAAGAAAGAATGGAAATTACCACAAATGGTAAATCTATGGGTAACTAGTACATATAAAAGGCTATCTTTCTTAAGTTCTTTAAAAGTATATTGTCTGTAAAATGCATAAATAATAAAAATGTGTTCATTGTACAATTTATATGTAAGTAGAAGTAAAATGTATGACAATATAGTAAAGGATTAGGGGTGTGAATTAAATTATCTACACTAATAAAAGAGAAACATGCAAATTGACCACACCACAGCTATGCCCACCAGTCAAACAGGAGTGAATATTCAAATTAACCCTACCAAGATGGCTGCAGCCACAGAGAGAGCCCCACGCAAAAATTTCATGCACCCAGCCTCTAATTCTATCTAATGAAAGAGTAATATGCAAATTGACTATACATCTGCTACACCCACAAGCCACACCTACCAGCCATGCTCACCAGTCAATCAGGAGCAAATATGCAAATAAACCCAAATAAGATGGCTGAAGCCACTGAGAGCAGGAGGGAGGCTTGGGTTTCCCCGACAATGGAGGAAGCCAAGCTTTCTGCCTGCCCTTGCCATCCTAGGCCTCCACTCAATGCTACAAAGTTTCAATTATAGAAGAAACATAATCCTAACAGAAATGGCAGCAGCCACGGAGCTGGAGAGTGCAGAAGCTAGGGTTGCCCCGGCGATGGAGGAAGCCAAGCTTCTGCAGCCCTAGCGGGCCTAGGCCTCTACTCTAGGCTACAAAGTTTCAATAATAGAATTTAAATAAACCCCAACAGAAATGGCCATCACCATGGAGGAAGCAGAAGGCTTGGCTCCACTCTAGGGTACAAAGTTTCAATTGTAGAACATAAGTAAATCCCAGATCCCAGGGCCTCCATTTAAGTCGCTGGGGGGCATGGCCAGCCTGCAAACCACCATAGGACCCTCGCCCAGGCCGTCTCACACCCCAAGGGAACCCCAACCCTGGTCCGGCACACCCTTCAGGGCAAACCAACTGGCCCCCACCCATGCACCAGGCCTCTATCCTATCTAATAAAAGAGTAATATGTAGATCAACCGTCACTCCAACACACAAGATGGTTGCCTTCATGTGGTCAAAGATCCTGCCCCCATGTGGACACAAGACGACCACCACAAGATGGCCAGCAGGAAGGGCAGTTGGGAGGGACTAGACCTGCAAAGGAGGGCAGTTGTGGGCAATCAGGCCAGCAGGGGAGGGCAGTTGGGAGGGATAAGGCATGTAGAGGAGAGAAGCTGGGGGCATACAGGCTGGTAGGGGAGCAGTTAGACATCAATTAGGCTGGCACAGTAGTGGTTAGGGGGTGATCATGTTGGCAGGCAAAAGCAGTTAGGGGCAATCAGAAAGGCAGGCAGGTGAGCAGTTTGGAGCCAGCAGTTCTGGATTGTGAGAAGGATGTCTGACTGCCCATTTAGGCCCAATCCCACCGGCATCGGGCCTAAAAGGGCAGTTGGATATCCCTCGAGGGGTCCCAGATTGGAGGAGGTGCAGGCTGGGCTGAGGGACATCCCCCGCCCATGCATGAATTTTGTGCACCGGGCCCCTAGTCTATATATATAAAAGCCTAAGCGACCATTACGACCAAACAACCGGAACAGCTGGTCAACACTATGACATGCACTGGCCACCAGGGGGAAGATGCTCAATGCAGGAGCTGCCCCTGGTGGTCATTGTGCTCCCTCAGGGGGTGCACCACTAACCCAGAGGCTGAGTTCAGGCAACAAGTGCAGCTGTGGTGGTGGGAGCCTCTCCTGACTCTGCAGCAGCACTACTGAGCAGCGGCAGTAGGTGCAGCAGTCCGGAATGAGCGAGAGCAGTGCTGCACCTGGTCCCAGCTTGGGCTCCTCCCTGGCTGCCTCCTGCTTGGCGCACTGCTACATCCCTCAGGGGGTGTCCGACTGGCGGTTTAGGCAGCCAGACATTCCCTGAGGTGTCCTGGATTGTGAGAGGCACAGGCCAGGCTGACAAATCATCGCCCCCCCTCCCCATGCACAAATCCATGTACCAGGTAATGTTATAAGTTTCTTGCATTGGATATAAATATCAAATTTTGACTGTGGTAAATTAAGAATATATAGTACAATTTCTAGAGCAACCACTAAAATACGTAAAAGAAATATCTTTAACTTTAAAGTCAATTATGGAGATAAAATAGAATACTAAGTAAATCAAAAGAAGGCAGGAAAGAAGAATAAAAACACAAATAAAAAGACAAATAAAAGGCCAACAGAAGGAAGGTAGATTGAACTTCAACCCTATCTCTCATTATACTAAATGGAAATTATCTGAACATCTGTGTGCAGCCATCTTACCATGCTGGCATGAATAGTGAGAAACTAAACAAATCATACCACAAGCCCTGCCTGCTAGATAACTATGAGAAGGTCTTTTGGAAATAGGTCTTTATTTTAGCCCATCTGTTAACTTCACCACAAGCCCATAATTTTAACTGTCTCCTTAGATAAGTCAGTCTCTGCTTGGATGACTCAGGTAAGTGAATTGTCTGTTGGGATTGAGTCCAGGTAATGTCATGAGGTTAACAAACCTGTCTCCTTGTAGGGAGAGGGATTTAGCCTTGGGCTGCCCTAAGTATGGCTGCCTTAACCCATCCTAGTGTGTTCTGTGGCAATCCCCCTAATGTCTGAGGTTGATAAAATTATGGCCCATTGTTTTCCACTTGCCTCATGGCCTCCCAACCAAATAGGGCCTACTCTCAAGCACTTCTGGTGTCACCCTCCTCTGAGTCTCTGTTTGAGAAGCAAGAAGAGGACTGGAGAACCAAGATGGTGGCATAGGTAAACACCTATTGTTCTGCCCAGCACAACAATTCCAAAACTACACCATAACAACAAAACAAACATCACCCAGAATCACCAGAAAGCTGGCTGAGTTAAAACTCCACAAATAAAAGTAAAGGTAGGACACTGAGACTCAGAAGAGTGGTGGGAGCGCAGCCTTGAAGACAGAAACAGGTTAGGAGCCGCCGCGCGCGCGGGCTATAGGGCTGGAGCAGCAACCCAGGCTGAATTTCTCCAATAGGGAGGGCGGAGACGCCCTGCTGCACGGATTCCCCAGTGCCAGGTGAGGTCCGAGGTCCGGGGTACGCACCCTGGAAGCCGGGTGCAGCAGAGGTCTCATAGTCTGAGGAGAAACCGGGTGCTTGAAAAAGAAGTCTGCGTGCACATAAACTATGAGACAGCACAGACGCACGACTTGCTCCCTGGAAACTTCTCTCCTGGTCCCGGAAACCACCAAACTGCTTTGTTTTACAACCCTGGGCGAGACTTTGGGTGTGCAGACTCATTTGGGGAGAGGCAGAGTTGTCTGGAAAGGGGAAGAGACTAGCGGCTTTCTCTTGGAGGTGCCTGTAGCCATCCCCATCCAACAGAGACCCGCGCGTGCGAGCGCCGCATAGGATGTAGCTGACACTGAGGCTGCCTGCTCAGCTCAGAGACTCCTCCCATCCAACCTGAACACAGTCTCCCTTCACAGCCAATTGGCCTGGAGGTCAAACCCTCCTAGGGCTAACAACAACAAGCTGGGTTTAAATTCAAAACCACTGTACAACCCATAAAGGATTGCAGTAACAGTACCCACCTCAGGTAACTGGGGAGGCTGAGCCATTGTCCCTTAGAGGACATCTACCACATAAAGCAGCCACCATGCAGAGATATGGAAAGAAATCAGGTGTGAAAGAAATGGAGGAGAAAAGACGACAAGACATAGAGTTTCAAGAGGCTCCTAGAAAAGGCCGATGAACTTAATGAGAACTACGAGGAAATAAACCAGATCAATGAGGAAATAAACAAGACCAACCAGGAAATGAATGAGACCCTCAAGGAAATGAACAAGACCTCTGAGGGTATGAACGAGACCCTCACGGATATGAAAAAGGACCAACTAGAAATCAAGCATACACTGACTGAAATAAAAAATATTACAAAAAGTCCTAAAAGCAGGCCAGAGGGCAACAAGAATCAAGTCAAAGATTTGAAATACAAAGAAGCAAAATCCACTCGGCTGGAAAAGCAAGAATCCAAAAGAATTCAGATAACTGAAGACAGTGTAAGGGGCCTCTGGGACAACCTCAAGCATGCCAACATCCGAATTATAGGGGTCCCAGAAAAAGAGAGAGAGCAAGATAATGAAAACCTACTTGAAGAAATAGTGACTGAAAACTTCCCCCACCTGGTGAAAGAAACTGACTTAAAAGCCCAAGAAGTACACAGAACCCCAAAATATAGGAATCTAAAGAGGACCACACCTAGACACATCATAATTAAAATGCCAAGAGCAAAAGATAAAGAGAGAATATTAAAAGCAGCAAGAGAAAAACAGTTGGTTACCTACAGGGGAGCACCCATAGGATTGTCAGCGGATTTCTCAACAGAAACGATGCAGGCCAGACGGGAGTGGCAAGAAATATTCAAAATAATGAATAGCAAGAACCTACAACCAAGATTGCTCTATCCAGCAAAGCTATCATGCAGAATTGAAGGTCAGATAAAGTGCTTCACAGATAAGAAAAAGCTAAAGTAGTTCACCACCACCAAACCAATATTATATGAAATGCTGAAAGATATTCTTTAAGAAGAGGAAGAAGAAAAAGGTAAAAATATAAATTATGAACAACAAATACACATCTATCAACAAATGAACATAAAAATCAAGTGAATTGATAGGCTGATGAACAGGATAAACTGGTGAACATAACAGAATCATGGACATAGAGAGGGAATGGACTGACAATTCTTGGGGAGAAAAGGGTTGTGGGAAGTGCAGCAAAAGACTGGACAAAAATCTTGCAACAATGGGAGAGGACAGTGGGGAGGGGGAGGTGAGGGTGGAGGGTGGGATAGGTACAGGGTGGAGGGGAGCTATAGGGGGATTAAAAAGGGGAAACAATGTAATTAATAAACTGAACAATAAAGATTAAAAAAAATAAAATAAAATAAGAGAAGCAAGAAGAGCCTTGTCATATCTATATGGATGAATAAATAAAGGTTGAATGAGTGAGCAATCTGAAGAATATGCTGAAATATATTCTAATCTACAAAAGAACATAAAAATAAAAAAAATTACATAGACCATGATTTCAGTTTCTAAAAGAAAAGTACATATGAATTTGTGTGTATTACACACATTCACACAAAGACATATGCACACACACACACACACACACACAAACACACACACAGACCAGAAAGTAATCCTATCTAATAAAAGAGTAATATGCAAATTTTGCCTTTGTCACACCCATAAGCCATACCCACAGCCATGCCCATCAGCCAATCAGGAGCAGATTATGCAAATAAACCCCAACTAAGATGGCTGCTGCCACTGAGAGCAGAGGAAGTCAAGCTTTCCGCCTGCCGTTGCCTGCGTAGGCCTCCAATGTTATAAAGTTTCAATTATAAAAGATACAGAAATGGCTGCTGCCACTGAACTGGAGAGAACAAAGGCTTGGGTTTCCCTGGCAACAGCAAGCTTTCAGCCTGCAGTTGCTGGCCTAGGACTCCACTCTAGGCTACAATGTTTCAAACAGAAATGGCTCCTGCCACATAGCGACCAGAAGGCTTGGCTCTGCTCCAGGCTACAAAGTTTCAGTTGTAGACATAGATTAATCTCAGATACCAGAGCCTCCACCTGGGTCACTGGGGGGCGTGGCCAGCCTGCAAACCTCCACAGGCCCCTCGCCCCAAGGCAGCCCCCACCCTGATCTGGGACGTTCTTCAGGGCAAACCAGCTGGCTCCCACCCATGCACCAGGCCTCTATCCTATCTAATAAAAGAGTAATTTGCAGGTTGATCACCACTCCAACCCACAAGAGGGCTGCCTCCATGTAGTCAAAGATCCTGCCCCCATGTGGACACAGATGGCCACCACAAGATGGTCAGCAGGGGAGGGCTGTTGGGAGGTTCCAGGCCCTGCAAGGGAGGGCAGTTGTGGACGATCAGACCAGCAGGGGAGGGCAGTTGGGAGGGACCAGGCCTGCAAGGAATGCAGTTGGAGTGATCAAAACTGTAGGGGAGGGCAGTTATGGGTGACCAGGCCAGCAGAGGAGGGAAGTTGGGACAAACAGGCTGGCAGGGGAGTAGTTAGACATCAATTAGGCTGGCAGGGTAGTGGTTAGGGGGTGATCAGGCTGGCAGGCAGAAGCAGTTAGGGGCAATCAGAGAGGCAGTCAGGTGAGCAGTTTGGAGCCAGCAGTCCTGGATTGTGAGAAGGATGTCCAATTGCCCATTTAGGCCCGATCTTGGTAGGATCGGGCCTAAACGGGCAGTTGGACATCCCTTGAGGGGTCCCAGATTGGAGAGGGTGCAGGCTGGGCTAAGGGACATCCCACCCTCCCGTGCATGAATTTCGTGTACCGCGCCAAGAACATGAATTCCACAAATGTTTACCCTTAACTGTGATTTTAAAAAATTCTACAGCAAAGATTCAATAATAAGTAACCTTTGAAGTAGCTACATTAGAACAAATTCTTGCACTACTTCAGTCTTTCCCTTCCTCGCTGTTTTTTATTTGACAAGTCTTGATTTTGGGAACCTGGGCAAGAAAGTTGCACCAATAGCAAAAGAGATACTGAATTCCTGAGAGTGATTCCTGGGAATTAGGCTATGATGTTATCTGTTCCTAGAGAAGAATTCACTTACAAAAGATAGGTTTCAACTGATAGAAAGAAGCCAGCTTACAGTTAGTTAAACACATTTGTAAATGGAAGACAACTTGGAGATACTGGACACTTTTGTGGAGGTCCTATAACTCTCTGCTGTTAACCCTTCCCCAGGCTGCATAATGGAAACACACTTACACTTTCCTAAAAGTGATGAAAAATCCAGGAAATGACAGAGGGGGAAAAAATGCACTATGAAGCTGGACAGGTCTGGGTTCTGATCTCCTTTACAAAATTGATAAAGAAAAAACTTCCTTCCAGGGTTTTCTGGATCAAATAATGCACATAAAGTGCCCATCAGTGTCAATAATATAGTAGATAATCAAATGGTATATGTTATTATTTGGGGCAGCCAGCACTACCACATAATAACTCTGGATACAAACTCTTAGTTCTATTGTAAAGTAGGAATAATGATGGCAAAGACAAATTATATCATCATAGGTAATAAAACTAAAGCATTAGACCTCACAGGATGTAATTATGATCTTTGCAGTCTATAGTCTATGGTCTGATAAAGGGTATCCTTAAAGGTACTGTGGTATAGAACCAGATGAGGTTTACAACAAATAAGAGCTCAGTTGCCACAGCAATTCTAATATTATTTTTGAAGTAAGAATATTAATGTTGAAAAAGCGGAGTGCACCGAGTGTCTCGGGAGCTGCTTCACGGTCCTTGCTCCCGCGACATGGCCTTCAATTTCGGGGCTCCCTCGGGCACCTCAGGCACCGCTGCAGCCACCGCGGCTCCCACGGGTGGGTTCGGAGGATTTGGGACAATATCTACAACAGCAGGTTCTGCATTCAGCTTTTCTTCTCCAACTAACACAGGCACTACTGGACTCTTCGGTGGTACTCAGAACAAAGGTTTTGGATTTGGTACTGGTTTTGGCACAACTGGAACTAGTACTGGTTTAGGTACTGGTTTGGGAACTGGATTGGGATTTGGAGGCTTTAATACACAGCAGCAGCAGCAACAACAAACTACATTAGGCGGTCTCTTTGGTCAGCCTACACAGGCTCCTGCTCAGTCCAACCAACTGATAAATACTGCAAGTGCTCTTTCTGCTCCAACGCTGTTAGGAGATGAGAGAGACGCTATTTTGGCAAAATGGAATCAATTGCAGGCCTTTTGGGGAACTGGAAAAGGATATTTCAACAATAACATACCACCAGTGGAATTCACACAAGAAAATCCTTTTTGCCAATAAGGAATAGGTTATAGTTGTATGCCTAATAATAAAGATGAAGATGGGCTTGTGGTTTTAATTTTCAACAAAAAAAGAAATGGATATTCAAAGCCAACAACAGCAATTGGTAGAATCATTGCATAAAGTTTTGGGAGGAAACCAGACCCTTGCAGTAAATGTAGAGGGTATTAAAACATTGCCAGATGATCAGACAGAAGTTGTCATTTATGTTATTGAGCATTCTCCCAATGGTACTTCAAGAAGAGTTCCAGCTACAACACTATATACCCATTTTGAACAAACCAACATAAAAACACAGCTGCAGCAACTTGGTGTGACCTTCTCTATGACTAGAACAGAACTTTCTCCTGCACAGGTCAAACAGCTTTTACAGAACCCCCCCTGCTGGTGTTGATCCTATTATCTGGGAACAAGCCAAAGTGGATAACCCTGATTCTGAAAAGTTAATTCCTGTACCAATGGTGGGTTTCAAAGAACTTCTTCGAAGACTGAAGGTTCAAGATCAGATGACTAAGCAGCATCAGACCAGATTAGATATTATATCTGAAGATATTGGTGAATTACAGAAGAATCAGACTACAACTATGGCCAAAATTGCACAATATAAGAGGAAACTCATGGACCTTTCCCATAGAACCTTACAGGTCCTAATCAAACAGGAAATTCAGAGGAAGAGTGGATATGCCATCCAAGCTGATGAAGAGCAGTTGCGAGTTCAGCTAGATACAATTCAGTGTGAACTAAATGCACCTACTCAGTTTAAGGGCCACTAAATGAATTGATGTCTCAAATCAGGATGCAGAATCATTTTGGAGCAGTCAAATCTGAGGAAAGATATTACATAGATGCAGATCTGTTACGAGAAATCAAGCAGCATTTGAAACAACAACAAGAAGGCCTAAGCCACTTGATTAGTATCATAAAAGATGATCTAGAAGATATAAAGTTAGTAGAACATGGATTGAATGAAACCATCCACATCAGAGGTGGTGTATTTAGTTGACAGATCACAAACTTGTGTTGAAAGTTCGTGAACTCTTATCTTCTTGCTACATCAGGCCTTTCCTAAGAATGAAACTGACCACATGGAGGAAAAGGAAAGAAAATCCTCTGCTGGCTTGGTTTTTGAGGAGGTTACTGACAAATTATTGTTTTTCAGATTTGAAATAGTCACTTCACAGCTCTTCAAAGACAGCCTTTGGAAGATTTATATCTAAAAGCTGTTACTTAACAAGTACATAAGTACCAAAAACATACTATTGTACATTTTTACAACAGCATTTTTCTTAAAAATAATCAGTGTTTAATGATTAGTCTCCATTGAGCCTGTATTCTACTTTCCATAGCAAGTAAATATGCAATATGTACTTTGCACATAAAATGTATGACTACTTGGCTGTTGGAGATTTGTACTTTAGAATATAAATGTACATCAGTTTTTATATTTGTGAATTAATCTGTGGAAGGAGTAAAGAAAATCCAAGAGTATTTGATGATTACTGTGATTTTCATTTCATTCTATAAAGATTTGAAAATATATTTTTATATATTTTTTTGCCTATTTGAAATTTACAGAACACCTACACAATTAGGATAACAAAATTGCATTTTATCATTTTTGCAACTATTTGGTTTTTTTAAACATTTTTATTTCTAAATGATGAAAAATAAATTATTTACTGTAATTAAAAAAAAGAATATTAATGTTGATGTACATTATCTTCTATAATGTACATAATGTAGTGGGTTTTCAATTGTAGATAAAGACTTATGAGGTAAAGCTGTAGTTTGGGATCAAAGCTAGCCTTATAGTGGACTAATGCTCCCCATTAAGCTAGAAAAACTAGTACTTATAGAAATACAATGTAAAGACTCCTGATTTGCATGTTTTGAAAATCCCAAATTCTCTTGTAGAAAAATAGTAGGCACCATCAGAATATTGTGCTTTTTTAAAAAATTATTTTATTGATTTTTTTTTTTTTACAGAGAGGAAGGGAGAGGGATAGAAAGTCAGAAACATTGATGAGAGAGAAAGATCGATCAGCTGCCTCCTGCACACTCCCTAATGGGGATGTGCATGCAACCAAGGTACATGCCCTTGACCAGAATCTAACCTGGGACCCTTCAGTCCGCAGGCCAATGCGCTATCCACTGAGCCAAACCGGCTTCGGCAAAATATTGTGCTTTTTCAACCTGACAAACACCCTCTTATTAAAGACCAGCAACCTTTTCCCATTATGAATTAAAAACAAGGTAAAATGGAATAAAGAGGAAATAGTTCCAGTCAAGATGGAAGTGCAGGTAAACATGGTTCTTGGAACCTCCCAGCACCACATCAAATTTACAGCTAGTCTTCAGAACAACCATCATTCAGAACCACCTGAAATCTAGCTAAATAGAAGTCCTATAACCAAGATTATAAAGAAGCCATATCAAGACTGGCAGGAAGAGCTGAGATGTGGAATGGGCTGGTCCCATATCCTCATGCAATGGTTTAAAATCAGAAGGGATGCAGAAGTCCCACCTGAAAAGCAAGGGTACCTATCCCACACAAGGCCTCCCAGTCCAGGGGTTCCAATGCCAAGAGGAAAGGCCCCATAATTTCCAGCTGTGAAAACCAGCTCAGCTTGTGGTTAAGTGAAACAGAGTTCCTCTTAAAGGACCATGCACATACTTACCTGAACTCACTCACTCTGAGCTCCAGTGCTGGGATATCAGGGACAGAGGAACTGAGTTACCAACCATTGTACAAGAGCTGGAGGGGCAGCTTCCTCCCAGAAAGGAGGGCTAATAGAGGCGTTGTTTCTTTTCTGGGCACTCCCCACACACATCCCGCAGGCAGGTGCCGCATGAGTCTCCATCAACCTGGCCAACACTATTCACCCTGCCCTAGTAATTCCCTGAGACCCCACCTAACCCAACTGCAGACCCAACCCAAGCCATTTCCAGTGGCTTTTTTATATAATAAACCTTTCTTGGCTCATGCTTCAAACTTTCCTAAAATCTCCCAACAAGAAACATCTGGCCACAGCATGCCCCATACCTCTCATTAAGTGGCCCCAGACCCAGCACCAGTGACTGCTGGTCTTGGTTCACAGGTTGGCTTCTTGTGGGCACCTCCATGCCCAGCACAAGTAGCAACCACTTGCAGATCACTTTGTAGCTCATGCAGGTGTCCCCTAGACAGGGTTTAGGTAGCAGCTGACTTTGGCCAGTGCATCCAGTTTCAGTTCACAAGAGTTCTAGATCATGTCAAAGCACCACTCAAACTCCTCTACAAGGGACACAATCAAGGGACAGATTCAGCAGCTGCCAGAGCCCTGCTGAAGTAAGTCCTGCTTCATGGGGTCTGGCCCTGCACAGCTGATTCTCCACTGTGGTCACAGCCAGTCCTCACAACCAGTTAATGTGGGGGTAAATTCTTCCCACTGCATTGCCAACAGTAATCAAGGCTCAACTACACAGGAGGGTGTGCACAGCCACATGAGGAAGCACTCCTGGAGTGCTTAGCTAAAGAGACTGGGGAAACTGAGCCACCTACTGAATAAGGCCACTCTAGCAAGCCTGGGTAAGAAACTAGCTCTGTCAAATACATATAAACGAACACAGGGAGGCAGCCAAAATGAGGAAACAAAGAAACAGGTCACAAATGAAAGAACTGAACAAAACTCCAGGAAAAAAAAAACTAAACAAAACGGAGACAAGCAATCTATTATATGCAGAGTTCAAACCACTAGATATAACAATGCTCAGTGAACTTAGTGGAAGAATAAATGGATTTAGTGAGAACTTAAAAATGACATAAGAAACACAAACATGCAGATAGAAAGAATAAAAACGAACTGGTCAGAAGTAAAGGATATAATAACTAAATTGAAGAATACATTACAAGGAATCAACAGTAGAGCAGATAAAGCAGATGATTAAATCAGAGATTTGGAAAATATTAAAGCAGAAAACACCCAAGCAAAAAGAAGAAAGAATCCAAAAAATTTAGGATAATATAAGGAGTCTTTGAGACAAATTCAAGTGTACCAACATTCACATTATGGAGGTGCCAGGAAAAGAAGAGAGGAAGCAAGATTTTGAAAACCTATGTGAAAAAATACTGACAGAAAACTTTCCTAAACTAATGAAGGAAACAGACTTACAAGCCCATGAAGTGAAGAGAATCCCAAACAAAATAAACTCAAAGCAGCCCACAGCATACCTAAAATGCCAAAGGTTAAAGAGAGAATCTTAAAAACAATAAGAGAAAAGCAGCCAGTAACCTACAGGGGAGTTGCCATAAGACGGTCAGCTGATTTCTCAACAAAAACTTTGTAGACCAACCCTGACCAGTTTGGCTAAGTGGATATATCATCAGCCTGCATACTCAAGGGTCCCAGGTTCGATTCCAGTCAAGGGCATGTACCCAGGAGGCAGCTGATGGATGTTTCTCTCTCATCAATGTTTCTAACTCTCTATCCCTCTCCCTTCCTCTCTGTAAAAAAAACAATAAAATATATTGAGAAAACAAAACAAAAACAAAAACACAAAACAAAAAAAGAAAACTGTACAGACCAGAAGGGTTTGGCACAACATATTCAACATGATGAAAAGCAAGGACCTACAACCAAGATTACTCTACCCAGTAAAGTTATCATTTACAATAAAAAGCTAAAAATTCATAACTACCAAACCAATATTACATGAATTATTAAAGTATCTTCCTTAAGAAGAAGAAAAAGATAAAAAATATAATAAAATGTAAATATATACATATCTATCAATAATTATTTTAAATGCAATTGGATTAAATGCTCCAATCAAAAGACATATGGAGGATCTGGCCAGTGTGGCTCAGTTGGCCGAAGTGTTGTCCCATACACCAAAAGATATGAGTTTTATTGCCAGCTGGGTACTTACACAGGTTGTGGGTTTGATCCCAGTGAAGGCACATGAGGGAGGCAGCTGACCCATGTTTCTCTCTCACATAGATATATTTTTCTCTCTCTCAAATCAATTTTAAAAGTTAAGAGAAAAAGACATGTGGAGGCTAAATGGATAACAAAACGAGACCTTTCATATGCTGTCTACAAGAGACTCACTTCAGATCAAAAGATACAGATAGACTGAAAGTAAAGGAATAGAAAAGATATTTCATGAAAATGAAAACAAACAAGGAAAAAACTAGGGTAGCAATACTTATACCAGACAAAATAGACTTTAAAACAAATGCTATACAAGAAACAAAGAAAGACCCAGCAATTCCAATTCTGGGTAGTTATCTAAGAAACGCAAAACACTAAATCAGAAAGATATATACATTGATGTGTTCACTGCAACATTATTTACAATAGGCAAGATATGGAAATGACCTAAGATTCCATGAATAGATGAATGGATAAAGAAGAAGTGTGTATGTATACAATGGAATATGACCCAGCCATAAAAAGGATGAAATCTTGCTGTCTGCAACAACCTGGATGAACTAGAGAGTAGTATGCTGAATGAAATAAATCAGACAGATGAAGACAAACACCATATAATTTAACTTATATGTGGAATCTAAAAAACAAAATAAACAAACAAGTAGAACAGAAACAGACTCATAGACACTGAGAACATTTTGATGGCTGCTAGATGGGTGAGGGTAGAGGGGTTAGGCAAAATAGTGAAGGGATCAAGAAGTGCAAATTTGTAGTTACAGAATATTCACAGGGATGTAAAGTATAGCACAGGGAATATAATCAATAATATTGTAATAACTATGGTGACATGTAGGTATTATAATTATCAGTGGCTAACTTCATAATTTATATAAATGTCCAATCTCTAGATTATACACCTGAAACTAATATAATATTGTATGTCATCTGTAATTGAAAAATTTAAAAAAATTTAAGTGAAAAAAAATTAAACTGGTTCTATTGACCTACTTCTAAAACTGTTGAAGAGGTAGGAGATATGATACAGACACACAAACACACAGAGACAATATGTTATATATTATATATAACAATATTGGTATATTATATATTGTCTATACTAATAAAAGGTTTATATGCTAATTAGACTGGACATCTTTTGGACATCCTTCCAGAGGTCCTTCTAGACAACGCCAAAATGGCGGGGGCTGAGATAGAGGTGGGTAGGGGCAATCAGACTGGTAAGGGAGAGGAGTTAGGGGTGATCAGGCCAGCATACAGAGTGGTTAAGGGCAATCAGGCAAACAGGTAGGTTAGTAGTTAGGAGCCAATAGTCCCAGATTGCAAGAGGGATGTCTGACTGCCAGCAGTCGGACATCCCCCAAGGGATCCCAGATTGACGAGGGTGCATGTTGGGCTGAGGGACACTCCCTCCCATGCACAAATTTCATGCACTGGGCCTCTAGTACTATATAATATACGATGTACAGAGAGAATATACTGTACTAGAGGCCCGTTGCATGAAGATTCATGCGATCGGCTTTCCTTCCCCTGACTGCCAGGTCCAGTTTTCCTCTGGAACCCAGGACTCAGGCCTTCCCTCTGGCTGTTGCCTTGCGTTTTTGCTTTGGCCGGCTGGAGGCTTCAGTATTCTCTGCTCTGGCCTGAGTGCCACGCTGTTGTCGCCTCATCTCCGCCCCCGAGGGCGGGCACTCACCGCCGCCACCATAGCCACCACTGCCTCGTCTCTGAGCCCGGGGGCCAGGCGCTCACCGCCACTGCCCCCACAGCTTTGTCTCTGCCCCAGGGCCGGGCGCTTGTGCCGCTTGGCCCTGCCCCCCTCTCCTGATTGGCTGGTAGCATAGCCAATCAGGAGCCAAGGTACAGTCACATTTGCATGTTACTCTTTTATTAGATAGGACGTAGTTGTATATAACTTACAGTTTTATATATAACTAGTAGCCCTACACATGGATCCATGTGCCAGTAGCTCTCTGTGGGGCCTGGCTGCTCCTCATCTGCTGCCCAGAGGCTCTCTGTGACCCAGAGGTCCATCTGCACCCCAGCCTGGCCAGAGGCCCATCCGCACCAGGGCGACGATGCAAGCGTTCCACACCCCAGCCTGGTCGTGCTGCCTGCTCTCAGCAGCTGCTCCTCGAGGACTGGGGGACTCTGGCGGGGCTGAGAGCACTGGGTGCCACCATCTTTGTGATGGAGTGATGGTTAATTTGCATATTACCCTTTTATTAGATAGGGTATATATCATATAGAATTTACATAGAGAATGTTACATACACAATTATATGTTCAGAGGTTTTATATATTTTTATATTTTTTAATTATATTATATTATATTTATTATAGAGTATTTATTATATACTATAGGCCTGATGCACAAAATTTGTGCACTGGGGGTGTATACCTCAGCCCAGCCGCACCCTCCCCAATGTGGGACACCTCAGAGGATGCCCAACTGTCAGTTTAGGCCCGAGTGGGATTGGGCCTAAACCAGCACTCGGACATCCCTCTCACAATCCAGGACTGCTGACTTCTTACCACTCACCTGCCTGGCTACCTGATTAACCCCTAACCATTCTCTCTGCCTGCCTGCCTGATAGCCCCTTAACCACACCCCTGCCATCCTGACACCTAATTGCTCCCTTGCCAGCCTGATGACTCCCAACTGCCCTTCCCTGCCAGCCTGGTTGCCCCCAACTGCCCGCCCCTGTTGGCCATCTTGTGACAATGTGGAGGCGGCCATCTTGTGGCACAAAGGTGTGAGGATCAGTTTGCATATTAACTCTTTATTATACAGTATAGGATTATATAATTTTATGTCTATTTATATACATGTATATGTATTACAGAGAGAGAATAGGTATATTATGAGAAGATCTTCAACTATTGATAAAATTGAATTAAATTTCATCATCTGTCTGAAAGAGCTAAGCATCTTTCCAAAGTACTCAGCAAGAAGTAGTTTGCTCAGCTATAGGGAATATGTGAGTGGGCTAAGTCTTTTTCTATTTTTTTTTTCTTTATCAAACACACAAAAAATAGTGGTCCCAATCCTTGGAAGGATGTCTAGTACCAGGGGTTCATATCTTTCTACTTCATGTCAGAGACAGTTTTCCCAAT
Source organism: Antrozous pallidus (assembly GCA_027563665.1). NCBI lineage: Eukaryota > Metazoa > Chordata > Mammalia > Chiroptera > Vespertilionidae > Antrozous > Antrozous pallidus. The sequence continues at coordinate 11,712,388 of CM050513.1, forward strand.
TCCTAATATTATAGAAGAACTAGAGGCCTGGTACACTAAATTCGTGCATGCGGGAGCGGGGGTGTTCCTCAGCCCAGCCTGCACCCTCTACAATCTGAGACCCCTCAAGGGATGTCCGACTGTCCATTTAGGCTTGATCCCGATAGAATTGGGCCTAAACGGGCAGTCAGACATCTTTCTCACAATCCAGGACTATTAGCTCCAAATTGCTCGTCTGCCTGCCTTCCTGATTGCTCCTAACCACTTCTGCCTGCCAGCCTGATCACCCCCTAACCACTACCGTGCCAGCCTAATTGATGTCTAACTGCTCCCCTGACAGCCTATTTGCCTCCAACTTCCCTTGTCTGCCAGCCTGGTCACCCCTAACTGCCTTCCCCTGCAGGTTTGATTGCCCTCACCTACCCTCCCTTGCAGGTCTGGTTCCTCCTAACTGCCCTCCCTGCTGACCTAATTGCCCACAACTGCCCTCCCTTGCAGACCTGGAACCTCCCAACAGGCCCTCCCCTGCTGGCCATCTTATGGTGGCCATCTTGTGTCGGAAACCAATCCTGTCTCACTAATAGAAAGATGTGGACAGGAAGTCCAGGAGGCTGGTAAACAACCTTAATTGCTCTGAAAGGTCAGAGCTAAAAACATTGCTAACTGAAACACCTCTGTTTGTTCTTTGTGTATTTCTGTTGTTGGAATTTCCTGCCTGGGGGCTATGGGTAGATCCCATAGCCTTAATAAAAGGGATGGCCAGGCCAGAGCACCGTGCAGTCTTTCCACTAGAGATAGGCTGCCGCCTATCCAAATTAATGTTTTCTGAGTCTTTATTCATTTGGGTGCGGCCTCCTCCAGACGCTGAACCCTGGCATTGGAACACTGGACCCGTGGGACGTGAAAAGGATATCCACAATCTTGTGTCCACATGGGGACAGGATCTTTGACCACATGGGGGCAACCCTCTTGTGTGTTGGAGTGATGGTCAATCTGCATATTACTCTTTTATTAGATAGGATAGAGGCCTGGTGCATGAGTGGGGGTCAGCTGGTTGCCCTGAAGGGTATCCAGGATCAGGGTGGGGGTTCCCTTGGGGCATGGGGTGGCATGGGAGAGGGGCCTATGGTGGTTTGCAGGCCAGCCATGCCCCCAGCGACGCAACTGGAGGCCCTGGAATCTGGGATTAATTTATGTCTTCAATTGAAACTTTGGAGCCTGGAGCAGAGCCAAGCCTTCTGCTAGATCCCTGACTGCGATATAATTGAAACATTATAGCCTGGAGTGGAGGCCTAGGCCGGCCAGAGTTGCAGAAGCTCAGCTTCCTCCATCACCTGGGCAACCCTAGCCTCTGTTCTCTCCAGCTCAGTGGCTGCCGCCATTTCTGTTGGGATTATGTATCTTCTATAATTGAAACTTCGTAGCATTGAGTGGAGGCCTAGGCTGGCAACAGCAGGTGGAAAGCTTGGCTCCCTCCATTGCCGGGGAAACCCAAGCCTCCCTCCTGCTCTCAGTGGCAGCAGCCATCTTGGTTGGGGTTTATTTGCATAATTTGCTCCTGATTGGCTGGTGGGCATGGCTGTGGATGTGACTTGATTGGAGGTATGGTCAATTTGCATTACTCTTTTACTAGATAGGATTGTTCAGTTTTCAAAGGTTAACTACTCAACTATGGAAGATTTTCTTGTGAAAGGTGGATTTCTCATTTTGTCAAGATAGATTTCTTAGCATGGGACCTGGACACTGGTTTCCAGATCCTAGACTCAGAAAGAAACACATTGTTTCCTTATAAAATCGTGTGGCCTGAATGACAGGTTTCTGAACCCTGTTACTATCAAAATCTGAATTGGATCCAGTTGGATAAAGATTTGTGGCAAGTTTAACAAGACATGTCTCAAGATTTCAAAGGAGCTCCAGGTCCTGGCATCCCACATCTGTGGATAATTCTTTTTACTTCCTGATAGAATGGACCATTTTCTTGAAACATAGTTGCTCTTTCAATTGCATTGGGAAATTAAAACATCCTGCTGGAGGGAAACTCTCAGGTCTGTCAGACAAGAAGCACCATGCAGGACACAGCTGGGTTTACAGGACCGACTGGGAACCAAGGCGGAGGCTCCAGGACCCAGACTTGACTCAACACGAGAAAGAACCTTCTAGGTCAAGATTACCTACACATCAAATAAGCATCCTGGGAGGTGTAAGAACTTGTCTCTGTAGAGATTTGAGAGCAAGATCAGATGGCTGGTTAGACTAGAGTGATCACTGGCTGCTCACCAAAACTACCTGGGATTCCTGTTCAAAATACAAATTCCTGGGCCCTGCCCAAGAAATTCTGAATTTGATGGTCTGGAAATACTATTTTTAACAAGTGCCCTAGTGAATACAATTCTCTCTGGGTGTTATACATTTCTTCTGGAAGGGTTGCGGGTGTCAAAGGTTGAAGTGGGTGTTGGTAATGGGTATGGGGGGGGGGCGTGAACAACACAGGCCAGTCTGAAAGGTGTGATGTCATTTGAGAGCCTTCTCAGCAATGAGACTAGGAACATGGCATGACTTTCAGGCAGGCGAAGGTTTCACCACCAACACCATCACCAAAAACAAAAAGCAAAACCCACCTAACTTTTTAGCCTTGACAAATTTTGGATATTCATAAGTGTAATACATTGCAATATATGGCCAATTTCAAGCTATCAGTTTGATATTACTGAACATAGAACTGAAAAGAGATGCCCACAACTGGTCTCTATGGCCCCAAATGAGGCAGATCCAGCCTACCACTGAGCCAGCTTAGCTACCCAGTGGTCATTGGGAGAGTACTGGAACCCACCATTCATCCAGGAAAGGGTATTGACAAGAGAGCTAAAAGCTGTGAGTTCAGGGCTTCTCCACTTGGAGCACCCCAGGTCCAAGGGTGAACTCGTGGTCCATTTGTGTGTTCAAGTGCAATGGGCATGGGTTATCAACACACTAGAATACAAAATTTGAAATTGAGTTGAAGGTAGGGATGTGGACAGAAAAAGTGAAGACAAGGAATTTTCCTTAAGGCTGGAAGAGAGATCTGAGAAGTCTCAAAGGAAGAAAGAAACGAAGAGGCAGAGATGACTGCTGCAACCAAGTCTAGGAAGTAGGGGGAAGAAAAGAGAGGGGAAAATCTGAACAAGTGAGTTCAGATAGCTGATTATACCAGAAAGAGACACACAGAGAGAATTAGTGAGACAGGATTAAGAACATGTACAAGTATTGATAAGTATTGAAGTTAGGTACACACAGAAAGAGAGCACACATAGTTCATCACATTATTTCTATGTTTGTGTATATTTAAAATTTTCCATAGTAAAAAGTGTTTCAATCCCATAGACATACTCTTAAAACCTTTTATTTTGTGAAATATAACCTACATACATAAAATTTCATCAAACATAAATGCATATTTATATAATAAATAACTAAAAGGTAAACACGTCTATATAGTAAACAACCAAGTCAAGAAATATAATATTGACAGCACTAGAAGTACTTATCCCATTCTTTAATTTAATATTTTATTGTTGACACTACTGCAGATGTTCCCCATTTTCCCCCTTTGCCTATCTCTGCCCCAACCCCTGCTCCCCGATCCCTTGAACCTCACCTCACTATTACCAGTGTCCAAGAGCTTTGCATATATGGTTTTTAGCTAATCCCTTCACTTTAGAGTTTAATCAGTCGGTGCCACCCCTTTTACTTTTGACATTTGTCAATCTGTTCTATATATCCATGCCTCTGGCTCTATTATGTTCTTCAGTTTATTTTGTTCATTAGATTCCACATATTAGTGAGATCATACGGTATTTTTCTTTCTCTGACTGGCTTATTTCACTTAGCATAAGAATCTCCAGGTCCATCCTCACTGTCACAAAAGGTAAGATTTCCGGGAGAACCAAGATGGCGGCATAGGTAAACACCTATCTTGCCGTCATACATAGCAATTTTAAAACTACAACTTAATGAAAGAACAAACACCATTCAGAATCACCAGAAAGCTGGCTGAGTGAAAATTCCACAAATAAAAGTGAAGAAAGACACTGTGACTCGGAGGAGTGGCTGAGGACAGTGTTGAAGATACACTCAGAGAGAGGTTTGGGGGAGCGCGCGCCAGTGGATTGGGCGGGCGGCTGAAAACCAGCCAGTTTTCTTGAATGGGGGGGGGGGGGGCAAAGACGTCCCACTGGACTGATTCTCCAGCTCTTGGCGAAGTCCAGGGAACCCACTACCATACGGGGTAAAGATTGCACAGTGGGAGGGCACACCGAAGCTCAGGTGCTGCAGGGGTCTGCTGGCTTGTGGAGAAGGTGAGCTTGTGCAGAGTGTGCATGAACTTGGGAACAGCGCAGCTGCGTGACCGTGCAGAGAGCCCTCGTGACTTGCTCATTCATTCGGGAAACTGTCAGACTGCTTTGTTTCATGACCCTGGGTGAGACGTTGGGTATGTGGACTCATTTGGGGAGAGGCTGAATTCCCTGGCAGCCAGTGGAGCTCGGCAGCGGCTCTCTCTCAGAGGTGCTGGCGGGCATTGCTCCCAGCACAGAGTACCTGGGGCCACATAGGGTGGAGCTGATGCTGTCTGCTTAGCCCGGAGATTCCGCCCATCCAACCTGAGCACAGCTGAACTTCACAGACAATTGGCCTGGAGGTCAACCCCTCCAAGTGCTAAAAACAATTAACCTGAGCTTAACTTCAGCAAGACTGTGCAACCCATATCCACCTCAGGTAACTGGGGAGGCTGAGCCACTGTCCCTTGTACGACGTCTATCACACAAAGCTAATTGACCAACTCAGGGAAGCAGCCACCATGCAGAGACATGGAAAGAAATCAGATGTGAAAGAAATGGAGGGAAAAAAAACGACTGGACATGGAATTCAAAACCACAGTTATAGGGCTTCTCAAGAGGCTCCTAGAAAAGGTCGAGACCTATAAGGAAATAAGCAAGACCTACAAGGAAATGAAGGAGACCCTCAAGGATATGAACAAGACCTGCAAGGAAATGATCAAGAACAACGTGGAAATGAATGAGTCCTACAAGGAAATGAACGACACCTACAAAGATATGAAGGAGACTCTCAAGGATATGAAAAAGGACCAACCAGAAATTAAGCATACACTGACTGAAATAAAAAAAATATACAAAGACCTAAAAGTACTCCAGAGCACCCCAAGAACCAAGTTAAAGATTTGAAATACAAAGAGGTAAAATCCACTCAGCTGAAAAAGCAAGAAACCAAAAGAATCCCAAAAATTGAAGATAGTGTAAGGGGCCTCTGGGACAACCTCAAGCATACCAACATCTGAATTATAGGGGTGCCAGAAAAAGAGAGAGACCAAGACAATGAAAACCTATTTGAAGAAATAGTGACTGAAAATTTCCCACACCTGGTGAAAGAAATCGACTTAGGAGTCCAAGAAGCGAATGGAACCCCAATATATAGGAACCCTAAGAGGACCACACCAAGGCACATCATAATTAAAATGCCAAGAGCAAAAGACAAAGAGAGAATATTAAAAGCAGCAAGAGAAAGACAGTTAGTTACCTATAAGGGAGCACCCATAGGATTGTCAGCGGATTTGTCAACAGAAACGATGCAGGCCAGACGGGAGTGGCAAGAAATATTCAAAGTGATCTACAACCAAGATTACTCTATCCAGCTAAGTTATCATTCAGAATTGAAGGTCAGATGAAGTGCTTCGCAGATAAGAAAAAGCTAAAGGAGTTCACCACCACTAAATCAATATTATATGAAATGCTGAAAGATATTCTTTAAGAAGAGGAAGAAGAAAAAGGTAAAAATATAAATTATGAACAACAAATACACATCTATCAACAAATGAATCTAAAAATCAAGTGAATTAATAAGCTGATGAACAGGATAAACTGGTGAATGTAACAGAATCACGGACATAGAGAGGGAATGTACTGACAATTCTTGGAGAGAAAAGGGGTGTGGGAAGTGCAGCAAGAGACTGGACAAAAATCATGCAACTATGGGAGAGGACAGTGGAGGGGGGTAAGGGCGGAGGGTAGAATGAGTACTAGGTGGAAGGGAGCTATAGGGGGAAAAAGGGAACAATGTTATTAATAAACAGAACAATAAAGAAAAGAAAAAACCCCAAAGGTAAGATTTCCTTTTTTACAGTTGTGTAGTATTCCTTTTTCACAGCTCTTTGATAAACTCATCTACTGATAACCAGTGTTTAGCTATTGTAAATAACACTGCTGTGAACATAGGGGTGAATATATTCTTTCTGATTGGAGTTTGGAGATTATTAGGCTATCCTAATATATACAGAGCCAGGGTCTGTCACACTCTAAATATCCAGACAACCAAACACCAGGCTAGGGTCCGAGCAGCCCACAGCGGGAGTCAGTCCTGGGTCCTAGCTGCCCACAGTGTGGTGGCGGGAGGGAACTGTGGGAATGGAGGAGCCATGCTGCCATCGGACTGACCTCTGGGTCCCTCCCCCATCCCACAGCTCCGGTGAACCAGAACCATGCTGCAAGTCAGACCGGCCTCTTGGTCCCTCCCCTCTGGCCTCAGGCCTGGAGAACCAGGGCCATGTGCAATGGGACTGGACCCTACCCGAGGGGTCCTGGATTGTGAGAATGTGCAGATTGTGCTGAGAACCCCCCACCGAGTGCATGAATTTTCGTGCACTGGGTCTCTAGTGTATATATATATAAACCCTAATATTCAAATAGACAAAATGGTGAAACACCCAACAACCAGTCACTATGATGTGCGCTGACCACCAGGGGGCATGTGCAGAACCTGACAGGTGTCAGCAGTGGTGGAATGGTGGGCAGGTGAGTGGGGACACCAGACCAAGATGGGGTGTCAGTCGCTGTCACTGGGTGAGACTCTGGTGGTTTCTGAAATTTCTTTGCTCCCATGCTGCAGTCCCACCCAGCGCTCATACCTGCTGCCCACACCAGCCCTGCTCGCACCCACAGCTGGCGCCAGAGCTACCACTCACACCTGCTACCAGCACCTGGTGCTGGTCCTGATTGTTCAGTGCCATCAGTGGATGTGAGCGGTGGCTGCTGGCCCCAATCGCCCATGAGGGCTTCTCCACCTCACCCTGCTCCTGAGGGGTGATCAGGGCAGCGGCCACTTGCATCCATTTCTGGCTCTAGCCCCAATCGCTCTGTGCTGTCAGCAGGTGCAAGCAGGACCGGTGCCATCAGTGCACCGCAGTGGTGGCTGTGGGAGCAGGGCTGCCGGCAGACAGAGGATGGGGGCCACAGCATTGCGGGGGGGACTGGAGGCTATGGTGGGAGGGGTCAGGCAAGGGTGCAGAGAATGAGCTGAGACCTGCCCCTGTGCCCACCGCAGCCTCACGGCCCACAGTTCCTTTCAAGGTGCACGAATTTGTGCACTGGACCCCAGAAGTGGGGTTGCTGGGTCAAAAGGCAGTTCCATTTTTAATTTATTAAAAATAAATGGATGCACCAATCTGTGTTCCCACCAACTATGTACAAGGATTCCTTTTTCTCCACATCCTCGCCAACACATGTCGCTTGTTGATTTGTTAATGATAGCCATTCTGACAGGTGTGAGATGTTACCTCATTGTTGTTTTAATTTGCATCTCTCTGATGATTAGTGACCTTGAGCATTTTTTCATGTCTATTGGCCATCTGTATGTGCTCTTTGGGGAAGTGTCTATTCAGTTCATTTGCCCATTTTTTAATTGGGTTGTCTTCCTGGTTGTATAAATTCTTTACATATTTTGGAAATTATCCTCTTATCAGATGTTTCCTTGGTGAATATGTTCTTCCATACAGTGGACTATTGTCATTTTGCTGATGTATAAAGATGCCACCAATTTCTGGATATTAGTTTTGTATCCTGCTACTTGGCCAACTTTGTTTATTAAATCTAATAGTTTTTTTGGTGGATTCTTTTGGGTTAAGTACAATATCATGTCATCTGTAAATAATGACAATTTTACTTCATCCTTTCTAATTTGGATGCCTTTTATTTCTTCTTATCTGATTACTGTGGCTAGAACCTTTGTTATTATGTTGAATAAGAGTGGTGAAAGCACTCTTGTTACTGATCTTAAGGGAAACTTTTTTAGTGTTTTCCTAATTAAGTATGATATTGGTAATAGGTTTTTCATATATGGCCTTTATTATGTTCAGATATGATCCTTCTATTCCCACCTTACTGAGAGTTTTTATTATAAACTAGAGGCCTGGTGCACGAAATTTGTGCACAAAGGCAGGGGATGTCCCTCAGCCCAGCCTGCACCATCTCCAATCTGGAACCCCTCGAGGGATGTCCAACTGCCCATTTAGGCCCAATTCCAGTAGGATTGAGCCTAAACGGGCAGTCGGACATCCTTCTCTGGAAGTCTTCTTTCCTCTTCAATTTTTAAAAATAGTTTGAGAGGGATAGGTGTTAGTTTTTCTTTGAATGTTTGGTAAAAATTTACCTGTGAAGCCCTCTGGTCCAGAATATTTGTTAGCTGGGAGGTTTTTTGTTTTTTTGTTTTATTACTGTTTTAATTTCATTAGTTGTTATCAGCCTACTCAGGTTTTATGATTCTTTCTGATTGAGTTTTGAAACATTGTACGTTTCTAAAAATTTGTCCATTTTATCCAGATTGGTGAATCTGTTGGCATATACTTCTTCATAGTATTTTATTACAATCCTTTATATTCCTGTGATGTCAGTTGTTACTTTTCTTTAATTTCTGATTTTATTTGGGTCCTCCTTGTTTCTTGGTTCATCAATCTTGTTTATCTTTTCAAAAATCCAACTCTTGGTTTAATTGATCTTTTGTATTGCTTTTTAAGACTCTATGTCATTTCTTCATACTCTGATCTTTATTATTTCCTTCCTTCTGCTTACTCTAGGCTTTTCTTTTTCTTATTTTTTAATTCATTTTATTTTATTGTCTAAAGTTTTACATATGTCTCCTTTTTCCCCAATTGAACCCCCCACTCCACAGCCATTCCCACACTGGGCAAGCCCTCCACCACTCCAGTGTCTGTGCCAATTGGTTATGCTAATATGCATGCATACAAGTCCTTTGGTTACTCTCTAACCCCCACCTCCCCTACCATTTTTTTCTGGATCTATTCTTGTTCATCAAATTATGTTGATCATTATACCCCACATATGAGTGAGATCATGTGATATTTATATTTCTCCAGCTGGCTTATTTCACGTAGCATAATGCTCTCCAGTTCCATCCATGCTGTTGCAAAAGTTCATCCATACTGTAAAAGTTCATTCTTTTTTATAGCGACATAGTATTACATTGGGTAGATGTACCACAGTTTTTAATCCACTCATCTGCTTATGGGCACTTGGGTTGTTTCCAAATTTCAGCTATTGTAAATTGTGCTGCTATGAACATAGGGTTGCATATATTCTTTCTGACTGGTGTTTCTGGTTTCATGGAATATAGTCCTAGAAGTGGGATTACTGGGTCAAATGGGAGTTCCGTTTTTAACTTTTTGAGGAAACTTCACACTGTCTTCCACAGTGGCTGCATCAGTCTGCATTCCAACCAGCCATGGAGAAGGGATCCTTTTTCTCCACATCCTCACCAGCACTTGTTGTTTGTTGATTTGTTGATGATAGCCATTATGACAGGTGTGAAATGGTATCTTATTTTTGTATTGATTTGCATCTCTTAGATGATTAGTGACTTTGAGCATGCTTTCATATGTTTCTGGGTCTTTGTATGCCATCTTTCAAAAGGTGTCTATTTAGATGCTTTGTCCATTTTTTTATTGGATCATTTATCTTCCTTTTGTTAAGTTGTATGAGTTCCCTTTTTAATTTTGGAGATTAAACCCTTATTGGAAATATCATTGGCGAATATGTTGTCCCATGCAGTGGGCTTTCTTGTTTTATTGATGGTTTCTTTTGCTGTACAGAAGCTTTTTATTTTGATGTAGTACCATTTGTTTATTTTCTCCTTAGGTTCCATTGCCCTAGGAGCTGTGTCTGTAAAGATCTCACTACGCCATATGTCTGCTTATATGCTGCCTAAGGAGTCTTGTAGGATTTTTATGGTTTCCTGTCTTACATTTAAGTCTTTTATCCATTTTGAGTTTGTTTTTGTGTATGATGTAAGTTGGTGATCTAGTTTCTTTTTCTTTTTTTGCATGTAACTAAATTTCCCAGCACCATTTATTGAAGAAACTGTCTTGACTCCATTGTATGCTTTTGCCTCCTTTATTAAATATTAATTGAACACAACAGCTTGGGTCAATTTCTGGGTTCTCCATTCTGTTCCATTGGTCTATTTGTCTGTTCTTGTGCTAGTACCAGGCAGTTTTGAGTACCATGGCTTGGTAATATAGCTTGATTATCTGGTATTATGATGCCTCCAACTTTTTTCTTCTTTCTCAGAATTGCTATTTGGGGTCTTCTCTGTTCCAGATGAATTTTTGAAGAGTTTGTTCTAGATCTTTAAAATCTGCCATTGGTATTTTAATGGGGATTGCATTGAATCTGTAGATTGCTTTGGGTAGTATGCACATTTTAATGATGTTGATTCTACCAATCCATGAACGTGGTCTGTTCTTCCTTTTGTCCTTGTCTTCCTCTATCTTTTTTTTTCAATGTCCTGTAGTTTTCCAAGTATAGGTTTTTTACATCCTTAGTTACGTTTATTCCTAGGTATCTTGGTTTTTTTGGTGCAGTGGTAAATAAGATTGTGTTGTTGTTGTTTGTTGGTTTTTTTCCATTTCTCTTTCTGTAAATTCATTGTTGGTGTATAAAAAAGCCATAAATTTGTAGGTGTTAATTTTGTATCCTGCCACATTGCCAAATTCATTTATTAGGTCTAGTAGTTTTTTGATTGAGTCTTTGGGTTTTCTATGTATAGTATCATGTCATCTGCGAAGAAGGACAGTTTTACCTTTTCTTTTCCAATTTGGATGCCTTTTATTTCTTCTTGTTGTTTCATCATTGTGGCTAGCACTTCCAGTACTGTATCAAACAGAAGTGGTGAAAGTGGGCATTCCTGTCTTGTTCCTGTTCTTAGGGGAAATGAGTTTAGTTTTGGCCCATTAAGTATGATGTTGGCTGTAGGTTTATCAATAAAGCTTTTATTATGTTCAGGTATGATCCCTCTATTTCAACTTTGCTGAGCGTTTTTATCAAGAAAGGGTGTTGGATTGTGTCAAATGCTTTTCAGCATCAATAGATATGAATTATGTGCTTTTTGTCTATCAGTTTATGTGATGTATCATACTTATTTTTTGAATATATTCTACCGTCCTTGCATGCCCACTTGTTTATCATGTATGACCTTTCTAATATAATGCTGAATCTGATTTGCTAGAATTTTGTTGACGATTTTAGCATCTATGTTCATCAAGGATATTGGCCTATAGTTCTCTTTTATTGTGTGTGTTGTCTTTATCTGGTCTTGAAATTAGGGTAATGCTGGTTTCATAAAAAAACTTGGAAGTGTGCCTTCCTCTAGAATTTTTTGGAATAGTCTGAGGAGGATAGGTTTTAGCTTTTCTTTGAATGCTTGGTACAACTCCCTTGTAAAGCTGTCCAGTCCAGGACTTTTGTTTGCTAGAAAAAAATTTTTTCTAAATATATTTTATTGACTTTTACAGAGAGGAACGGAGAGAGATAGAGAGTTAGAAACATCAATGAGAGAGAAACATTGGTCAGCTGCCTCCTGCATACTCCCCCACTGGGTACATGCCCTTGACCGAAATCAAACCTGGGAGCCTTAAGTCCGTAGGCCAACACTCCATCCACTGAGCCAAACCAGTCAGGGCATGCTGGAAGATTCTTTTTAAATATCTGCTTCAATTTCTTTGGTACTTATAGGCCTATTCAGAATGTTTATTCTTTGTGACTGAGTTTTGGGAGCTTGTATTTTTCTAAGAATATGTCCATTTCATCTAGGTTGTCCAGTTTGTTGGAATAGAGTTGTTCATAGTATTTGTTTTTATTTTTTACAATATAACTTATATTTAATAGTAGTACATATGTTTTCCTTCCCCCCCAATATCCTCCCCAACAGCCTCCCTTACCTCCCAGCACAAGTTCCCACCTGCCCCCTCCCGGCCCCAGTGTCTTTCATTCATTGGTTATGCTCATACGTATGCATACAAGTCCTTCGGTTGATCTCCCCCAGCATCTGCCTCCCATCCACTCCAGCCTTCCCCCTGTAGCTTGACAGCCTGTTCGAGGCCATCCTGCCTCTATATCAATCACTTCCCCCTGTTTCTTTTCTTCAAATATATCTTGCCTCTGCATACTAGAAACAAACGTATAAGAGCAAAAAAAGTTTGAGTGTCAGTTTCAATGTCCAACTGTTCTGAGTCCCAGTTTCAATGTCAAATAGTTCTTCATGTGTACATATTAGCAATGGTATCCAGATGGTGGACACATCGTGGCAATGCAAGATCCACCCTCTCTGGTATGGTCCTGGGCCGCCTGCAGCCACGCACAGCTGCCGACTGCTAGCATGGCAAGGTGTCGTCAGCGTCCGCCATCTCTGGACCATCCTCGTGGCTGGAACAGACCCATCAGTTCCTCATTGTCGCAGGAACCCACATGGTCTTGGAGTTGTTCTCTGCAAACACACAAACACATTCTCGACCAAAAGTTAACAAAGGGATCCTCTCTGCAAAATAGACTTGGGATTCTTTTTATTCTTGCCTAAATGATTTTCCTTTGGCTTATTTTGACACCATGTGTGTTTTTTAATGAGTGTCCTGCAGTTGGTTTTACAAATGGAATTTTCTATTCTGGAGTAAGAATTTTCTACATGTATTTTACTTATAGGATATTTTTCCTTACATGATATTACCCCACTGTCCCCCCCCCCCTTTTTTTTGGTTAATAGGGGCTTTTGGAAATTTTATCTTGCAGTCTTGGTAATTTTAAATTTTAATTTTTGCACACAAATATTACTGCTTTAGGTTCTTTGGATGTTAGGCAATTTTACAGTGAGATGAACTACTAATAGATATTTTAGTTAATGTTTTAGGAAAAGCCTTTTGTCCAGTACACTTAAATTTTCTTGAGTATTCACTTATTTCACTTGGCCAATTTAAATTAATCTGAAAACTTGATTACTATTTTACTGTCAATTTTAATACTCAAGCAGAAATCTTAGTTTACCCAGTAAATACTTGTGGAAAGGAATATTTGCATTTTTGAGTAGGTCCTCAGCATTCTTGGTAATAAACTCAATTTAGATATAGGACAGCTATTGCTGGCCGAGTCTCTGTCTGCCACCTGGGTCCCGGTATGAGTTATGCATGGGAGGCGAAGCAGCCGTGGGGGTAGGAGCCCTCCCTCAGGAGGGGTGAGAATTCAAGCCCCTGCAAGGTTTGTGGGTGAGGTTCTGTGCCCCACCTCTGTTGACCTTTCACCTCTCTCCTGTTGGCCCCTCTGCAACTGTGCCTGTCTTAGATTGTTCCTTCCCTGAGGAATCTTACCTGTCTCTGGCTAACCAGCCATCCTCCGGGGCCAAACAGTGTGATGTGAGGTTCAGTCCTGTCTCCTTTGTAGTCTATGCCCCCGTGGCCTCCACGTCCAGCACCTGCCTTGGGGTCCCCTCGCCCACTGGCGGGGTCCCGGTACTGATCACATATCTCGGGTGACCCAGGTCTCCTGCTCAGAGAGGGCCCAGCTCACGCCATTGGTCGAGAGACAGATCCATGGTGCCAGCTGCCCAGAGGCTTCAGCCCCAGCTTAAACTGAAAGTTCAAGCATCAGCTGTGTTTATTTGGATAATAAGAAGAGGGTCCCTCTTGGCAAAAGGGCCAGAGGGGCCAATATAGAATGCTCGGATGCCTTCCCAGTGCCTTAATCCCTTCTGAAAGGGATTAATTCCTTTCCTATCCTTTTTTTAAGTTGCTGCCCAACATTCAAAATAAGTTTGTAAGCTTATTTGGGATAATTGTATAATATGCTGTTGTCAAATATCAAATATTATAATGACATTGTAGAATAATATCATGTAAGGGTATTATGGTGTCACGGCAGGTTAAGGAGGCCCTAGTCTAAGGACTGGTGTCCATAGGATATGACATTCTCTAGGCCATGTTAATTCAATCTCAAACTAGCTGCCATTTTTTTATAACTTTATATAAACTTTGTCAGGGATGTAAAAACACAAATCACTTACCTTAGCTCAAGCATTCAAATATATTGACTTTCCCCCTTACTCCCACCACCTGCCACTTACCCTGAGGTTTGACATTTTGATGGACTTTTCTCAGTCTCTGGATCCATTCTTGTTCATCAGTCTATGTCATTCATTATATTCCTCAAATGAGTGAGATCATGTGATATTTGTCTTTCTGTGCCTGGCTAATTTCACTTAGCATAATCCTCTCCAATTCCATCCATGTTCTTACAAATGGTAGGAGCTCTTCCTTTTTTACCGCAGCGTAGTATTCCATTGTGTAGATGTACCAAAGTTTTTTAATCCACTCATCTGCTGATGGGCACTTCGGCTGTTTCCAAATCTTAGCTATGGTAAATTGTGCTGCTATGAACATAGGGGTACATATATCCTTTCTAATTCGCATTTCTAGTTTCTTGGGGCATATTCCTAGAAGTGGGATCACCTGGTCGAATGGGAGCTCCATTTTTAGTTTTTTGAGGAAACTCCATACTGTTCTCCACAGTGGCTGCACTAGTCTACAATCCCACCAGCAGTGCAGGAGAGTTCCTTTTTCTCCGCATCCTCGCCAGCACTTGTCATTTGTTGATTTGTTGATGTAAGCCATTCTGACAGGTGTGAGATGGTAACGCATAGTTGTTTTGATTTGCATCTCTCGGATAATTAGTGACTTTGAGCAAGTTTTCATATGTCTCTGAGCCTTCCTTTTGTCTTCTTTAGAAAAGGTTCTATTTAGGTCTGTTGCCCATTTTTTTTTATTGGATCATTTGTCTTCCTTTTATTGAGTTGTGTGAGTTGCCTTTAGATGCTTGAGATTAAACCTTTATCACTGATAACATTTGCAAATATGTTCTCCCATATAGTGGGTTTTCTTGTTGTTTTGTTGATGGTTTCTTTAGCTGTGCAAAAGCTTTTGATTTTTATGTAGTCCCATTTGTTTATTCTGTCTTTAGCTTCCATTGCCCTAGGAGCAGTATCATCGAAGAAGTTCTTTTGGCATATGTCTGAGATTTTATTTCCTGTAGATTCCTCTAATGTTTTTATGGTTTCCCGTCTTACGTTTAAGCCCTGTATCCATTTTGAGTTTATTTTTGTATATGGTGTAAGTTGATGGTCTAGTTTCATTTTTGCATGTATCTGTCCAATTTTCCCAATACCATTTATTGAAGAGACTATCTTGACCCCATTTTATGTTCATACCTCCTTTGTCAAATATTAATTGAGTGTAGTGGTTTGGGTTGATATCTGGATTCTCTATTCTATTCCCTTGATCTATATGTCTGTTCTTGTGCCAGTACCAGGCTGTTTTGGGAATAGTAGCTTTGTAATACAGCTTGAAATCTGGTATTGAAATCCCACCGACTTTGTGCTTCTTTCTCAGGATTGCTGTGGCTATCCAGGGCCTTTTTTTCTTCCAGATGAATTTTTGAAGATTTCTTTCAAGGTCTGTGATGTATGCCATTGGCATTTTAATGGGGAGTGCATTAAATTTATAGATTTCTTTGGGTAGTATGGACATTTTAATTATGTTGATTCTCCCAATCCATGAACATGGTTTGTTCTTCCATCTGTTCACATCTTCCTCTATCTCTTTTTTTAGTGTCCTGTAGCTTTCCGCGAATAGGTCTTTTACCTCCTTAGTTAGGTTTATTCCTAGGTATCTTAACTTTTTTGGTGTGATGGTAAAAGGGATTGCTTTTTTAGTCTCTCTTTCTGTAAGTTCACTATTGGTGTATAGAAATGCCATAGATTTCTAGGCATTAATTTTGTAGCCTGCTACATTGCTGAGTTCATTTATTAAGTCTATTAGCTTTTTTATGGAGTCTTTCGGGTTTTTTATGTACAATATCATGTCATCTGCAAATAAGGATAGCTTTACTTCTTCTTTTCCAATTTGGATGCCTTTTATTTCTTCTTCTTGTCTAATTGCAATGTCTAATACTTCCAGTACTATGTTGAACAGGAGTGGTGAGAGTGGGCAACCCTATCTTGTTCCTGTTCTTAGGGGAAATAGTTGTAGTTTTTGCCCATTGAGTATGATGTTTGCTGTGGGTTTCTCATATATGGCTTTTGTTATGTTGAGGTATGATCCTTCTATTCCTACCTTGTTGAGAGCTTTTATCAAGAAAGGATGTTGGATTTTGTCAAATGCTTTTTCTGCATCATTTGATATGACTATGTGATTTTTATCTCTCAATTTGTTTATATGATGTATCACATTTATTGTTTTGCGGATATTGTACCATCCTAGCATTCCTGGGATAAATCCTACTTGGTCATGGTGTATGATCTTTCTGATGTACTGCTGGATCCGATTTGCTAGAATTTTGTTGAGGATTTTGGCATCTATATTCATGAGGGATATTGGCCTGTAATTCTCTTTCATTGTGTCATCTTTATCTGCTTTAGGTATTAGGGTGATGTTAGCTTCATAGAAGGAGTTTGGAAGTGTTTCTTTCTCTTGAATTTCCTGGAATAGTCTGAGGAGTATAGGTTTTAGTTCTTCCTTGAATGTTTGGTAAAACTCCCCTGTGAAGCCGTCTGGCCCTGGGCTTTTGTTTGCTGGAAGCTTTATGATGACTGCTTCAATTTCTTCCACAGTTATTTGTCTATTGAGTTGTTTAGATTCTTCCTGATTGAGTTTTGGGAGGTTATATTTTTCTAGAAATATATCCATTTCCTCCAGGTTGTCCAGTTTGTTGGAGTAGAGTTGTTCATAGTATTTTTTAAAACAATTCTTTGTATTTCAATGGGGCTATTGTTATTTCACCTCTTTCATTTCTGATTTTATTTATTAGGGTCCTCTCTCTTTGCTTCTTGGTGAGTCTGGCTAGAGGTTCATCAATCTTGTTTAATCTTTCAAAGAACCAGCTTTTGGTTTTGTTGATCTTCTGTATTGTGTCTTTGGTCTCTATGTCATTTATTTCTGCTCTGATCTTTACTATTTCCTTCCTTCTGCTTACACTGGGCTTTTCTTGTTGCTTTCTTTCTAACTCTTTGAGTTGTTGGGTTAGATAATTTATTGCCGTTGTTTCTAGTTTTTTGCGGTAGGATTGTAGAGCTATGAACTTCCCTCTCAGAACTGCTTTCACTGTGTCCCATAGATTTTGGATTGTTGTGCTGTCGTTGTCATTTGTTTCCATGATGTTTTCTATCTCTTCCTTGATCTCTCTAGTAACCCACTCATAGTTTAATAGCATGCTGTTTAGTCTCCATGTGTTTGATTTCTTTGGATTGTTTCTAATGTAGTTGATTTCCAGCTTTATGCCACTGTGATATGAGAATATGCTTGATATGATTTCTATCTTCTTGAATTTGGAGAGACTTTGCATATGACCCAACACATGGTCTATCTTTGAGAATGACCCATGGGCACTTGAAAAGAATGTATATTCTGTGGCTTTGGGGTGAAATGATCTGAAGATGTCAATTAATTCCTTCTGGTCTAGTGATTCATTGAGGATTGATGTTTCTTTACTGATTTTTTGTTTAGAGGATTTGTCCAATGGTGATAGTGGGGTATTAAAGTCTCCTACTATGATTGTATTGCTGTCTATCTCTCCCTTGATATCCTCTAGGAGTTTTAGTATGTATTTGGGTGCTCCTGTATTGGATGCGTATATGTTTACCAGAGTTATTTCTTCTTGTTGGATTGCTCCCTTTAGTATTATGTAGTGGCCTTCTTTATCTCTTGTTACATCCTTCACTTTGAGATCTAATTTGTTGGATATAAGTATTGCTACCCCAGCTTTTTTTCCATTTCTATTCGCCTGAAGAACCTTTTTCCATCCTTTCACCCTCAGTCTGTGTGCATCTTTTTTTTGGAGGTGGGTTTCTTGTAGACAGCAGATATATGGGTGGTGTTTTCTTATCCAGTCTATTACCCTATGTCTTTTGATTGGAGCATTTAAACCATTTACATTTAAAGTTATTATTGATAGATAGTTATTTGTAGCCATTTTTGTTCTTTGCCCCTATGTTCTTTCATGGCTTGCTATTGCTTTTCACAGCAGACCCTTTAGCATTTCTTGCATTGCTGATTTTGTGGTAATGTATTCCCTTAGACCTTTTTTGTCTGTGAAGCTCCTGATTTGACCTTCAATTTTGATTGATAGCCTTGCTGGGTACAGTATTCTAGGATTCAGACCCTTCCTTTGCATAACTTTGTATATTTCATTCCAATCCCTTCTGGCCTGATAAGTTTCTGTTGAGAAATCCCTTGCTAATCTGATGGGGGTTCCTTTGTAGGTGACTTTCTGTCTCTCTCTGGCAGCTTTTAGGATTCTCACTTTGTAGTTGATGTTTGCCAATTTAATTATAATATGCCTTGGTGTAGGTCTTTTCGGGTTTAATTTGCTTGGAACTCTGTGAGCTTCTTGGATTTGTGTGGGTTTTTTCTTTCCTATATCAGGGAAGTTTTCTGTCATTATTTCTTCCGACAGGTTTTCTATTCCTTGCTCAGTTTCCTGTCCCTCTGGAGGCCCTATAATGCGGATGTTGTTTTGTTTCATGTTGTCCCAAAGTTCCCTTAGGCTCTCCTCCTGCTTTTTAATTTTTTTTCTAGAAGCTGCTCTACTTGGGTGTTTTTTCCCACCTTGTCTTCCAGCTCACTGATGCGGTCCTCTGCTTCATCTAGTCTACTCCTGATACTTTCTATGGAGTTCTTTACCTCAGCAATGTCACTTTTCATTTCTTCTTGGGTCTTCTTCATTTCTTCCTGGCGCTTCTTCATTTCTTCTTGATTCCTCTTCAATTCCTCATGGTTCTTACTCATATTGGCTTCTGTTCTCTTCATCCACCCTATGACCATTTCTCTGAACTCTCTCTCTGACAGGTTGCTTGCTTCCATTTCGTTTACCTCTTTTTCTGGTGAGGCTTGTTTTTCTTTCATTGGTGGGCTATTTCTTTGTCTCCCCATGGTCTTTCTTTTCTGTGTGTCTTGTTATGTAGTTCTCACTCTCCTGTGTTGATTTAAAGGCTCAGACTACAACACAACCAGGTGCAACACACCAGGCACTGAAGAAGAATGTATTCACAGTATTGGTAACTCCAAATTAAAAGTGATTGCCAGAGGAAGGTAAATTAGGTGATAGGTGGGATAAAAGAGAGTAAGAGAAAACACACTCACACACACAAAAGAAAGAAAGAAAGAAAGAAAGAAAGAAAGAAAGAAAGAAAGAAAGAAAGAAGGAAGGAAGGAAGGAAGGAAGGAAGGAAGGAAGGAAGGAAGGAAGGAAGGAAGGATAAAAAAACGGAATGCCAAAATAAAATTGGGAAAAGGCGAAGGAGTAAAAAGAAAGGAAAAGGGAGTAAACTATAAATGTGGGTTGGAAACTCCCAGAGGACTGCCCCTAATCCCAGCAAAAGCCAGCAACGAGTACCTGGAGATTGATACAAACTACATACATAGGGAGGTTAGGGAACACAGAAGCTTAAATCTATCAAAAAACAATGTAAACATCACCAAAACACAAAACAATGCCAACCCCTGCCCCACAAAACAAATTAAAAGAAAAGAATAACCAAACCAATCTCACAAATATGCATAAAATATAAACAACATCAGCAGGACTGAGAGAAAAACATTTTAGGATAGTGAAGTCGGAGAAGCATTAGATGTGTATGGACTTGAAGCAGGTGGTTGGAGATTGGATTTAAAAGTGGGGTGAAATTTTAACAGGGGGTAAAAAGAGAGAATAAGGAAAATCTAAACCAGAAAAATTGTAAGGGGAATAAGACACTAACTAGCGAAAGGTTAGCAAGAGAGTGCTGGCATAAGGGTGAAGTTGAAGTAAAGAGATACTAAAGGGTAGATGAAAAAAGACTATATAACACTAATCTCTGAGTAGAATAAAGATGGAATAAAATGGCACTTAAAAAATTTAAATAGTAGTAGAAATAAAATTGATTTCTTAATTTGTGTTACACAAGATACAATTTGTGATTCAGCCCCTAGGTGGCAGTGTTTCTGAATTGACTTCCGGGTCTCTTGGTCCTCTCTAGCCTGATCTAAAAATCCCGCTATGTCTATGGGATTTACTACTGATTTGTGGAAATAGGCTACCCCAGAGCTACCTCTCTAATTGTGAGGACCTGTTCTAATCCCTAGCGTCAGAAAAACAGCTCGCCCCTGTGTTCTCCCAGGTTATCCCCCACCAGGGGATCCCCTGTTCCTCGTTCAGCACTGATAAATTCGGATTTAGAGAGGACAAACGCAGGCGCGTGAACTCACGTTCTGCTTGTATGTTTGCGCGAAACCCTTTCTCCCCTTGGGTTTGGCAGCCCGCTTCCTCCCAAAACTGCCAAGCTGGCCCTCTCCTTCAGGTCCAAATGGGTTGCCCTCTATGTATGCCCCCCCCCACCCCCTCCACCCCCCCCCCCCCGCCCGTCGCCAGCTCCAAGGACCCTCTTCCACGTTTGCCGGCTCCAACAGCCAGGGACTTTTCCTCTTTTTTCCCCCAGGCGAGAAACTCCCTGTGTTACCAGCTCCCTTAACCCCTGGAGAAACCTGACTTTTCCGTGGTGGAGCACAGGTTTCCTCGGAATCCACTTCTTCACCAACTAGGAACCGATGTTGGGGGGGAGGAGGGGGTCTCAGACGCCCAGTGGGTACTGCAACTGTAAAATCTTCAGGCTCTTCCCCTTTAAGATGGCGCAGCCGCCTCTGAGCCAGGCTCCAGGGGAGAACCCAGCCGCACGGAGCCACTCCATTAAGGGAGGATAATCTAAGCAGTCACCATCCTTCTCCCAAAGCCCTGCTGTCCCCCCACTCGCCAACAAATACTCCCCCCTCGACCCTCAGCTGCTCCCTCCGTCTACCCCGGCACACAAATGATTACGCGTCCTTCTGTTCAGCCACCATCTTTTTCGTCTCTCTCTGTTTATTGTATTTTTTAACAATCATTTGTATTTCTGTAAAATGGGTTGTTACTTCACCTCTTTCATTTCTGATTTTGTTTATTTGTGTCCTCTCTCTTTGCTTGTTGGTAAGACTGGCTAGAGAACCATGAATCTTGTTTATCCTTTCAAAGAACCAGGTCTTGGTTTGGTTGATCTTTTATACTGTTTCCTTTTGTTGTTGTTTTTTGCTTGCTTGTTTGTTTTTTGGTCTCTGTCATTTATCTCCACTCTGATCTTTATTATTTCCTTCCTTCTGCTTAAGCTGGGCTTTTCTTGTTGCTTTATTTCAGTGATGGGCAACCTTGTGAGCTTGGTGTGTCAAAATTCGCCAAAACACTGAGCATATCTCAGGCGGTGTGTCACTTTGAGAAAAAAAACACCATAATTTTGTGATATTCATAGTTTAAATAACAAAAATGTATAATTGTAATATATAACTGTATTTAATAAACCCAAAACTAATTATTTAACTTATTTGCTTAGTGACTTCTTTGTTCATCTGTCAGTCGGTTTCTTTTGTTAATCTTGATATTATTTAACTTGTGTGGGATGCCAAGAAGTAAGATAAGTGAGGGGGTGAGGGAATTCTTTAACTAACCTATCAGTAACTTTTTTGTTGCTGAAAAAAGTCATTGGCTTTTCATTGGCAAAACCTTCAATTGAAGGTCGGTATTTTGTACACTTCAAGCCCAAACAAGCGCTACTAACCTCATCTGTCAATCTGTTTCTTTGGTTAGTTTTGATATTATTTAACTCTGAGAATAAGGTCTCACAAAAGTACATAGAGGGAAAAATTGTGAGTAAAGCCATTGCTATATTTTTCAGGGTGCTGAAAGTGTCTGGTAATTGGTTCCAGGCATTCCAAATTTCCTGTTCATAGTGGCACTCCTCTTGATTTTCCAAGCGGCATCTTTCCAGATTCTCAAGCTTTGACCTCAAGTCGACAAACACCTGAGCCCAGATGCTGTCTTGAAATTCTGCAAGTTGTAACTCCAAATCATCAATTTGCATCCATAGGAAACCTACTGTAGACTATAACATCAGGATACTTAATTATTTTTATGGTCTGTTCTAGGCTTCTAAATTGATTAAATCTATCACTGAACTGGTCAAGTAATGAATCTAAAACATGCTGGTACTTTATATGCAAAGGTTCCATTTCATTTTGTACAGCTGCACTGGCCTTCTCAAAATACTTTGTTACTTGAGGAAAATAATTATAAGTTTTAGTTTCTATATCTCGCTTGAAAATTTTAAGTTTACTTTCAAAAGCTTTTATGTATCCAAACATAACATCAATACTTTTGCCAAAACCTTGTAACTTTAAGTTCAGTTCATTAATATGAACAGAGAGATTTGTAAAAAATATCAGGGTGTTGACCTACTTATCATCGAGCTGAGAAAAGTTTCCCAGGTCCTTATCCTCAAGAAATACCTTAATTTCTTGAAAGCACTCCACAAAGCGCTCAAGAACTTTGCCTCAGCTCAGCCATCTCACATTACTGCACATCAGCAGTCCACTGTAGGTGAAATCAACCTCCAGTAAAAGTGCAGAAAATTCTTGCTTGTGAAGGGGGTGAGCAGCTATTAAATTAACTATTTTTGTAACAACTGACATTAAGTTGTTTAAGTCGGCGAATCCTACCTTGGCACCTAAAACCTCCTGATGGATAATACAATGAAAAGGCACAATCGATGTCCAATAGCTTCCATAAACAATTTGTGAAATCTGACTTTTTTCCCCACCATGTTTGGTGCCCTGTCATCACTGACACAACTTTAGAGATATCAATGCTTAGGTCATGGAATGTTTGTGTAACAACCTTACATATTTCGCTTCCTGATGTATTTGTTGGCACTGGTACTAACTTTATCCACTCTTCTGTCATTGTGGGACCATCAGAATATTGACCAATAATGGCCAACTGAGCATGTGATGTGACATCAGTAGTTTCATCAAGAGAGATTGAGAAATATTTACAATTACTTATATCTCTCTTTAATTGATGTATGTTTGTGTTCAGTCTCATTATTTGGTCTTTTATGATATTTCTACTGAGTGGTAACTCAGATATTCTCTCAATAATTGCATCTCTATTCTGCATATGGTGAAATAGAACTGGTGCACATCTTAGGAGAGTTTCTTTAATAAATTCTCCCTCACTGAGTGCTTTTCCATGCTGAGCTATGGAGTGAGCAATGCTCTAACTTGCAAATGTTAAATTTGTAGAGCCTTTTATAAATTTAAGGATGGAATTAGATTGGCTCTAGTAAAGGTGTAGCCATCTGGAATGTAATCCTTCCTTCCTCACTTTTTTTCAAAAACTGGGAATGATTAATTTCAAAATATCTATTCATATTCCATGTTCTGCTTACTACCGTTTCAGTACATAGAACACAAAATGATCTGCCTTTTCTTTTCTATAATGCCATACATCTCGGTTCATGTCTCTTGAAAGGATTGACTACTGCTACTACCACTTCCCTAGTTAACCTTGGTTTTTTATTTTTTTGGGTTCTTCATCAGGCGGTCATTGACAGAAGATAGAATTATAGATAGCCTGTTAGCCCTGCGGGAAATTAGGGGTTAACTAGCTAACTGACCACAAGATGGCACATGTAACTGTCTTTTAGGAAAGGGCAGGGCTAATGAGCAGAAATAGGGGTTAGTTAATAAGGATGCACAACAGTAATAGTGTTGAAATGGAGTCTGCACTATGCTGCAAAATGACGTTCCTTATATAAATTAAGATGGCTGCCGCTATTTCTAATGGCGGGAAATGCACCCATAGCACAGGCCCTCGCCTCTCCCAGCCCCCCCTCACTTATTTCAGTAATGATGGTCAATTAGAAATTCAGGATACCCCAGAACAATAGATTGGATGATGGTTGCTGTGGTTATGTGGTTGCTGGTAATGACGATCACAGGGCCCCCAGAGATGCGTCCCCATGGCATTCCACTGCTCCCTGCTTCGCCAGCCGGAAGTGAGGTCAAAGATCTCCTAACAGCCTAACCAGAAGTCCCAGAACTAGATGCTCTGTGCTAGAGTTTTGTTGTTTTGGCCTACAGACCTCCGGCACAGAGTGTCTACACTACACTACAGCAAATGTTTCATCCTCGGCTATTGCACCTGGCTGTGCAGTAGCCGAGGATGAAACGTCCTTCTTGGCATGCGGCCCTGTGTCATCAAAAATGGCTACGTGTGTCAATGCTGACACGGATGTCATAGGTTCGCTTGCCATCACGGCTCTATTTCTAAATCTTTGTGCCTTTTCATTGATGTCCAATAGTTTCCATAAA
Organism: Antrozous pallidus; assembly: GCA_027563665.1. Lineage (NCBI taxonomy): Eukaryota > Metazoa > Chordata > Mammalia > Chiroptera > Vespertilionidae > Antrozous > Antrozous pallidus. Next base: position 11,736,734 of record CM050513.1, read on the forward strand.
CAATTTGTCAAATCTGACTTTTTTTCCCCACCATGTTTGGTGCCCTATCTGTCATCACTGACACAACTTTAGAGATATCAATGCTTAGGTCATGGAATGTTTGTGTAACAACCTTACATATTTCGCTTCCTGATGTATTTGTTGGCACTGATACTAACTTTATCAACTCTTCTGTCATTGTGAGACCATCAGAATATTGACCAATAACGGCCAACTGAGCATACGATGTGACATCAGTAGTTTCATCAAGAGAGATTGAGAAGGCCACTTCATAATACTAAAGGGAGCAATTCAACAAGGTTTTTTTAAAATATATATTTAAGCACTCATATATTGGGTGCATATATGTTTACAAAGCTTATGTCCTTTTGTTGAATTGATCCCTTTAGTATTATTTAGTGACTTTTGTCTTTTTTATGGCCATTGTTTTGAAGTCTATTTTGTCAGATATGTTTATTGCTACCTCAAGTTTTTTTTTTATGTTTCCATTTATATAAAATATTCTTTTCCATCTGCCAATATCAGTCTGTGGGGATCTTTTGTTCTAAGGTGGGTCTCTTGTAGACAGCATATATATGGGTCTGGTTTCCTATCTATCAGTTACCTTATGTCTTTTGATTGGAGCATTTAATCCATTTACATTTAAGGCTATTATTTGTAGGTATTTATTTATTGCCATTTTTTTTCTTTACAACTATGTTCTCCTCTCTATTTCCTCTTCTTTTAAAAACTATATTTTATTGATTTTTTTTACAGAGAAGAAGGTAGAATGATAGAGAGTTAGGAACATTGATGAGAGAGAAACATCCATCAGCTGCCTCCTGCACACCCCCTACCTACAACCAAGTACATGTCCTTGACTGGGCTCGAACCTGGGACCCTTCAGTCCACAGGCCAACACTCTATCCACTGAGCCAAACCGGTTAGGACTCTGTTTCTTCTTCTTAAAGCAGTCCCTTTTACATTTCTTGCAATGCTGATTTTGTAGAAATTAATTCTTTTAGCCTTTTTTTTTTTTTGTCTTAGAAGGTCTTTATTTTGCCTTTTATTTTACTTTGTATATGTCATGCCAACCCCTTCTGGCCTGAAGTGTTTCTGTTGGAAAATCAACTGACAGCCTTATGGGAACTCCCAGTTAACTGTCTCTCAGTTGCTGACTTTAAGACTCTCTCTTCTTCTTTAACCTTTGCCATTTTAATTATGATGTGTCTTGGTGTGGATCTCTTTGTATTCATCTTGATTTGGACTTTCTGCACTTCCTGAACTTGTGTGACTTTTCCCTTCACAGGATTAGGGAAGTTTGCTGTCATTATTTCTTCTAATGGGTTTTTTTTTATTCCATTAGATATAGTTATGTTTCATGTTGTCCCAAGTTCTCTTAAAGTATCCTCATTTGTATTTTAATTTTTTTCTTTTTGTTGTTCTGATTGGGCATCTTATCCTACCTTGGCTTCCAAATCACTGATTCAGTCCTCTATTTCATCCAGCCTACTTTTAATTTCTTTAAGTATATCATGTCAGATTATTATGGTATTCTTCATTTATAAATTGGTTCTCATTCATGGTTTATATATCCCTTTTTATTGTGTATTTCCCACTAAGTTCTTTGTAGTTCTCACTATACTTCTTGAACATTCTTATAACTATTACTTTGAACTCTAAATTACTTGCCTCCATTTCATTTAGCTCTTTTTCTGGAGATTCTTTTTTTTATTTCATTTGGGGTCTGTTTGTTTGTCTCTCCCAATTTTAGTTGCCTCCTTGTGTTTGTTTCTATGTATTATATAGAACTGCTATGACTCCCAATCTTCATGTGGTGGCCATAGGCAGTAAGTGCCATGTGCAGCCCAGTGGTGCAGTTTCCTTGATCTCCTTAGCTGGGTGCTCTAGCAATGTCCCTTGTGTGGGTTATTTGGATTCTTCTGTTGTAATTTGGTCTTGATTGTTGTTGTCCTATTCGTGGGTGGTATCTCCCCTCAGGCTGGCTAACTGTGAGGCTCAACCCAGTCCTTACTGTGTGTGTGTACAGGTGCTGACAGAATAAAACAAAACAAGAAACAAAACAGAAACATACAAAGGAACCCAACAACAACAGCAAAAACAAACACAAAAGAAAATAGAATTAGGGAAGAGAAGAATAATATAAGAAAAAAGAAAAAAGTATAGAAAAAGAAAAGGGGGGATAAATAATATAAAAGGAAAGAAGGGAAAAATAATAAAGAATAGGAAAAGGAAAATGGCAGAAAATGAAAAAAATTATAGAAGGAAAAAATAAGAAAAAGGAAAAATTGAACAAGAAGAGAAAAAAGAAAAATAAAATTATGAAAGAAAAAGAAAAAAATAATAACAATAAAAAGGGAAATGATGAAGAAAAAAATGTGAAGTTTGTCTCACCAGAGTTTAGTGCCTGCTGGGATCTCTCTTTGGATCCTGCTCTTCTGTTGTCTGAGGCTGTTTTGTATAACAGTTTTGGGACTTTCAGGAGATATCTTGGTGCTAGCCAATGTCAGAAGCTGTCCACGTTTGGCTCTCAGCAGCCTGTTCAAAGCTTCAAGTTATCCATGGTTTGTGGCTGCCCCTGCTGGGCTTGTGCACAGGAGAGGCCAATCTGCACTCCAAGGTTGGCTTTTTAACAGCAAGGTGCTGAGGGGCAGGTCAGCAAATGTGCCAAGACAACTTGGATACATCTCCACCTACTTCCATCTGCCAGTCAGCTCCTCAACTGTCACTGAAAGGACTTTTGGCAGAATTGGGAGGATAGGACCTCTGGATCTCCCATGAAGGGGACGTACGCTTCAGATGTCAGCAAAGGTGTATTTTCCTGTCCTAAAGCCAAATGTCTGTCTCAGAATATTTTCCTGACCTCAGCAGTGCACAGCCCCTTGTAGGCAGGCTGATGGGCTCTGCTGTAACTCCATGAGATGGCCCAGAGCTGTAGGCTTAAACTCTGCTGTTGCTTCCTCAGCAGTGGTCAAGATATAGGGTGGGCAAGCAAGATTCTAGAGAGTGGGATGAGCTGTATCCCAGAAGGTGGGGTAATTACCTTTACCCAGGCTGTCTCTGCTGGGAAGAGCTTGCTCCTCAGGAAAAGTGGCTTCTGCAGTATGGGAGAGGATGACTGAGTATAGGTATCCTGGTAGTCACTCTCCCACATCTCTGCCAAATGCCTCCCATCCCAGACTCTTCTCAAGCAACTCCAATCCACATTTCCTTCCCTCTGCCAAAGTCCAGGGTAAGTAGTTGTGAACAAAAATCTTGAGCTCTGGCCCTTAAAAAACAAACAAACAAACAAACAAACAAACAAAAAGTGGCTTTGTCTCAGCAGGCTCCATCTCTCCCTAGTGATTAGAAGTCCTGGTGCTGGTTGTTGTGTGGATGTCTGTTCCTGGCTCTGGTGCTGAGATTGGAAGCCCAGCCTGGGGTCCAGGCCTCACTCCTTTCAGGGAAAATCACCCCCTCACCCTGAGCCAAGAGATCCTTCCTTACCTTTGCCTTGCCCCTTGTGAGAACTGGGCCAGCCCCTCTCATAACCCCACCCTTCCTACTAGTCTCGAGGTTCTATCTGACCCTCCTTATTTAAAGTCTTTTCCTAAACTACTCTTCAGTTGGTAATTCAAGGTACATGTTCCCCAAATTAGTTTTATTTCCAATTTGGCTCTAGGAGGAAGTGTGAGAAAGATCCACTGACTGCTCCACCATCTTGAAACCCACCCCCATTCTCTCTTTTTTTAAAAAAAATATATTTTATTGATTTTTTACAGAGCGGAAGGGAAAGGGATAGAAAGTCAGAAACATCGATGAGAGAGAGACATCGATCAGCTGCCTCTTGCACACTCTCCACCGGGGATGTGCCCGCAGCCAAGGTACATGCCCTTGCCGGAATCGAACCCGGGACCCCTCAGTCCGCAGTCCGACGCTCTATCCACTGAGCCAAACCGGTCTCGGCACCCCCATTCTCTTTTTTAAGGACTCACAGAAGTTACATAATTCTGAGCATAAGTTCTTTGTCAGTTGCTTGACTTGCAAACCTCTTATCCATAACTTTATGGAACTTGTCTTTTCACTCTTTTTTTGGTGTCTTTTGATGAATAGAATTTTAGATGAATAGAATTTTGGAATGCTAATGTAATCAAGATTTAGAATATATTTGTATTGATTTCAGAGAGGAAAGGAGAGGGAGAGAGAGAAACATTAATGATGAGAGAGAATCATTGATTGGTCCCCATCCGCATGCCCCATACTGGGGATTGAGCCACAAACTTGGCAAATGCCCTGACCAGGAATCAAATTGTGACCTCCTGGATCAGAGGTTGGTGCTCAACCATGAGCTATACTGGCCAGGCAAGATTTGAATCTTTAATTTTTTTCATTATTATTAACATTTTTGGTGTTTTGTTTAAAAAGCACTTCTACCCTCAAGATCATGGATATAAGAATATCTTGTGTTACCTTCTAAATGTGCTATTATTTTACTTTCACATTTACTTGTATTAGCCACTTTTAGCCAGTTTAGTATATGGTAGGAGTAGGATATAAGAATATTCTGTATTACCTTATAAATGTGCTATTATTTTACTTTCACATTTACTTGTATTAGCCACCGTTAGCCAGTTTAGTATATGGTAGGAGTAAGTTTGTCAATTCTCTTATTTCCTATTATTCTTTCATGCCATAAATCAAATATATGTCTGCTTGACTCTGGTTCTGGGCACCTATCATATTGCAGTAAGCTATCTTTATGCAAAAAACTATATCACCTTAATTAATAAAGTTTTATAATAAATATCAAATCCTGACTCATTTTTTTTATGAGAGTGATTTGGCTTTTTAGCAATAACACTTGAAAGAACTTATCATGTTACACACACCACATCCTGATACACACAAATATTGGGATGGCATCAAATCCATAAGACCAAGCTGGTAAGAGCTGACATTATGAGAATCTTGAGTTTTCTATACATATACAATAGTACATGTCTCCATATGCCACTAAAGTACTCTTTAATATGTCAATAATGTTCTATAATTGCAACAACAGAGGTCTTTAACACCTTTTACTTGCCTTTTCCTAGAAACTTCATTCTTTTTGAGAACCAAAAGGGCAACATAGGCAAACACTGGTACTCACTACCTCCAACAACCACGTTAAAATTACAACTAAAATACAGAACAAATATCATTCAAACAGCCTGGAATCTGGTTAAATAAAAATCCTATAACAAGAGAACTAAAGATGAAAGCACATTGAGACTTGTAGGTGGGGCAGAGGCATGAAATGGGTTTGTCTGACACCCATCTGTGGTATTTTTTTTAACCAGGAGAAATATATAGGCTGTGGAGGCCTCCCATAAGGAATAAGGGGTCATAGCCCCAGACTAGACCCCTCATTCCAGGGTTCCAGTGCTGTTAAGAGAAGCCCTCCATAACTTCAGGCTGTAAAAACCAGCAGGGATTGTGGCCCAGTGACACAGAGACTGGGGGAGTCCCAGGCTATTCCTCTTAAAAGCCTGGCATACAGACTTACCCGGTCTCACTCCCTTTGAGGTCTAGCACTGGGACAGTGGCTTGGTGAGATTCAGGGATATACCAGGAGGAACTGGATTGTCTGGCAATAGGGGCAGCTTTCTCCCAGACCAAAGTGCTGACAGAGGTCATTGTTCCTATGCTGAGATTTCTCCTGTCATAGAGCAGTCAGGCAGGTGCCATATCTGAGTTTCCATCAGCCTGGCTCACACTGTTCACTCTACCCTGGTTATTCCTTGAGTTCCCGCCCTACCCAGTTTACAGCCCCACCCATGCTGTTTATAGCAGCTTTTCTATATGAATGGCCTGTCCTGACTCAGGATTCAGACTTTCCTAAAATCTTTCAAACAAGCAGAGCTGGCATCAGCATGTCCCAAACCTGTCAATTAGAGGCCCAGACCTGGCACTAGCACCAGCTGAACTTGTTTCACAGTTTGGCCACTCCTGGAGACTTTCAAGCACAAAACAAGTAGCAGCCATCTGCAGATCATTCTGTCCCTCCTGATGGATGTCCCCAAACAGCATAGGCAGTGACTGACTTTGCATCTCCAGAGGGGCCCCAGAGCCAGTGCACCCAGTGAACAGCTTCAGACTATGCCAGATTATAACTTCATACATCCATGAGTGACACATGTAATGGGAAGACTCTGTGACCACCAAAGCCCCACTGAAGCAAGTACTGCTCTATAGAAGGTGTCTTCCACACAGCAGCTCTTCCATTGTAGTCATAGCTGGTATTCACATCCAATTGTTCTGGGGGTCAATTCCTCCCAGTGACTTCAACAGCAATAAAGGCTCAACTACAATAAAACTGTGTACACAGCCCACACAGAGGCACACCTAGAGTGCCCAGCTCAGGTGACAGGAGAGGCTGTACCATACTGGACTCCTACTACACAAGGCCACTCTACCAATTCTAGGATACATAGCAGCTCTACCTAATACATAGAAACAAACACAGGGAGGGTGCAAAAATGTGGAGACAAAGAAACATGTCACAAATAAAATAAGAGAAGAAATCTCCAAAAAAAGAACTAATGAAATGGAAGCAAGCAAACTTCTAGTACTAGATACAGAGTTCAAAACAATGGTTATAAGGATGCTCAAGGACATTAATAAGAACTTCAAGAACTTAGTGAGAATTTTAAGTATCTTACATAGAATTTCAGTGAAATTAGTGAGAACATCAAAGACATGAAAAAGACAAGTCAGAAATGAAGGATACACTAACTAAAATGAAATACAGTGTACACAGAATCAATAGTAGAGCAGAGGATGCCAAGAATCAAATAAAAATTTGGAATATTAGGAAGCAAAAAACACGCAATCAGAAGAGCAAAAAACAAAAAGGATTAAAAAATATGAAAATAGTGTAGGAAGCCTTTGGGACGACTTCAAGGGTACCACCATTCACATCAGAGGGGTACCAGAGGAGAATAGAGGAAACAAGAAATTAAAAACCTATTTGAAGAAATGACAGAAAACTTCCCCACCTGGTGAAAGAAATAAGCTTACAAGTCCAGGAAGTGCAGAGAGCACCAAACAAGATGAATTTAAAGATGCCCACATGAAGACACATCATAATTAAAGTGCCAAAGTCTGAATACAAAGAGAGAATCTTAAAAAACAGCAAGAGAAAAGCAGTTAGTTACCTATAAGAAAGTGCCTATACAACTATCAGCTGATTTTTCAGCAGAAATTTTGCAGGTCAGAAGGGAGTAGCAAGAAATATTCAAAGTGATTAATAGCAAGGATCTATCCAGCAAAGTTATCATTTAGAATTGAAAATCAGATAAAGAGCTTCATAGACAAGAAAAGCTAAAGCAGATGATCACCACCAAACCAGTATTACATGAAATGTTGAAGGGTATTCTTGAAGAGAAAGAGAGGGAAGGAAGGAAGGAAGGAAGGAAGGAAGGAAGGAAGGAAGGAAGGAAGGAAGGAAGGAAGGGAGGGAGGAAGGGAGGAAGGGAGGAAGGGAGGAAGGGAGGAAGGGAGGAAGGGAGGAAGGGAGGAAGGGAGGGAGGGAGGGAGGGAGGGAGTGGGGGGGGGGGAAGGGAGAAGGAAGGAAGGAAGGAAGGAAAGAAAGAATGAAGGAAAACAACAAAAATATGAACAATCTTCCCAAGCCAATTAGGCTCAGTAGACAGAGTTTAGGCTGATAGACTGAAGGGTCCTGGGTTTGATTCTGGTCAAGGGCATGTACCTTGTTTGCAGGCTCAATCCCCATCTTGGTCAGGGCACATGAGGGAGGCAACCACTCAATGTGCTTCTCTCACACAGACATTTCTCTATCTCTCCTTCTTCCTTCTACCTTTCCAAAACAACTACAATAACAATGAAGTGGAAATAAATACATATCTATCAACAATTGAATCTAAAAATAAAATTAAATGAACAAGAAATCTAATGAATAAAATAGAACCAGAGGCATGGAAACATGGAACAGACTGACCAATCTCAGAGGGAAGGGGGATGGTGGGAAGAGATTAACATATGCATATCTGCATAACATAGACAATAGGCTAGTAAAGGCTGGGGAGGGGTACAGGGATAGGATAGGAAAGCTCTATATGGGACATCTGTAATACTCTCAAAAATAAAGATTTTTAAAAAAAAGAAACTTTACATTTTTGATGCTATGACAAATAATACATCTCCTGTTTAATTTTCCATTTGTGGTTGTATATGTAAGTACAATTAATTTTTTACAAATCTTTATTGTTGAAAGTATTACATATGTCCCCTTTCCCCCCATACTGTTTCCACAGAGGCTGCACCAGTCTACATTCCTACCAGCAGTATACTAAAGTTCCCTTTTCTCCATATCCTCACCTGCACTTGCCATTTGTTGATTTGTTGATGATAGCCATTCTGACAGGTGTGAGGTGGTACCTCGTTGTCATTTTGATTTGCATCTCTCAGATAATTAGTGACTTTGAGCATCCTATCTAATAAAAGAATATGCAAATTGACCATACCTCTGCTATACCCACAAAGCCATGCCCACCACCAATCAGGAGCAAATATGCAAATAAACTCAACCAAGATGGCTGTTGGCCACAGAGAACAGGAGGAAGGCTTGGGTTTCCCCAGCAATGGAGGAAGCCAAGCTTCCCACCAGCACTTGCAGGCTCAGGCCTCCACTCAGTGCTACAGAGTTTCAATTACAGAAGGTAAATAAAGCCCAACAGAAATGGCTGTGGCCATGGAGCAAGCAGAAGGCTTGGCTCCGCTCCAGGCTACAAAGTTTCAATTGTAGAAGATAAATAAATACCAGATACCAGGGCCTCTCCTTGGATCACCAGGGGGCGTGGCCAGCCTGCAAACTACCACAGGCCCCTCACGCAGACTGCCCCACACCCCAAGGGAATCCCTACCCTGATCCAGGACACCCTTCAGGGCAAACCAGCTGGTCCCCACCCATACACCAGGCCTCTATCCTATCTAATAAAAGAGTAATATGCAAACTGACCATCACTCCAACACACAAAATGGCTGCTCCATGTGGTCAAAGATCCTGCCTCCATGTGGACACAAGATGGCCACCACAAGATGACCAGCAGGGGAGGGAATTTGGGAGGGACCAGGCCTACAGGAGAGGGAAGTTAGGGGCAAACAGGCTGGCAGGGAAGCAATTAGGCATCAATCAGTTTGCCAGGGTAGTGGTTAAGGGGTGATCAGGCTGGCAGGCAAAAGCAGTTAGGGGCAATAAGGAAGGCAGGCAGGTGAGCAGTTTTGAGCCAGCAGTCCTGATTGTAGGAAGGATGTCCAACTGCCTGTTTAGGGGTCCCATATTGGAGAGGGTGCAAGCTGGGCTGAGGGACACTCTCCCCCCTCTGTGCACGAATGTTGCGCACCAGGCCTCTAGTTTTTTTCATATGCCTTTTGGCCTTTTACATGTCAGCTTTGGAGAACTGTCCATTTAGGTACTTAGCCCATTTTTTAATTGGTTTATCTTCCTTTTGTTAAGTGGTATGAGTTCCCTACACATTTTGGAGGTTAATCCTTCATCAGATATATTATTGGCAAACATAATTCTCCTATGCAGTGGCTCTCTTTTTATTTTGTCAATGGTTTCTTTTGTTCTGCAGAAGCGATTTATTTTTATGTATTCCCATTTGTTTATTTTCTCTTTAGTTTCCATTGCCCTAGGATAGGCATCAGTGAAGAAATTGCTTCAGGCATTATCTCTGAGATTTTGCTGCCTGTGGATTCCTCTGATCCTTTCTCCATTTTGAGTTTATTTTTATGTATGGTGTAGGTTGGTGGTCTAGTTTCTTTCTCTCCTTCTTCTTCTCCTACTCTTTCTTCTTCTTTTGCAAGTATCTGTTCAATTTTCTGAACACCATTTATTGAAGAGACTATCTTAACTCCAATGTGTACTCTTGTCTCCTCAGTCAAATATTGCGCATAATGGCTTGATGTCTGGGTTCTCTGTTCTGTTCAACTGATAGGCCCGTTTTGGGACAGGACCAGGCTGTTTTGAGTACAGTGGCTTTGTACTGTAACTTGAACTCTGGTATTGTGATGCCTCCAAATTTGTTCTCTCTTAAGATTGTTGGGTCTTTTTTGATTCCATATAAATTTTTGGAATATTTGTTCTAGGTCTGTGAAATATACTATCGGTATTTTAATAGGGATTGCATTCAATGTATTGATTGCTTTGGGTAGTATGACCATTTTAATGACATTGATTCTACTAATCAATGGACACAGTATATTCTTCCACTTGTATAACTTCCTCTATCTCTTTTTTCCATGTCCTGTAGTTTTGGAAGTAAGGTCTTTTACCTCCTTGATTAAGTTCATTCCTAAGTATCTTAATATTTTGTTGTAATGGTACATAGGATTTTTTTTAAGTTTCTCTCTCTGAGAGTTTATTGGTGTATAAAATGCCATGCATTTCTGCATGTTAATTTTATATCCTGCTATATTGTCAAATTCATTTATTCAATCCACTTTTTTGGTGGAGTATTTAGGATTTTCTATGTACAATATCATGTCATTTGCAAATAATGACAGTGTTACTTTCTCCTTTCCAATTTGGATGCCTTTTACATCTTCTTTTTGTATGATTGCTATGACTAACACTTCCAATACTATTTTGAATGCAAGTGGTAAAAGTGGGCATGCCTGTCTTGTTCCTATTTTTAGTGGAAATGGTTTTAGTTTTTGCCCATTGAGTAAAATGTAGGCTACAGATTTGTAAGACAAGGCTTCATAATTAATGTATTTTCCCTTTATTCTCATCTTGCTGAGTTTTTATCAAAAATGGGTGTTCGATTTTGTTGAATGCTTTTTCTGCATCAATTGATATGATCATGTGGTTTTTATTTTTAAGTTTATGTGATGTATTACATTTTTTGATTTTCAGATATTATAGCAGTCTTGCATCCCTGGAACAAATCCCACTTGGTCATGGTGGATGATCTTTTTAATGTCGAATTTGGTGAGGATTTTAGCATCTATTTTCATCAGAGATACTGGTTTGTGATTCTCTTTCTTTGTAGTATCTTTATCTGGTTTTGTAATTAGGATAATGCTGGCTTCATACAAAGAGCTTGGAAATATTTCTTCCTCTTGAATTTTTTGGAAGATTCTGAGTAGGGTAGGTGTTAGTTCTTTTAATGTTTGGTAAAATTCCCCTGTGAAAACATCCAGACTAAGGTTTTTGCTTGCTGGAAGTTTTTGTGGTTTGTTACTGCTTCTATTTCATCAGTAGTTATCAGTCTGTTCAGGTTTTCTGGTTCTTCCTGATTGAATTTTGGAAGATTGCATCTTTCTAGGAATATGTCCATTTGTTCAAGTTTGTCCAATTTGTTGGAATAGAGTTGTTCATAGCATTTTTAATGGTCCTTGTGTTTTTGTGGGGTCAGTTGTTACTCCACCTATTTCATGTCTGATTTTGTTTATTTGGGTCCTCTTTGTTTCTTGGTGTGTCTGGCAAGATACTCATCAAGTTTATCTGTGCAAAGCAGTAGTTCTTGGTTTTTTCTATTGGATTTTTTCTTTTTTTGTCTCTATGTAATTTTTTCTGCTCTCATCTTTATTATTTCCTCTGTCTTCCTCTGGGCTTTTCTTGTTGCTCTATTTCTAACTCTTAAGTTGTAGGGTTAGATAACTTATTACAAGTGTTCCCTATTTTTAAAAAAAATATATTTTATTGATTTTTTACAGAGCAGAAGGGAGAGGGATAGAAAGTCAGAAACATCGATGAGAGAGACATCGATCAGCTGCCTCTTGCACACCCCCTACTGGGGATGTGCCCGCAGCCAAGGTACATGCCCTTGCCAGAATTGAACCTGGGACCCTTCAGTCCGCAGTCCGACGCTCTATCCACTGAGCCAAACCAGTCTCGGCAGTGTTCCCAGTGTTTACCTCAGCAGTGAGGTAAACCTGTAGCCCTATGAACTTCCCTCTTAGGATTGCTCTGGATCTCTTGTAGACAGTACATATACATGGGTAATGTTTTCTTATCCATTCAGCCACCCTATGTCTTTTTATTGGAGCATTTAACCCACTTACATTTAAGGTTATTATTTGTTCTTCCCTGACAAGACAGGGAAGTTTTCTCTGATTATTTTTTCAAACACGTTTTCTATTCCTTGCTCAGCTTCCTCTCCTTCTGGTACCCTTATTATGCATATTTTGTTCCATTTCATGTTGTCCCAAAGTTCCCTTTGACTCTCCTCCTGTTTTTTATTTTTTGTCTGTTGATGCATGCCTTGATTGGGTGTTTTTTCTAACTTCTCTTCTAACTTGCCGATTCTGTCCTCGGCTTTTTCTAGTCTACTGGTGAAACATTTTATTGTATTCTTTATTGCAGGTATGTCATTCTTCATTTCCTCTTGATTCTTACGTTGGTGAATTTTTCATTCAGCTCCTTATAATTCTAGTTGAGTTGTGTGTATTTATCATCCAGACATTTGAGCATCCTTATAACTATTACTCTAAATTCTTTCTCTGACAAATTACTTGCCTCCATTTCATTTTGTTCTTTTTCTGGTGGGTCCTCTTTTTCTTTCCTTTGGGGATTGTTCTTTGTCTCCCCATTTTTGCTGTAATGTTTTAATTGTTTCTATGATAAAACTGCTATGCTATCCAGATTCTTTGGGGGGTGGTCTTATGTTGTAGGTGTTATATGGGACCCAGTGGTACAGTCGCTCAGATCTCCTGAGCTGGGTATTCCAGGAAAGCCCCCTACTTGAGTTATTTAGGTTCTTCTGATGTAACATTCAACTGGGCTTGGTCCTTCTCACAGCCCCAGCAAAATCATGTAGCCCCTATATGATGGAATTATATAGGAATTTGGTAATGTAATGTAGTGTGGTGTCTTAAATGGGATCCTGCGACAGAAAAAGGACATTAATGGGAAAACTTGTAGATGACCTGACACAGTTGCTAAACTCACTGAAGCAGGCCCCAGGGATGACAAACTGAAGAGCAGAAGGACCTCCTTTGTCTTGTAATTTATCTCTAAGATTGGATTGTGTGGGGTCTGTGGGAAGTCACGTTCACATACCTCCCTTTAGCTACCCATTGGACCCTTCCCTCACTCTACCCAGTAATTTCCATAACTGTCTTCCTGCCCAGAGCCACAAGTATGCTTCCCATAGATGAAAATCAAATCACTGGCTTTCTGGCATTCTCTCAGCCCATCCCTTTCAGTAACTGCCACATTAACATTGTAATGGCTGCAAGCAAAACCAAGAAGCACTCTAATTGATGTATTTCAGAACAGATCCAATACCTACACAAAAATACTTTACAGCAAAAGTAGGGAAACAGAACTTAAACAAATGAATGTCTATACTCTGTCTTTCCCACCCACACCACCATAGGGGGCACCAGGATGTGTCTGCCTTTTTCTCTTACTGGTCTGAGCATTGGACCAGATAGTCTCATTTGGCCACTCCTTCTGGAACCCCACGTGGCTCATCAAAGAGGTCAAACCATCAGGTCAAGTCTCTGTGACACCCCAGGTCTCCTGGCTAGTTTATCTGTATATCAGTGATCCCAAACCAGGGTCCAGGGACTGTGGGTAGCCTTCACATGCTCCTGAAAGCATGAGCATAGGGCAGAGACTTTGAGAAGACAAGTATGTTGAAGGAAGAGGAGCAGGAACCAGGAGCTATTGGAAAAAGCAAGGGCTTGCCTGTGGCCCAAACGGCCCCTCAACAGGTCACAGAGGGAAGGACTGCACCAGAGTTTAAGGAGAATCTACAACTTCATCAGACGAACCCTTTCAGGGCTGACAACCTCCTTTGTGACTTGCCACATTAGCTCTCTGGGAAGTTTAGTGTCTGGGACATTCACATTTTCAGTCCTCATCTTAATGTCCTCATCTTGTAACCAGGTGTAGAATCTGCAGTTGCTGGAGCTGACATTCCAGGCTCCCATGTAACTTTCCCAGTTCTCCCAATGACTCAGTCCTACCTCCGGGATGATTTCCACACTCACTTACCAACCCCCATGTGGACCACAACTGGCTCTACCTCCAGATCAGTCCTTTCCATTGTCAGAAGGAACTTTTAAAAAAAAATAAATCACTTTTTATTAAAGAAATGCAATTAAATCACAATAAAAAGCATTACATATAGATTAGAATAACCACATTTAAAAATACTAAATGTTGATAGAGATGTAATTTAAATTCTCATGTATTACTGGTGGCAATGCAAAATGGTACTATCTCTCTTTTTTATATTTTACTGATTTTTCACAGAGAGGAAGGGAGAGGGATAGAGAGTTAGAAACATCGATGAGAGAGAGACATCGATCAGCTGCCTCCTGCACACCCCTCACCGTGGAGGTGCCTGCAGCCAAGGTACATCCCTCTGACTGGAATCGAACCTGGGACCCTTCAGTCTGCAGGGCGAAGCTCTATCCACTGAGCCAAGCCGGTTAGGCAGTACTATCTCTTTAGAAACCAGTTATTTCACTCTCTCTCTCTCTCTTTTTTAACTATAAGCACATGCATTTATTTGTTGTCATTGCTGTAAGCATTCAACACACAGGGAAGTCAAACTGTCCTGGCTCCTTAGATCCACCATGCCACGTTTGTCTTGTGCTCTGCTGAATTTCTGTCCATAGCTCTGTGCCTGGCCCAGAGTTGATGCTCAATGAAATTTATGGAATTGATCAAATGGGTTATGTTGACCTGGTTCTAAATTTGATTCTACAACTTGTTAAGTCATCAAGTTGTTTGCCATCTCTGAGCCTCAGTTTCTTTTTTTAAAAATATTTTAAAAATATTTTTGCAGTATAACTTAGATTTAATAGTAGTACATATGTTTTCCTTTCTCCCTCCCCCAGCCTCCCCTGCTCCCCAGCACATGTCCCCACCTGCCCCCCCCCCCCCGCCCCAGTGTCTTTCATTCATTGGTTATGCTCATATGCATGCATACAAGTCCTTCGGTTGATCTCCCCCAGCATCCGCCCCCCACCCTCCCCAGCCTTCCCCCTGTAGCTTGACAGCCTGTTCAATGCCTCCCTGCCTCTACATCAATCACTCTCCCCTGTTTCTTTTCCAGAAGGAACTTTTTGAAATCCTGATGACCACTCCACTCATAACTGTCCTAGACCATTTAGGCTCTCCATTGCTTTACATAAGGTCTATTAATGTGGCCCCAGGGCTCTTCACCACAACCTGGGTCTGGCCTGCTCCTGCCTCCCCCTTTTCAGGCCCCAGAGAACCACTCCCCTTTTCCAGGGTGCCCAGCACTCCTTCCTGCTCTGCTCCCTCAGCCAGGAAGGCTGTCTTATAACCCAACTCAAAGGTTGCCCACTGGGGCCTTTCAGGGAACACCCAGGAGCAGGCAGCTGTGGTCTCATGTGTACTAGCATATGATCCTCTAGAGCACCGTCTTATTTTACTGTAACATTTGGTTTTCTTACAGTAAACTTATGAAAGGCAATGTCCATGTGTGAGATGCCTGGTACATCACAGCTGCTCAGTGGATGTTAGTGCATAAAAAAATGTGTGTGTGTCTGTGGGGTGGGGGAGGGGG
The DNA here is from genome assembly GCA_027563665.1 of Antrozous pallidus. Taxonomy (NCBI): domain Eukaryota; kingdom Metazoa; phylum Chordata; class Mammalia; order Chiroptera; family Vespertilionidae; genus Antrozous; species Antrozous pallidus. The sequence continues at coordinate 11,752,273 of CM050513.1, forward strand.
AATGGGTGGAAAGAGGAAGGGATTAAGTACAAGTTGCCAATTATAAAAAATAGTTACAGAGATGTAAAATATAGCAGAGGGATTATAGCCAATAATATTGTAATAACTATGTACGGTGTCAGGTGAGTACTAGACTTACCAGGAGGACTGCTTCAAAAGTTATATAATGTCTAATAACTATGTTGCACACCTGAAATTAATAATATTATGTCAACTATAATTAATTTCAAACGAATAAAATTAACTAAGTACATGCATGTGATGGGTGAGTGATGTGTACACTTAGCTGGAAATATCACTTCCACATGTTTCCAATCGGTTCGCTGGTTCCAGCACCATCACAGGCTTGGCTCCAGGTAAGACATCTCCTATTTGGTGAAACTGGGGAGCTGGTCATCGAAATATAAAGGATCGTTTGGGCTGGGAGCTGTCAGGGGCCCCACAGAGGCATCCTGTGATCAAAGTTATTGTGGCGTGCTGGCCCTACAGGTGGAGGAATTTTTGTGCCCTATTTCCCAGAGTTTTGGGAGAGCTAGTGCTAGAAATAGACTCCAAGTCAACGAAGATGATGAGATGTTGGGTGAAGTTAAAAAGGTATCTTTACTATAGAACTTGGAGTTCTTAATTTCTTACAGATGTGAGTGTCCAAGGGCAGGCAGTCCATGGAGTTTCCCAAATACAGATAACTACAGAGCCACAGGGCTGTGGAAAATGTTTTGGAAACACTGGTCCAAATAGGTGAATTTTTACTTAATAAAAGACAACTCAGAATGAAATATTTGCCTCTTATTCATCACAGTCACTCTAAAACATGTCAATAACAGAATCAAACACTGTCTTTCTCAGAAAGAAGATGCCCGTATAAAATAAAAAAAACTTCTATTCAGAACTAGAGGCCAGGTGCACAAAGTTCATGCATGGGGGCGTCCCTCAGCTGGCCTGCACCCTCTCCAATCCAGGACCTCTCGAAGGATGTCCGACTACCTCTCTCAATCTAGGGCCACTGACTCTTAATCGCTCGCCTGCCTGCCTGATCACCCCTAACTGCTCCCCTGCTGGCCTGATTGCCCCTAACTGCCTCTGCCTCACTCCACACCCAGGACCCAGGATTCCCTCCTCCAGTCAGTCGCAGGCACCCAGGACCCAGGCTGGCTTCACTTGGGTCAGCCACAGCTGCAAGGGACCGTGGGTGGGCGGCTTGTCCCTCTTCTGGGATGCTTGTCCTTCTCCCGAGCCACAGCCTGGCTGGTCCCCATTCCTCTCTCCTCAGCGTTGAGTCAGCAGTTATGGTGTGACGGCATGAGGGCATGATGACCATTTGCGTATTAGCTCTTTATTATATAGGATAAGCATTGGCAAATAAAGGTAATTACTTGTCTCAAAAATGAAGGGCCACAGAGTACTCAGAAAGGGATTAGAAATAATTATAAAAATTTTTGCTACAGATTGAAATGACTTTGAAACTACAATCATTGGCTATAAAATGTAGGATGCATAATCACACTTACTAGTAAAACTAAAAAGTGAAAATATTGAGATGACTGGCTTGCCCAGGTGTCAGGAAATCAACAGCCCTCAGAACTCAAGTGCTGCTTTGACATCCACATTGTAAATGACTAGATTACTGTTAACAGAGATCAGGCTCAGGACTTGGAACCTCTGTAGCTGCTACTGTTTCAAGTGATATGATTAAGTCCGTATAATTCCACCAACGAGGACTTTCAGTGAGGGGGGTGACAGCATTATAAGAAACTTCACAGGCCTGGCCAGTGTGGCTGTTAGCTGGGCATCATCTTATGCACCGAACAGTTGCCGGTTCGATCCCCAGTCAGGGAACATGCCTGAGTTGTGGGCTTGGTCTCCGGTAGAGGATGTGCAGGAGGCAGCTGATTGATGTTTTGCTCTCACATGGGTGTTTCTCTTCCTATATCTCTCTCCTTCTCTTTCTAAAAAGTCAATTTTAAAATCTTGAAAACAAAAAACCCTTCACTGGGAGGGCATCTGACTTTTCAGTTTGGCAAGTTTCATGAGGCACTGGTCCCTCCACTGCCTTCTGGCAACCAAGTGCTCAGTATCATCTGGGACTTTCACACACATGGCCTGGGAACAAGGAAAGAAGAGAAAAGAAAACAGGGAAAAAAAAAGAAATGAATGGAACTACATCAAACTAAAAAGTTTTTTTACAACAAAAGAAACCATCAATAAAACAAAAAGACAACCTACTATATTCGCCAGTGTTACATCTAATAAGGGGTTAATATTCAAAATATATAAAGAGCTCATACAACTTAACACCAAAAAAAAAAAACAACAACAAACAATCGAATTAAAAGATGGGCAGAGGACCTGAATAGACATTTCCCCAGAGAAGACATACAGATGACCAATAGACATATGAAAAACTGCTCAACATCACTAATCATCAGTGAAATGCAAATTAAAACCACACCTGTCAGAATGTCTATCATTAATAAATCAACAAACATAAGTTGGCAAGGACGTGGAGAAAAAGGAACCCTTATGCACTATTGGTGGGACTGCAAATTGGTGCAGTCGCTATGAAAATCAGTACAGAGGTTCATCAAAAAATTAAAAATGGAACTTCCATATGACTCAGCAATTCCACTTCTGGGTATTTATCTGGAGAAATCAAAACACTAATTAAAAGAAAACATTCTTATGTTCATTGAAGTATTATTAAAATAGTCAAGTATGGAAGCAACCTAAGTGCCCATCAGTAAACAAGTGGATAAAGAAGAGATGGTACATACATATAAAATAGAATACTACCTGACCATAAAAAAGAATGAAATCTTACCATTTGAGACAATGTGGATGGGTCTAGAGGCTATTATGCTAAGTGAAATAAGTGAGACAGAGAAAGACAAATACCATATGATTTCAATTACTAGCACATATGGAATCTAAAAAAAAAAAAAAATAATAATAAAAAAATCCAAGCTCACAGATATAGAGAACAAACTAATGGTTGCCAGATGGTAGGGGGACTTGGGAGGATGGGTGAAAATCACTAAGGGATAAGAAGTTCATGCCTGGCCCTAACTGGTTTGGCTCAGTGGATGCACTGGCCTGTGGACTCAAGGGTCCCAGGTTCAGTTCCAGTCAAGGGCATGTACCTTGGTTGCGTGCACATCCCCAGTAGGGGGTGTGCAGGAGGCAGCTGATTGATGTTTCTCTCTCATCGATGTTTCTAACTCTTCCTCTCCCTCTACCTTCCTCTCTGTAAAATATCAATAAAATATATATTTTTAAAAAGTTCATGCCTGGCCCAGCTGGCATGGTTCAGTAGTTGAGTGTTGACCTATGAACCAAGAGATCACAGTTCGATTCCCTGTCAGAGCACATAACTCAGGTTGCAGGCTCAATCCCCAGCGTAGGGTCTGCAGGAGGCAGCCAATCAATGATTCTCTCTCATCATTGATGTTTCGATCTCTCTCTCCCTCTCCCTTTCTTTTCTGAAATAAATAAAAACATGTTTGAAAGAGAAAAGAAGCACATGCCCTGGCCAGTTGAAGTGTTATCACATACACCAAAAGATCTCAGGTTCAATTCCCAGCCAGGGCACATACCAAGGTTTTGGGTACAAGAGGTACAAAATAATAAATGTTTCTCTGACACTGTTTCTCTCTCTCTCTCTCCATTCTCTCTCTCTCTCTCTCTCTCTCTCTCTCTCTCTCTCTCTCTCTCTCTCTCTCTCTCTCTCTGTAAAATCTGTAAACATCTACCAGGGTATTTTTTTTTAAGTATAAATTGGCAGTTACAAAACAGTCACAGGGGTGTGAGGTATAGCATAGGGGCTACAGTCAATGATATAATAACTGTGTGGGATCACTTTGCAAATTATATGTCTAACCCCAGTGGTTCCCAATTTTTTTGGCCAAGCCCAACCTAAGCATCTCTAAAATTCTGATGCCCACCCTCTGACATATAATTCTTATTATTCAAAAAGTAAACTCATATTCATGTGGAGGAAGCCTAAAAGGCCATTAATTTGGTATAAACAAGCTTCCAAAGAACATGCATCCATGAAAGAAATAAAAGAATAAAAGGATAGTTGAAGTACTGAGAAAGAAATCACTAAGAAATTGTTATAATAATAATACGAAGTGATATGAAAAAATAGCAAATAAAGTTTCAAAACATATAATAGAGAACTAAAATGTATAAATATGTCACAATATACATTTGTATACTGTATATGAGGTCCTTAGAACCATAAGAAATACAAAAAATTCACTGTTAATAACTCATTCTTGAATTGCTCTTGTTAAAAATCAAATTGCCCTCATTGGGCTTGTGCCCCATGTTGGGAACCACTGGTCTAACTACTATGCTCTATACATAAAACTAATATAAAATGATACTGAAATCAATTGTAAATGAAAAAAATTTTTTAATAAAAAAAGAAGAACAAAAATGCATGAAGAGGATATAATTTACCAGGAGCATAATTGTTGGTCCTACTGTGCAAATGGAATTTGTTCTCAAGGACATGGGGACCTGAGTTTCCTGAACCCAGAGACTCCAGCTCATCAGAGATAAGTCACAGTGACCTCCAAGTTCATTGGCCACATTGCTCTGAAGATCTCCAAAGGCCATGAGACAGAAGTTAGATATGAGGGACTGTGAAAACCAGAAACAAAGATACTAACTGCACAATAAACATCCCTGTCCACAGAGCTCCCTCCTGCTCAGCCTGCACAGCTCTCTGCAGTCAGTCACGTACCTGGTGAATCTTCTCAACGGTAGCCCCAGAAAACTCTGGAATAGGGCCGAAAGTCTTGAGGACATGTTTCATGCTTTCGCCGTATCTGTCACAGTAGCTTAACATGCCTGAAACCATATGAACACAATCCACAAAACCAGAACATTAGAGAACTTCCAACTAAGACATGGATTTAGAGAGTCTTGCCTTGGGTCAGATTAACTACATTCCTTTCTTCTGTGAGTGAAGAAAAGGAGGAGGTGGTCAGTGCTGGTGCTGGGGACCAAGGGTCCTCACCACAAGTCAGTCACTTGTCAAGCTCTCCCTCTGATCTCAGAATCCTGAAAAGCAAGGGGCCGCTGGGGCCGGCCATTCTACCTCCCAACTGGTCTGTTGGAACCTGTCTGTGCCTGGCATCCCTCCCTCTCACTGCCTGGGAAGCAGCAGGGCTTGGCCAGTGCAAGTGTGTGCAGGGGGAAGGGGGAGATCAAGTCCAATCAAAGCCACCCCTGGGTATGCATAGAAGAGGCATCTTGGTGAGTCCTGGACCCATTTGGGACATGACTGAGCCACCCACTGTACCACCCTTGGCCTACTTCCAACATCTTTCATAACCAGAAACACTCAGAGGTTGGTCAGTCATGCTAAAAGGTAATACAGAATTTAAAATTAATAGCAGAATTTGCAAAGATCCTTGAGCTTGGTTCTTAAAAGTTTTAAATTAATCCTATATAATAAAAGCCTAATTTGCTCAGTGTCTGGTTGTCGGTTCAATCAATCAAAGCATAAAATGCTAATGAATGCTAAGGCCACTCAACCACTCACTATGATATGCACTGACCACCAGGGGGCAGATGCTCTGACCTGTTGGTTAGCCTGCAGCTGGAGTCTGGCCTATCCAGACTGAGTTAGATGGGCTAGACATGCCCTGGAGCCCTCCTGCAGTCCCTCCCTGCTGGCCAACCTCCCATGTCCCATCCCTGCCCTGATTGTGCACTGGTTCGATTCCTCGGCCTAGCCTGTGCCCTCTCACAATCCAGGACCCCTCAGGGAATGTTGGAGAGCTAGTTTTGGCCTGACCCCGCAGGCCAGGCTGAGGGACCCCACTGGTGCATGAATTTGTGCACTGGGCCTCTAGTTTTAAATAAAAATCATCACAAGATATTCTTTTAAAAAAAGAGAGAGAGAGAGACAAACTTCTTTGGGGTTTAGTTTTGATGGACCCACATTATTGTGAAAGCCTGAATTCACTGAATTTCAATTTTATTTGCCTCAAAAAGCTTTCCTTCTCCTTCAGTGTGCTAAAATTATATCAAACTAGCTCTTAGAAGATAAATTGTTTTGAAGGATAAAATATTCAAATATAACTTTTCTGACATTAGCACCTACAATTAAGTGGTGCTATTTTAAACCCTTTTAAAAATAAGGGTTTCATTTTATTTAACACAAGTATAACCTGAGAATTAAGGATTCCAGAAGACTTCCTAAAGAAGCAGTGGGAACATCTGGCCCTTGGGCAGTATAAGCCCTATGAAATCATTTGGTCTGGCCCTGCCAAGGCATTAGGAGTGTGTTAATTAAATGTTTGACCAAATATAGCAGGCTAATTTTTAAGTTGTTAATTTTGTATGGCCTGAGAATGATGTTATAAATATCCAAATGGCCCTTGGCAGGAAAAAGGTTCCCCACTCCTACAAAAGTCCCAGCACTAGCTAGCTATCTTAAAGGACTCAGAATTTCCAGAATACAGAAGACCACCATTACATTTATTTCCTTTGGAAGTTAAATATTTTCTTCACTTTAAGTGTTAACTTATTCAAACCAAAGGTGGTAAAATCTGGACACAAATACAGTTACTCCTTTTGGGGGGACAGAGACGTAAGAATCACATGAGCCGGAAAGATATTAAATGAGAAGAAAATGGGAGGACTGGCTGCAGCTGAGACGCACCCATGTGCAGGGAAACAGAAGCCCAGCAGCACCCTCCTGTGAACCAGTTCTACCGCCCTGTCCTCCTTGAGTAGCAAAAAGCCAAGGAAGCAATTCAAGGACTGTACTTCACCTCTGGATTACTTCACATTTTCTCAACAAGCATTCATCTTTCTGTGTCCCTGTGAAGTTATCTGAATCTTTCAGGGGCTTCTGAGAACTCTTTTTCTCTGCCTTTTAAAATTTGTGGCTTTAAAGGAACATTTATTTATTTAAAATTAGAGGCTCAGCACATAAAATTCATGCACAGGTGTGTGTGTGTGTGTGTGTGTGTGTGTGTGTGTGTGTGTGTCCCTCAGCCCAGCCTGCACCCTCTCCAATCTGGAACATCCCTCTCTCAATCCAGGACTGCTGGCTCCCAACTGCTCACCTGCCTGCCGCCTGACTGCCCCTAACTGCTCTGCCTGCTAGCTTGATCAACCCCTAACCACTCCCCTGCCAGCCTATTTGAGGCCTAACTGCTCCCCTGCCAACCCGATTGCCCCTAATTGTCCTCCCCTGCTAACCTGGTCACCCCTAACTGTCCTCCACTGCAGGCCTGGTCGCCCCCAAATGCCCTTCCCTGCTGGCCTGATAACCCTTAACTGCCATCCCTTGCCAGCCTGGTCACCCCAACGGCCCTCCCCTGCAGGCCTGGGCCCCCCTCCCCCCAACTGCTCTCCTCTGCTGGCCTGGTCATCCTCAAGTGCCCTTTCCTGCAGGCCTGGTTGCCGCCAAATGCCCTCCTTTGCAGGCCTGATCCCTCCTAACTGCCCTCCCCTGCAGGCCTGGTTGCCCCACAACTGCCCTTCCCTGCTGGTCATCTTGTGTCCACATGAAGGTGGCCATCTTTGACCACATGGAAGTGGCCATCTTGTGTGTTGGAGTGATGATCAATTTGCATATTACCTCTTTATTATATAGGATAGAAAATACAGTAAAACTCTTTATTAATACAACTAATAATTTCCCACCAACTTTTCTAGGAAACCAATATAAAACTTCAGTCTTACAAATATAAAAACTCTTTCTATAGCATGTACTCAGGCTCATGGGGTGAGCAGCCCCAAGCCAGTGGAGATGGTAAGAGGCCACACAGCCAGCATGTGCAGACCTCCACTTCATGGACATAGCACCTGACACCAAAGGACAGCTCTCCCACCTGCTCGAAGTACAAGTTTATGGTGACTTGGTGTCAAAATTATTTACAGTGTCCCAGCAAATTCATTCCCTTACTCTTCTTTGCAACATCTTCCCTTCTAATAGAGTAGGAACGGGAATGTTCCAGAATACAAATTTCAATGGAAATGAAAAGAAAAAGCCACTTTACCTTCTATCCTACAGCCTGTCCCTTCTCTGTATTACTATGAAGTGAGCCTCCCTATGTTTTCCCTACTACGCTTCCATGCCCTCTCTTCTGGCCCACCAAGTACTTCCTATAGATCTCAAAGAGCTTAGCTTTTTAGAAGACTTTGAATCTAATTTCTTAAGAAGTGGGAGAAAGAATTGATTGCCATGAGTGTGGATTTAGCTTCTCTTGCTGCTTTTGGACTTGTTGTTCCTTGGCTGTGAGCCCTGAAGGTGAGACCCAACCCACGGTGAGGGAGCAGTGGAGAGTCACCCCATCTGTCTGCATGTACAGAGCGGGCACCTGTCTGTGTGGCCTCTGCCACAGTGAAGGCAGCTGCTGGGACATGCCCTGGGTGTCAATTCTTGGAGAACCTAATTGCTACCCCACCAGAGAAGTGTGCTTTTCCCATAGCCTATGAACTCACACTGCCTTAAAGAAAAAACTTAATCAGAGAAGACCAAAGAGACCCCAAAGCCCAGGGACATTATCTCATTCCCATCTGAGTGAGACCTTAATGGAGCAGGTGGACAGAAACTGCCAGGAACAGCAACTGCCAGGAACAGCCCTATCAGCTCACCTGTTTCACTGCAAATCACAGCTCCACTCAAATGAACCAGACCCACCAAACAGGCATCTCAATTTAAGATAAATACACAAACAAATAAACAAGGACAAGCATTTAATAAGAGAAATTTTGAGAGGTAAGATGGTGAACATTCATCTCAACTGAAGGTGATGTCCAGGGGCTGTCAGATTTCCAGGCACCCAAAAGGCTGCTAGGTGTACAGGGGACCAGCCTTTGCTGACCTGCTAGTCTAAATGCTTCGCATGGAAATAAACCAAAGTCTTCAGAGTTCACATTCCACAGCAAAAATGTCTTAATCTGTATGTGTTCTGTATTTCTCTCATGCACTTGTGAATCTTTGAGGGATTTTTTTTTAAACTGGAAGAATAGGGAATTAAACAAAATTTTGTGTGAATATAACATTTATTTTGGACTCCAGCTAGATGTCTCCATCTGATTTCATTCTCATACCACCCTTATGAGGCTGTTACTGCTGCCGCCCCATTTTACAGATGGACATACTGAGGTACACAGGGCTATTTAGCTTATAGGCCAACTAGAGATCCAGGCTGACTGGCTCCACAGACCAGATCCACTCTTCTGAGAGCTTGTCTTTAATGGGTGTCACTTTTTAAAAGTAGCCAAAAGGCGAAGGAAGCATGCTGACCTCCTGTTTTTCAGCTGTTATTTTATAAGATTAAAAAAAAAAATCAAATATTTTACCCCTTCTAGATAAACTAGCTCTTAAGACTAATAACTAGCCTTAACCTGAGATACTGGATTTATGAAGACAACATAGAAAAAAGAACTCTCCCAAGTCCAATCTTGATATATCCTGGGTGGCACTGAGGAATCATGATCATTTCCACTGGTTCTGAGCCTGATCTCATAACTGTCTAGCTCCGGTCCTTAGAATGCTCTGAAGTTGAAAACTACATCTGCCCATCGTTATCACATTAAACCAATTAGGTTTTCTTATCAAAACTGTTTTGTTTGAAAAATTGTTATGGGCTCCCTCCTATCTGCCATGCTATTTGACTCCCGAGTGTCTGGTTTCATTAGCTTCAGTTTCTACTTGTTTGAGAGTCAAAGCGGTTCTCCGGTCTCTCCTATCGGTTTCTCCCGAGACCTGGATTATCATATTTTTCCCAAGAAAAAGGACAAGAAAAACACAGTGGTCATCCAGCAGTGTCTACATACATTTCAAATGCTTCAATATGTTCATCATGTGTAAGGTTCTGGTTTACCAAAAAAAACAAAAAAATTAGAAATTAAAAATTATGCAAGGCTTTATTTTAATGATACTTCAAAACTCTGGTTTCACTTTAATAAAGCCTGTGTCTTTATATTACCCTCCTCTGTTCAACTGTTATTCTACCACACAAGTAACATGTGGGTGCCAGGTGTGAGTCCCCTCTTTCCTCAGCTGCTCTCAGCTGGGTGTTAAGGAAGAACCAAGCCACTTACTGAACCACATTTGCAGGACACCCTACCAGCCCATCCAAAGACCCAGGTGTGCATCTGCTGTGTGCAATCCATCTGGTAAAACTGCTTGGGATTAGCCACTGGAAATTGTATGTAATTAATTGCTGTTGCAAAAATTAACTGAAGTATTACCAAATCCTTGAGGAATTATAAAATCTACGCAGATTCTCCAGGGGTCATCTGCTCCAACTTCCGATCTCACTGAGACAATCCTGTCAATATTCGAACATCCACACAGGTGAGGACCGGCCTCTGGCGGCTGGCTCATCCACCACAGCACGGCCTCTCCGACTCCATCAATTCTACTCACCAGAAAATTCTCCTGTCATGTTCCGACCCCAGACCTGCCTTCCTGCCATTTCCAGTCCTTCATTCTGGCTTCCCCCGATCCCCCATAAAAGTCATGGACAAATATAGGCACGCGCGCGCGCACACACACACACACACACACACACAGACACACACACACCCTGGATCAGCTTCAGTTTCTTGATATTTTTGTTAAATGTAGACCATGGACCTGAATACAATATTCTTTTTCTTTTTCTGCATATGTTTTACAAGTTAATAATATAATTTTTAAAAATAACATACAATAATTACAGAAATTTATTACAACACCGAAAAGGAAAAAGGTAATAAAAGTTACTTATAATTTCAATACCAAGAGACAGTCATCATACTATTCAGTTGACATTTCCCCAGATTTTCTGATTCATTGTTTTTAATTTGGTAGTTTTATTGTTTTTCAAATTATGTCTTCTTTTTACATGGCTTTAAAATCTGGTGGACAGTTTCATTCCTGCAAGCTTCTCACCCATCTCAAGTGACTTTGCTTTTCGAGTCACCAGTCATACCTACCTCTCTAAGTCCTTTGAAGTGGCTTCCAGGGTAACTGATGGCCTAACCTGGCCACTAACCAAGGGCACCAGACCCTTTTTCTGTAGATGCCCCTCCCTCATGATGCCCCAGCTTTTGGGAAGAAGCCTACGGATGAGCAAGTCACAACTGCAAGTTGCCCATGTTTAGGCAGAAGGTAAGTCCAACAGAGGTCCATGTGGTTATTTCCCTATGTTTTTTTCCTTGTTTCTAAATAATTTCATTATCTTCCTCAGGAAAATACCACTTTATCTTCTATCAGGCTGAATGGCATGCAGCAAAGTCTCCATAACATTGCTCCCCTCTCCTTCCAGTCCTCACCTGAGTGCTGTTCTACACAGACCTTGAGCTCCATGGGACACAGCCACTGCCCTACTCCTACCTGTGAATGAACAGGGCTAGCCGCTGTCTCCTGTACACAATACAATTTCTATTCCGTTGTGAGAAAAGACAACCTTTGATTGTTTACCAAACCCATGAAAACAACACACTGCACAAAATTCTCATCTGAGCCCCTACCTTCTGCATTGAGATGCATGGTTTCCAGGGGTCCAATGAATGCATACCGGAGGCCTAGGCCATGAGACATGACGAGGTCCAAGTCGCTCGGAGACACTATTCCTTCCTAAATGAGGGAAAGGGGTGGTTTATGGATGAGTCCTCTGGAAAGACCATTCTCTTATCACTTTCATCCTAACTTGGGCAGGATCCCAAAATACTCCAAGCACACTCTAAGTGTTCTCATGGAATTTTGCATGATGAAACTATAATGTCAGAACAGATCCTGAAAAGAGACTATTTGTGAAATGTCAAATATCAACTCACTTTTTGCACAGCTGTAATTAATCTTCTCCCAATTCCACTGTTCTCCTCTCTACCCATAACCCATGTCTCACTTGCAGCTCTGTCCATTGGGGAGAGGATGACGGGAAAGGGTAAAAGCAAAGGGGGAACTCGGTGGCAAAGGGCAAGAAGTATTTTCTACATTTTGTTAAGAACGGGGCCGTGAGACTGGAGGCATCAAAAGATCTGTAACATTGCTCTCCAGACTGCCTGCCTGCAAGCCTGGCCTTGTTTAATTTTTAATGAGTCTGTAAAGAATGATATTCTTCTATGAAATGCAGCTTAGAACAGGGTGTTTGTTTGCAAAGGTGGAGCCCTAGAATCTTTTGCAATTGTGAATTGCAAAGCAAGAGGCACTTTATAGGCTTTTAGGTTGTGTGTCAAATTGCCCAGAGGTGTGATCTGATCTGTTCCTCAAATCCTTCTGGAAGGAGCAGGAATGCGTCAGAAACATTTGTATCATTAGGCCGTTCACTGACAGCTCAGTCTCCATCTGAAGATATTTTCACCTTGACCATTGCAGCGGCAGGAAGACAGGTGGGGGAGGCTGTCATGTGTTCCACGAACCTTCACTGGTCAGCACAATGGAACGACTCTGAAACCTCCAGCCCCTATCTCCTGGTCGGTTCTTTCACAAACGAGTTCTGTGGGCACAGACATAGCTCCTGCCTGCCAGCAATGCCACACCGCCTCTGTAAGAGGCCACTCACTGTGCTGGCGTGCTGACACCTCTCCCACAGACAGCCCTCAGCTGGTGCTCCTGGGTGGGGAGGATGAAGCGAGGTCCCAGGGGAGGAAGGATGAAGTGCTTGGCGGTGGAAAGGTCACTTCTGCCCCTACCTCCAGGGCACACCCACTCAAAGTGTTCATCCAGCTCCTGAGAACAGGCTCAGTCATGTGGCCTCCCCTGCATGGCCTGTTACTCTGGGTGACAGTGCAAAGCCTTTACCTCGCCTTGAAGGGCTGCCAGCTGTCTGATTGGAGAGGGTGTCTGGGGAGGGGGAGGGGTTTAACACAGGTTCAGCATGGCTCCAGGGCCAACAGGGAGGAGCCCTTTGTCCTCCAGACAGCTTTTGGGGAGTCTGGGCCAGGCCCTCCATACTCAGGAACTGTGCCCCTCCTCCTCTGAACCAGGTGACTTCTCACATCCCAGACTTCAAAGTCACCCAAGAGGTAGAAAGAGAATTTGTACCTTCAACCTCTATGACCTGCAGCCCAGCTGCTGAGGGAGAAATACCAGTGGTCTCAGGTCTCTGTGGATGTCTAGACCTCCCTGGGGAGGGGTGGGAGGAGCTGGAGCTCAAGAACCAAGAAGACAGGACCCACAAGGGGCAAGCGCGGTTTAGTGAGAACTTAGTTTGTGTGAACCATTCTTCATCTAGTTTTGTGTGTGACAGAGATAAACAAAGACATGCACAAAACATGAATATACTGTTCAGAGAAAATTAGTTACAAAGCAACCCCTCTAACCACCACACGCCCATCTTCCTGATGTTACCCTTCCCAATAACAAACATCTAACTTGTATAATAACCATTTCTTTGAAAATTGCCATCTATGTTTACAATCATAAATAATAAAGTGTGCTTTTGATCTATTTTCATCTTCTTCAAAATAGAATCAACCTGTGCATTCTTTTGTAATATAAAATGTAAAAAAAATTCAAATCTATAGAGAATTTTTGTGAGTTTATTTGAGCCAAATTGTCGACAATTGCCAGGAAGCAAAATCTCAATGGATTGGGACAATGCTCCAGATGATGGCAGTTTTTTGCATGTTATTTAATACATTCCAAAAAGAAAAGACACAAGTGGGTTACATTAAATCCACTGGTGATATATTAGGGAGGCAGAAGAAAGTTAACAGTCAAAAATTAACATGACAACAATAACAAAGAGAGGATTTATGGCCCTAACTGGTTTGGCTCAGTGGATAGAGCATCGAGAGGGCTGAAGGCAACCTAGCATATTCACCTCAGTATATGTGAGATAAGTGTCAGAGAGGATACAAGCAAAATCCTGTTTGTTAGACTTCCCTCCTGTGTTCCATGGTTTCTGGGTGGCCCAGCACGAATTTGTTGACCACAAGTTTGCTCTTTCTCCTTGGTCCAGAATGGCATATAAACCTAACTGCCCAGTGAGTCCTCAAGTCCCATATTCTTGTGGAACTCATGTAATGTACATCCATAATAAATTTGGTCATTTTTCTCCTATTAACCTGTCTCATGTTAATTTGATTACTAGGTTAGCCAGAAGAATTTAGAAAGGAAAATTACTTTTCCAACATAGCCAGAGCCTTAATATTATTTGTAGCCTTAATGTTATTTGCAGCCTAATTGTTAATACTATTAGGATTGATTACAATAAAAAATAATCATCTTATATAATAAAAGGCTAATATGCAAACCAACCAAACAGTGGGATGACTGGTCACTGTGATGTGCACTGACCACCAGGGAGAAGATGCTTAACGCAGGAGCTGCCCCCTGGTGGTCAGCGAGCTCCCACAGGCGGAGTACTGCTCAGCCAGAAGCCGGGCTCATGGCTGGCTAATGCAGCAACAGACACGGGAGCCTCTCCTGGCTCTGTGGCAGTACTAAGGATGTCCAACTGACAGCTTAGGCCCGCTTCCCCCGGGGGAATGAGCCTAAGCTGTCGGAGGACATCCCCCAAGGGCTCCCGGACTGTAAGAGGGCACAGGCCTGGCTGAGGAACCCCCCTGAAAATTCAGGACCAAATGTGGCAAAAAGTAGAGTGAAACGAATCTAGTGCACCAGGCCTCTAGTGCTAGTATAAAAGGCAGAAGTAAGTGCTTGAGTTGAACCCATGGATCTGATAAATAAGTCCTTGGAAACAGTACCCTACACACTGTTTAAAGTTTAAAACCCTACCCCACTCCAACATTTGTCTACACAGCTATCAGTACTTCCTCCATTTTGTGGTAAAATTCTCAAGTCACACAAAGGAAAGCCCCATGTGGTTAAAAAGATTCCTAAAACTCATACAGAGCAACTAAGATCACTATTAGTTCAAAACCCAGTTGCATCGCATCTTAAAAAATCACAAGGCCAGGAGAGCCCAGCCCAAGTGGTAAGGAATCCCCTTTATTGCAAAACTTCTAGTTTCCACTTCCTTTAATTAAAATCTAAGACTTACCACAATCAACCAACACAAATTCATGGCCGGGCACACACTCTGCACCTGGCATGCTTTGGAAAAGCTGTGGGGGGAGATGGCACAAGACTGCCATCCATCAGTAAAGAGCAAATACAATATGGTTAATAAAATACTAAATTACTGTGATACAAACTTTAAGTATAATTAACTATCTGGGGAGTATCCATCAGTCAGGGTCCTACCAGAAATACAGAACCAGGAGGTTATATATGTGCAAAAAGATTTATCCTAAAGTTTGGCTTTTGCAATTGCAGGCACTGACAAGTCTGAAATGTGGAGCAGATGCTGATGGTTGAAACCTCAGTTCTGCTCTTCAGGTCTTTCAACTGATGGAATAAAGCTTGCCCAGATTATTGTGAATAACCCTCTTTAATTAAACAGATTATAGGTGCTAATCATGGCCACAAAATACCTTTACAACGACATTTAGACTTGTGTTTGATGGGTATCTGGCCTAGCCAAGCAGATCATCCCAGGGGATAGAGCAAAAGTTCAAAGCATGGTCCCCACCTTCAGGCATCTTGGGTCTAGCACTTTGTGGGGGTGGTGAGAGGACAGAAGACACAGCCATGATTAAAGTTGATGGGTGCAGTGGTTCTTGATCTTTTGGATAGACATGGAGAAAGGGGGAGGCAGGGAAGTCTTGCCGAGTTTAAGGGTGAGACATTTGATGAATGACTCTCCTGTATTTCCTGCATTGATTACAAGCTATGTAGAATTATTTTTCCTTCTCTCTAATAACTCCATTCTCATATTAAGTTTCCTTACTCAATTCACATATTGTTTGCATTCCCTCGTTTCCATTGACTGTTCTGATGTTTCTTCATGCCATCTTTCCACGTCCGGTTCTTTTTTTCGCTCATCCTCACCTTTTGATCTCCTATTTTGTTTCACTCTACTTTTTGCCACATTTGGCCCTGAATTTTCAAGTTTTTCTGTGCAAATACTGCTGTAACTTTGCCACTGCCATCACCACCAGGAACACAGACTTGCTATCCCAGGGCCTTGCTACCTAGGTCATGTACAAGTCCTTCCACCCCTTTCCAACCAGATACACTGTCTTAACTGGGAAACGCAAGCCAGACAAAGTTGTATCTTAGGTAAATGTTAGATAATGAAATGCAACATTAAAAGGCATGAAGCAGGCAGTGGACTTGTTTAGAAGTGTCACTACAATCAGAGGCCAAGGAGAAAGGGCTATAGGAAGAGAGCCCAACTCAATCTCTAGTTAGAGCAAGGACAGAACAAACTTAACCTTGAGTGATTGCCCCATCTCCAAAAATGTTTTAAAGATGGGCTGGACAAGAATAATCACTGGTGTATAAATAATTCACATATGAGTGAGGAGTGCTGGACTTTCTTTTTTGGAAAATACTCAGCCCTGGAGTCCTTGTGAATAACATAGAGATACTACAGTTACAGATCTTGAAGTTAAATTAAGAACTGTCTTGATGATTCATGCTTCTTCTCATGAGAAACTAAACACAATTGTGAGTCCTCTCTCCCAATTTATATAGACTTAAAATACTCCAAGCAAGAGCAAAATACCCAATACGACCAACCCACCTGCACTACCTTCCAGGGAAAGGTGAGGCAAATACAAGACTTCAATAAGCAGAGAAGACTGCTAAGCGCTGTCCAGTGTTGCCCAAAGGCTGTGGTAGGGTTGAAGAGCTGGTTGGCCTTGTGCCAACGTTGACAAGTTTTCTTGGACATGGGGTATGAGAAGAACTGACTGAACATCACACTTAACTGATGCAACAGGACACTGAGTCAGAGCCGTGAAACCACACTGTCCAGAGCCCTCAGGCCACTCAGGGGAGGAGATGGAAGTACGAAGTACATATGTGGTCAGGGTGTGGGACCCCATTCCATGCATTACACTGATGGCCAGGGGTGTGGATTGAACCCTCCAGAGGCATTTTGGGTACACCTATCAAGTTGTAGAAATGGGATGGGGAGACCAGCTACCAGGAATTATCCCAGAAGAAACTGTGCATGCAAAGGGGCTCAATGAAGCATAATCATGGTGGAAAACTTGAAGCTACCTTAAAACAAGATTAGATATTTTTTAATCAACTGAATGAAATATCATGAAACAATTAAAAATGAAAACCCAAGAAAAGTATTTTTAATAGAAACTAGACAATATTCGTAATAGAAACAAAGCCATTTGACTTAGGGTAAGGGAGACATAAGTGGTACTTTTTCCTTTGAATATTCTTTCAAATAAAGCTCTTACATAGAAATGAATCAACAACGGAAAGGGGAAAAGAGGAAATACCTAAACCCAGGGATGCCCCAGGGCTTTTCAGGCCCCAGTGGTCACACTCAGTGTGCTTTTCATTCTATGCTGTGCTTATAACAATGCTTTCAAGGAGAAAAACAGTATTTTAGATTCTGAAAGAATGGGAAAGGTCTTGATCTTAAAAACAAACACAGCAAAAGAAAGCCAGCCTTTCATGTGAGTGTGAAGGGCCGATGCTCAGCAAGGGCAGGTCTCCTTCACTGCAGCCTCTTCTGGGAACAAAGTGTTGTTGTTTTTTACAAAGGAGGTCTGAACCAAGGAGTGCAAGCCCATTCCAAAGCAGAAGCACAGCACCGTTTTTGTGCTGTGTCTGCCCCTCCTTCAGAATTCCAGCGGGGCTTCTTGCCTTCCGATCCCAGGTCCCAAGTGTGAAAGGCCAGGAAGGCCAGGCTCCAAAACTGCCCAGTGTGAGTTACACCTGCAACAGCCCTTCTCTGCCTTTTCTCTGGAGAACCCTCCTGCTCTCTTTCTAACCTTAATTTCAGGGGCCCATTTCCTCCTGCCTATTAACTTTCCAACTCACACCGGAGGAGCTGAAATCCACCATTTATATTCACTGATGGATTATCTGTTGGTGGTTACTACTAGCCAGGTGTCAAGCATAACAGCATTATCATTTAAGTGTGTTTTTTGTTGTTGTTGTTACAATATAGAAGCTTTTACTTTAAACACCACTAAAGGAATCCCAGGCAGGCCAAGCAGATGTTTCGTATTTTGTTTTAAATCTTTATTGTTGAAAGTATTACATTGGTCCTCCTTTCTCCCCAATCAACTCCTTCCAGCCCATTCCTGTCCTCCCCTACACCCCTAGACCCTCAACGCCCCACCGTCTGTGTCCACAGGTTATGCACATATGCATACAAGTTCATTGGTTTGACTCTTCCCACCCTTCCTCCACTGCCTTCCCTCTGAGGTTCAACAGTCTGTTCATGCTTCCATGACTCTGGGTCTGCTTTTGATCATCAGTTTTTTTGGTTCATTAGTTCACGTGATTCTTATCTTCCTCTGACTGGCTTATTTCATTCAGCATAATATTCTCGAGATCCACCCATGCTGTTTCAAATGGTAAGAGTTTTATTCTTTTTTATTGCCTCATAGTATCCCATTGTGTAAAGGTACCATAGTTTTTTATCCATTCATCTGCTGATGGGCACTTAGGCTGTTTCCAAGTCTTGGCTATTGCAAATTGTGCTGCTCTGAACATAGGGGTGCACACATTCTTTTTTATTGGCATTTTGGATTTCGTAAGATATATTCCTAGAAGTGGGACTGGACCGCTGAGTCAAATGGCAGTCCCATATTTAATTTTTTTCATGAAACTCCTCACGTTTTTCCATAATGGCTGGCCAGTCTGCATTCCCACCAGCAGTGTGCTAGGGTTCCCTTTTCTTCACATCCTCACCAGCATTTGCCATTTGTTGATTTGTTGATTTGTTGACGGTAGCCATTCTGACAGGTATGAGGTGATACCTCATTGTCATTTTAATTTACATCCCTCTGATGATCAGTGACTTTGAGTATCTATACTAATAAAAGCCTAAGTGGTCCTCGCACGTGAAGTTGTCACAAGATGGCCACCACAAGATGGCCGCATGAACAGCGGAGGCAGGGCCCAGCAGCCGCTCCATGGGATGAGGCCTAGGGGTTCCGCAGTTTCACGGGGCATGGAGGAGGTCAGTCCTGGCGTCCCTGCCAACTCGTGTGGAGAAGATGAGTCCCAGCAAAGGAGGCAGGTCACAGTTGGGGAGGGCAGTTGAGGGTGATCAGGCCAGCAGGGGAGGGCAGTTGGGGGCAATTGGGCCTGCAGGAGAGCAGTTAGGTGTCAATTGGACCGACAGGGGAGCTCTTAGGGGGTGATCAGACTGACAGGCAGAAGTGGTTAGGGGCAGGCAGGCAGGCAAGCGGTTACCTGCCCAGTGCATGAATTTCATGCACGAGGCCACTAGTTTTTTTCTTAAGTCACTTGGTCATCTGTATGTCCACTTTGGAGAAGTGTGTGTTTTGGTCCTTTGCCAATTTTTAAATTGGATTGTTTGTCTTCCTTCTGTTAAGTTGTATGAGTTCCTGATATATTTTGGATATTAACCCTTCATTAGATGTAACATTGCCAAATATGTTCTCCTATAGAGTGGACTCCCTTTTGGTTTTGTTGATGGTTTCTTTTGCTGTGCATAAGCTTTTCATTTCTTCGTAGTTTCCTTTGCCCTAGGAGATGTATCCATAAACATATTGCTATGAGAAATATGAGACTATGCTGCCTATGGTTTCTGCTAGGATCCTTATGGTTTCATGACTTACATTTAAGTCTTTTATCCATTTTGAGTTTATTCTTGCTTATGGTATAAGTTGGTGGTCTAGTTCCTTCCTTTTCTCCCTCCCCCACTCCTTCCGTCTTTCCTTCCCTCCCTCCCTTAGTCTCCCCTCCCTCCCTTCCTTCCTCTTTCTTTGCATGTATATGTCCAATTTTCCCAACACCATTTATTGAAGAGACTATCTTGACTGTATTGTATACTCTTACTTACTCTGTCAAATATTCATTGAGTGTAATGGCTTGGGTCTATTTCTGGGTTCTCTGTTCTGTTCCATTGATATAAATGCCTGTTCTTGTGCCAGTATCAGGCTGTTTTGACTACAGGGGCTTTCTGGTATTGTGATCCCTCCAACTTTGTTCTTATTTCTCAAGATTGCTGCAGCTATTTGGAGTCTTTTGGGATTCCATATAAATTTTTGGAGTATTGGTTCTAAATCTGTGAAATACACTATTGGTATTTTAATGGGTATTGCATTGAATCTGTAGATTGCCTTGGGTGGTATGTACATTTTAATGATGTTGATTCTACCAATCCATGAACACGGTGTATTCTTCCACTTGTTTATATCTTCTATCTCTTTTTTCAATGTCCTGTAGTTTTCTGAATACAGGTCTTTTGCTTCCTCGGTTAAGTTTGCTTCTAAGTATTTTATTTTTGTTGTTGTTGTTATTGCAATGGTAAATTGGACTGATTGTATATTCTGTCTTTCTGAGAATTCATTATTAATGTATAAAAAAGCCACTGATTTTTGGGTGTTGATTTTGTATCCTGCTACATTGCCAAATTCACTTGTTAAGTCTAGTAGTATTTTAATGGTTTCCTTAGGGTTTTCTCTGTACAATATTTTGTAATCTTCAAATAATGACAGTTTTACTTCCTCCTTCCCAATTTGGATGCCTTTTATTTCTTCTTGTCTGATTGCTATGGCTAGGAATTCCAGTACTTTGTGGAATAAGAGTGATGAATGCAGACATCCCTGTCTTGTTCCTATTGTTAGGGGAAATGGTTTTAGTTTTTGCCCATTGAGTATGATATTCGCTGTAGGTTGGTAATATATAGCCTTTATCATGCTGAGATATGCTCCCTCTATTCCCACTTTGCTAACAGTTTTTATTTTTTAAAAAGGTGTTAGATTTTGTTGAATGCTTTTTCTGCATCGATTGATATGATCATGTGATTTTGGTCTTGCTATCTGTTTATGTGCTGTGTCATATTTATTGATTTGTGAATATTGTACAAGCCGTGCATCCCTGGAAGAAATCCCACTTAGTCATGATGTATGGTCTTTTTACTGTATTGCTGGATCCAGTTTGGTAAAAATTTGTTGAAGATTTTTAGTTCATCACATTGGCTTGTAGTTCTCTTTGTCATATCTTTTTCTGGTTTTAGAAATACAGTGATGCCTGCCTCAGAGAAAGAGCTTGAAAGTGTTCCTTCCTCTTAAATTTTTTGGAATAGTTGGAGTAAAGGCGTTAGTTCTTCTTGATAAAACTCCCCTGTGAATCCATCCAGATCAGGTCTTGTGTTTGCTGGGAGCTTTTATTATTATTATTATTACTGCTTCAATTTCATCAGTAGTTATCAGCTTATTCATATTTTCTGATTCTTCCTGGTTGACTTTTGAAAGGTTATGTATTTCTAGGAAATTATCCATTTTATCCAGGTCATCCCATTTGTTAAAGTAAAGTGATTCATAGTGTTTTATTACAATCCTTTGTATTTCTGTGGGGTCAGTTGTTACTTCAACTATTTCATTTCTGACTTTGTTTATTTGGTTCCTCTCTTTTTGTTTCCTGGTGAGCCTGGCTAGAGGTTCTCCAATCTTGGTTTTCCTTTTGAAGAATCAGCTCTTGGTTTTATTGTTATTTTGATTTTTTTTGGTCTCTATGTCATTTATTTCTG
This sequence comes from Antrozous pallidus, assembly GCA_027563665.1. Lineage (NCBI taxonomy): Eukaryota > Metazoa > Chordata > Mammalia > Chiroptera > Vespertilionidae > Antrozous > Antrozous pallidus. The sequence continues at coordinate 11,773,788 of CM050513.1, forward strand.
CTCTGATCTTTATTATTTACTTTCTTCTATCTGTTCTGGCCTTTTCTTGTTGTTCTCTTTCCAATTCTTTGAGTTGTAGGATTATATAACTTATGACGAGTTGTTCTTGTTTTTCAAGGTAGACCTGTAGTGCTATGTATGAACTTCCCTCTCAGGACTGCTTTCATTGTGATTCATAGATTTTTGATGGTTGTATCTTCATTGTAATTTGCTTCCAGGGTGTTTTCATTTCTTCTTTGATCTTTTTGGTAACTCAATCGTTTAATAGCATCTATTTAGCTTTCAATTTTTTATTGTTTTTTATTGTAGCTGATTTTTAATTTTATGCCATTGTAATATGAGAAGATGATTGATACTATTTCAATCTTCTTGAATGTGAAGAGATTTAGCCTGTGTCCTAACATGTAGTCCACCATTGAAAATGTCCCATGTGCAATTGAGAATAATGTATATTCTGCAGCTTTGGGATGAAATGTTTTAAAGATGTCAATTAGTTCTATCTGATCTAGTGAGTCATTTAGGCTGTTTCTTTGTTGATTTTTTTAAATTTTTATTTTTTTGTCTAGATGATTCATCCAGTGATCTCCATGGGAGATTAAAGTCCCTTAGTACAGTGGTCAGCAAGCCGCAGTTTGCCGCTGTTAACTAATGAGTTTGCCGACCACTGCCTTAGTATGGTTGTATTTCTGTCGCTCTCTCTCTTGATATCCTGTGGAAGTCTTTTATATATTTGATGCTCTTATATTGGGTGCATGTATGTTTACTGGAGTTATGTCCTTTTGTTGTATCAATCCTTGTAGTATTAAGAAGTGGCCTTTATTATCTCTTATTATGATCTTCAATTTGAGGTCTATTTGGTCAGATACAAGTATTGTTATCCCAGCATTTTTAAAAATTTCCATTTGCCTGAAAATTATTTTTCCATCCCTTCACTTTCAGTCTGTGTGAATCCTTTGTTCTGAGGTGGGTCTCTTGTAGATGGCACATACATATGGATCATGTTTTCTTATCCATTTGGCTGCCCTATGTCTTTTGATTGGAGCATTTAATCCATTTATGATTAAGGTTATTATAGAGTAGAGGCCCAGTGAACGATATTCATGCATGAGGGGGGGCGGTCACTCACCTCAGCTTGCATCCTCTCCAATTGGTGACCCCTTGGGGGATGTCTGACTGCCAGCAGTCGAACATCCCTCTTGCAATCTGGGAGCACTGGCTCCTAATTGCTCAACTGCCTGCCTAATGTTCACCACTAATTGCCCTACCCTGCCAGCCTGGTTGCTCCCAACTGCCCTCCCCCACAGGCCTGATCTCACCCCCAACTGCCCTCCTTTGCTGGCCAATTTGTTTCTGATTGGTCAGTTTCTATGCCAGTTGGCATCAAAAGCTCCACCTCCTAGACAGCAATTGGCTCCCCACAGCACCCACATTTGGTTCTGATTGGTCAGTGTCTATGCCAGTCAGTATCAGAAGCTCCACCTCCTAGGCAGCCATTGGTTCTTCACAGCACCTACATTTGGGTCTGATTGGTCAGTTGCTATGCCAATCAACATAAAAGCTTGGCCTTTTAGAAAGCCATTGGTTCTTCATAACCTCCACATTTGGTTCTGATTGGTTGGTTCCTATGCCAGTCAGCATCTCTGGGCCTACCAATGGGGCCTGATAAAAAGAGCTGGGCTGATCAGCAGCCCTGGTAGAGGCCTGAAGAGAAATGCAGGCACAGCTGCTGGCCAGACTGGGAGAGAAAGAGGCAAGTGCTGTTCAAAATCAGGCTTCTCTCTGGCCCTGATTCACAGCCCCCTCGGCAGTCAGTGCTGGGGCACCACGCCTACAGTGGAAGCAATCAAGAACTAGACTACAGGACTGACTTCCAATTGGTTGAGCCTCGGTCATTACTAGTTGTTACGACTCAGGGTTTTTATATATTAGGACAGGCTATTGTTTGTTGCCATTTTAATTCTTTATGCCTGTGTTCCTTCTTCCCTATTTCTTCTTTTTACAACAGTCCCGTTAACATTTCTTGCATTGCTGGCTTGGTAGTAATAAACTCCCTTAGACTTCTTTTTTTTTTTTTTATCTGTGATATAGCCTTGCTCGATAGGGTATTCTTGGATTCAGTCCCTTGCTTTGCATCATTTTGTATACTTCATTTCATTCACTTCTGGCCTGATGTGTTCGTCTTTTGAAATCAGTTGGTAGTCCAATGGGAGATCCCTTAAAAATAACTTTCTGTCTCTTTCTGGCAGCCTTTAAGGTTTTTACTTTGTCGTCGATGTTTGCCAATTAATTACAATGTGTCTTGGTTCTTTTTGGGTTTATCTTGTTTGAGACTCTCTGTGCTTCTTGGACTTGTGACTTTTTTTCTTCCCCTGGTCAGGGAAGTTTTCTGTCATTATTTCTTCAAACAGGTCTTCTAGTTCTTGCTCAGCTTCCTCTCCTTCTGGCACAGCTATTATTTAATGTTGTTTTATTTCATGCTGCCCCAAAGCTCCCTTAGAATCTTCTCCTGCTTTTTAAGTTTTTTTCAGTTAGTGTTCTACTTGGGTGTTTTTTCTACCTTCACTTCTAACTTGCTTATTCAGCCTCTTCTAGTTGAAACCTTCCATGTGTTCTTTATTGCAGTTCTCTCATTCATCATTACCTCTTGATTCTTCTTATACATGTTGGTGAATTACTCATCCAGACGTTTGAGAATAACCATTACTGTGAATTCTTTCTCTGACAAATTGCTTGTCTCCATTTTATTTAGTTCTTTTTCTGGTGATTCCTCCTGTTCTTTCATTTCAGGGTTGTTGTTTTTTTGTCTCCCTATTTTTGCTGTTCTTTAGTAATTGTTTCAATGGATTAGATTAAACTGCTATGCCACCAGATTTTTTGAATTGGTCTTATGTAGTAGATGTTTTGTGGGACCCAGTGGTGCAGGTCTCCCAGTGTTTCAGGGAGGCCCCCCTATGTGAAATATTTAGGTTCTTCTGATGTAGTTGGCTCTTGAATTTTATTGTCTCATTTGTGGATGGAGCCTCCTCTCAGTGTGTCTGATTATGTGGCTCACTCCCTACCTAGACATGCTGTTGTGAGTTGCTGATTTGCTGTTATGGAGTTGCTGACTGAATAGCACAAAATTCAACACAATGTGACATGACACAAAAGAAACAGAAAACAAATGTACACAGATACTTATAACACCAATAAAAGTGACCACTGGAGAAAACAGAATTAGGAAAGATAAAGGTGAGCAAGAATGATAGTGAGAAAAAAGAACATGGGGAGAAAACACAATAAAAAAACAAATGAAGCAAAAAGGGTGCATACACCACACACACACACACACACACACACACACACACACACCCCACCCGAAAAAAGTGGGCAGGGCAGAATCTGTAAATGCAAAGCTTAAAGAAAATAAGGTTAAGGAATTATAGGAACCAGGAAAGGACCACAGTTTAGGATAGAAGAGGGAGAGAAGAAATGAGAAGACAAGAAGAAAAAAAAATTAATAAGAAAAAATTTATTTTGAAGAGGTGAATAGGAGAGAGAGCACATAGGAAGTGAAACAAGTTACAAAAAATTAGGAGAAAAAAAGAATAAGAGAAGAGAGGAGAGAAAAAAAGAGTAGTAAAGAAAAAGAAAAGAGAAAGGGAAATGGAAATGGAGTAGGAGCAAGGAATAGGAAATTAGGTATATAAATAAACCAACAGAGGTGAATAATAATACATCAGAAAAGCAGATAAAGAAGATCAATTTTTAAAAAGGGGAAAAGAAAGGAAACACTAAAATGGAGAAAGGAGATGAAAAAAGGGAGGATAAAAAGAAAAGAGAGGAAGAAAAAGGTGCAAAAAATTACAAAATAAATTTTTTTTATAAAATAAATGTAAAGAAATAAAAAGTGGAGTAGTGTTCACATCAATGAAGTGTTAATGCCCCGAGGGAGCTGGTTTAGGATCCCACTCTTCTGTTCTGTCTTCCAGTTCTGGGCTTCCTGTTAGGTACTGAGGTGCTAATCACTCTGGTGTAGTGTCTTTGGCTTTTAGCAACCTGCTTGAAGCTCCAAGCAGTCAACCAGGTCCTGTGCTTGTGTCTGTCTCCACAGACCTTGGCTGCAAGCAGGCAGGACCAATCTGCCCTCTCTGCCTCTCTGCCAGCTGTCAATCTTATTCACTTGAGCATTTGTTTCTGACAGGGCTTTCGGTGGGGTTGGTGCTATTCTTTTTTACTTTTAGGAAACAAGATGGGTGTTTTCCCCTGACTTAGAGCTGCTTCTCCACAAATGGCCCAAAATATTACTCTGCCCTTGGTTGAACAGAGATCCTTGCATGGAGACCAATGGATTAGTTGGCAACTTGGAGTTTTGATCAGTAGGGTTCCCAGAATATCAGGGCAGATGGCCCTTCTCCCAATCCAGTCACTGAGGGCTCCTTGAGAATATTCAGACACATAAGCTTGGTCTCTACCTTTGTTTCCTCTGTAAAGCTCAAAATGCAGGCTATGGCAGGCTTTATCACCTACCCTGAGACTACTGGGAGGGATAAGCTCCTCTGGTAAGAAATGGCTGCTTAGGTATGGAAGCCTAAGAATATCCCAATGCAGGACCCCTGGCCACGTCTCCCTGCCCTGCTTCCCTCCCCTGCCTCTCCTCAGGCACCTTAAGTCTGTGCCTCCCTCCCTGGACCAAAGCCTTAGGTGACTGATTGCAATTGAAAAGTCCTGTGTTCTGGGTTTAGAGAAAAAAAAAAAAAGACAAAACAAAAACAAAAACAAAAATGCAGGTTACTCTCCAACCAGCACCACATTGCTTTCCCATCACAGTACAGCCTTTTAAGGCTGTGGTCTTGTATCCAGAGTCCCTGGCAGCCAACAGCTCTGCAGCTTTTCTTTTCCTTTTCACCGTTGGATGTTATGCCTGCTGCCACGGGATGCAGCTTTGGTACTCCGCCTGCGCCAGGCTTCAATTTTCCTGAGGGAATTTCTACTCCTGTAACACAGCTTCCTCCTCTCCCTACCGGCCAACCACCACTCTCGAGCCCTTGCCACCCTTCCTACTGGTCTCCAGGCATTTTCTGCCCTTCCTTGCTGTAGTTGCCACCTCAGTTGTGCCTAATTTGTTCATTCTGGTGAATGTTCTCTGATTTAGTTGTATTTCCAGTCTGGCCCAGGACAACATGCATAACATATCTGCCTATTTGGTCACCATTTTTTCCCCTCAAATCTTGTTTCATTTTTAATTAAATATGTGTTTGATGTTTTCATTATGCTTGTCTATTAATGGGGCTAAAGATGTCTCTAAAATAATAAATCAGCTAGATCTCTCCTATCAATAGGGCTGTATTGCTCACCAGTTGGGATACTCAGAAAGTTACCTCCCATAAACTAATAAATACAATTATAAAAATGGTCTACTTCTTAAAGACACTAGCTACTAGAAGGCGTTCTAATTAATGGATGATTCTTAGGCAGAAAACCAAGTTTCCAGAGAAAGGATTTCTGCAGTGTCCACATCTTCACTGACTGTTCGGGAGAGAAGTCAGCATGTTGTGTGCACCTCCTTAAGGCACCATCCTTCTTGAAAGGGCCCTACCCTTGAGAAGGATCCAAGATGGCAACATAGGTAAAGACCTGAACTTGCTGACTCACACAGCCACATGAAAACTACAACTAAAAGATAAAACAGACATCATCCAGAATCACGGGAAGGCTGCTGAGTGGAAGCTACACAACTAGAAGGGAAAAAAAAGAAAAGCACACTGAGACTGGGAGGAGGTGCAGAGGTGTGGAAGTGTGGAGGTATGGAGGTGCACACGGCAACTGGGTACGCTGTTGTCTTTTTCAATTGAGAGGGAGATAGAAGCTCCCAACTGATCTGAACTCCGGTGCTGAGTGAGACTCTGGGGACCCAGACTCATACAGAGACAAACTGAGCTGTCTGGCATTGGGCTGGAACATGAGAGCACCTTTCTCTCAGAGGTGCATGCAGCGATCATTGTTCCTTCACAGTGCCACAAGACACAGAGACCCGAGGACCTCTTTGGGCTGGGCTGTTTGCTCTGCCCTGGTGATTCCCTGAGGCCCTGCCCCACCCAAATTACAACCCCACCCAAGCTGTGCACAGAGGCTTTTGCATATGAACAGACTGGCCTTTTTCAATCTAAAACCTAACAAACTGTAGCTGGGTCAAAGAGCCCTAGAGCTTCCAAAAGAAGTCTCGACGCTCATTTCATTATTTCATAGCTGGGCAGCTTGCATTGAGCTAGGCCTCATCTGGGCACCTCCAAACCCCAAAGAGGAGGAACTTGAAGATCTCTCTGTAGCTCCTGCTGGGTGGCCTCAGGCAGTGGCTGACTTTGCACCTTCTTGGAGATCCAAGAGCCAGTGTACCCAGGAGTCAGAGTGAGACCATCCAGATTACAACTCTTCACATCCATAAGAGACACACTCAAGAAGCAGACTCAGTGAGCGCCAAAGCCCCACTGAAGCAAGTCCTGCCCCATAATGGTGTCTCCAGCACAGAAGTTCTCCCATTGTAGACACAACTGGTCCTCATGGCCAATTGGCCTGGAGGTCAATTCCTCCTAGTGATACCAACATCAATCAAGGCTTAACTACAACAAAACTGTGCACATAGCCCACAAAGGGTTGCACCAAGAGTGTCCACCTCAGGTAACTGGGGAGGCTGAGCTACTAGGGCCTATAGGACACATAGCACATAAAGTCACTCTATCAACACAGGGAAGCAGCCAAAATGCAGAAACAAAGAAACATATCACAAATTAAAGAAATGGAGGAAAGCGAACTACTGGATATAGAGTTTAAAACCATGATTATAAGGTTACTCAAGAATCTTCTAGAAACCTCTGAGAAATACAGTGAGATCCTCAAGAATATGAACAAGAACCAATTAGAAATGAAGTATACACTGACTGAAATAAAGAATAATATACAGAGGCCCAACATCAGATTAGAGGATCCCAAGAATCAAGTCAAAGATTTGAAATACGAAGAAGTAAAAAATACCTAACCAAAAAGCAAAAAGCAAAAAGAATCCAAAAATATGAAGATAGTGCAAGGAGTCTCTGAGACAATTTCAAGTGTACCAACATCAGAATTATGGGGGTGCCAGAAGAAGAGAGAGAGAGATTGAAAACCTATTAGAAGAAATAATGACAGAAAACCTCCCCCACCTGGTGAAAGAAATAGATTTACAAGTCCAGGAAATGCAGAGAACCAAACAAATGGAATCTAAAGAGGACCACACTAAGACACATTATAATTAAAATGCCAAGAGCAAAAGACAAAGAAAGAATCTTAAAAGCAGCAAGAAAAAACAGTTAGTTACCTACAAGAGAGTACCCATACGATTGTCAGCGGATTTATCAACAGAAACTATGCAGGCCAGAAGGGAGTGGCAAGAAATATTCAAAGTGATGAATAACAAGAACCTACAACCAAGATTACACTACCCAGCAAAACTATCATTTAGAATTGAAGGTCAAATACAGAGCTTTGCAGATAGAAAAAATCTAAAGGAGTTCATCATCACCAAACCAGTATTATATGAAATGTAGAAGGGTATTCTTTAAGAAGAGGAAGAAGAAAAAGGTAAAGATAAAAATATGAACAATAAAGTGACAACAAATACATATTATTGAGTCTAAAAATCAAGTGAATAAAAAATCTGATGAACAGAATAAACTGGTAAATATGATAGAATCAGGGGATAGAAAGGGAGTGAACTGACAATTCTCGGAGGAAAGGCTGTATGGGGGTGCAGGAATAGACTGGACAATAACCGTACACCTATGGACAAGGACAGTGGGGATAGGTAAGGGGCGGGAGTGTGGTGGGAACCAGGTGGACAGGAGCTATCAGGGAGAAAAAGAGGAACTATAATAATCTGAACAATAAAGATTTATTAAAAAAAAACAGTATTAAAAAAAAAAAGAAAGAGTCCTGCCCTTCCTTAGCCCTACACCCCACACATGAGTCCCATTTATTGGGTTTTCCCAACCAGATGGCTGACTCTACACTGCCTATGAATGGCCTCTACTTATTAGTAACTGGCCCTTGTCCAGTGGTCAGAGCTGTGTCTGGATGTGGGTTCCTGTACAGTTTTGTGACTTTTTAAAAGGCAGAGACCATTGTTGTCCATTCAGTGCTTCCTTGTAGATGAAAATCATCACCCTCTCTCGGAACAAAAGGCCATTGATAGAAAGCTCTCCGAATTTGAACCCAATGAGGAAGCAGTCTCAATCTATGTGGAGGATCTCCTGGTGAAGGAGGTAAGACATCTGCTCCAAAGGCCCTGAAGTCCCCACAGGAGTCCTGAGCTGCAGAACAGAGAGGTGGATCCATGGCAGGCTCTGGAAAAGTGCATGATTTGAGAAAGCCAGAGTTAGAGCCAACAGAACTCTTTAATGTCCTGGGCTGACCAACTTGCTGCCACAGACAAGCTGACTCCCATTCTCTGAAAGGCAAGAAAGATAGAGGCCAGGTGAGACAGGGGTGTGAGTGAAGCGGAAAGGTCTGTGTGCTCCATGTACTGAAGGACTCGGAGATGGTTCCCTCAGCCTCATCCATACCGATGTCTGGGTATATTTCCAGGAGCTAAAACAATGCAGAAATAGCAGAAAAAATGTCTTAGAAAATGTTGCTGGGTGAATTTTTGACCAAGTGAGAAGGGGAAAGTGGAGATTGCGAGTTGGAAGACTTCTTGTCCACTGCATCGGAACCTGAGCAGAACAACATAAAAGAAGGAACCACACAAAGACAAACAGTAACAAAACTAACAAAGGAAAACAAACAAACAAAAAAAAAGAAAGAGACAAAAATAGAAGGAGCCACAGACCACGGGGGCAGGCCAGGGTGCCGCAGGGCCCAAGCGGAGACTGCATTAGGACCTGCCCTGGGGCCAGAAGCAAGGGAACCAACTGCCTTCCACAGAGCCTGTGTGAAGCAGGGCACGCGCCCAGGCTGATCCCCAAGGAGGTCCACGCCCAGAATGCAACAGGGGAACAGGTGGCTCTTTTCTAGGACATGAAGTTCAGGGCAGGGTAAGGGAAGGCTGCTGCAAGCTAGTCGTTTATTTTATTTATTTATTTATTTTCACTTCAATCACATTTTCATTTTTTAATTTTTTTTTACTTAAAAAAATTTTTTTAAAAAAATATATTTTATTGTTTTTTACAGAGTGGAAAGAAGAGGGATAGAAAGTCAGAAACATCGATGAGAGAGAAACATCGACCAGCCACCCCCTGCACGACCCCACTGGGGATGTGCCCGCAGCCAAGGTACATGCCCTTGCCGGAATCGAACCCGGGACCCTTCAGTCCGCAGGCCGACGCTCTATCCACTGAGCCAAACTGGTTTCGGCTAAAAAAAAAATTTTTTTATGCAAGCTAGTCTTTTATAACCACAGGCGATTCACCCTGACACTTTGCACATTATTTCTTAATAAAATAAAATAAAATCCTAAACGCTTACATTTAAATTTTAAAATACATAACATGTAGCAACTCCTACAGCTGAGGGTGTAGTGTGGAGGGCAAGTTCTCGCTTGGCTCCTTTAACTCTTTCCATTCCAGCCCACTATCTACATGACTCTGCTAGCAAGCACAGATGTTGCTACTCTCTGTATGGTAATATTTTTCTCAAGCCTCACCTTTTCCTGCTGGACACATCCCAGGATAGCCATAGCCTGAAGCAGTGAATAGTGTCTCTAACATCGCTCTCCAAAGAAAAACTACCACAGCCCCACCTCCCAGCTGCCTGTTACACTCTTGTTGAGACTCTGAAGTCACAGGATAATTGCTGCCTCCGTGGTCCCACTTATTATCTGTGAAATAAGTCACTGAGCTGCTCTAGTTTCTTCTTTTCATCCTCACTGTCCCATTTTGTACTGTTTTTCTTTCAAAAGAAGAAGTCTGAGTAATTGGCAGGTACTTACTGTGGGTCACAGGGCACCTGCTCAGGGTAATACTTAAGGGAAAATGCCATCAATGGAATGATAGGGCCTCCCCTGACTGTCAGAAAAGGTCTGGCCGTAGAAGCAGCATATTGTCAGAGATGTGTATAAGGAAACATCCTGGGGATTAATGAGAACTGAAGAAATGGACCAAGGCTAATTCTGGTTTATGAAAGGAGAGAAGAACCAAAAACCACCTACCTCTCCAGGACCTCTGCATGTGTAAGAGGTAGTGATGGTGGTAAATTTACAATTTTACATCAACTCCTGCCCCCCCTCCCCCTAAAATATGTTCACCCAATCAATCAAGCCCCATGTCATCACCTCTCCATAAGGGGGCTCACTGTACATTTTAACTTAAGGGTAACAATTACTAATGTGCAGGCTGCTCCTTCCCTGGACAAAAAACACAAGACACTAGTGCATCTGACTCCTAGCCCTGCAGCAGGAGAAGGGGCCTTTCATTACAAGGAGACTCCCTTTTGCCTCATACCCAGGAGGGACCTGCTTTTGTTCACACAAGCCCATGACTAAGAGGAAACCTGACCATAATTTGCATCCCTGGTCCGGAAACAAAAGGCTAGATGAGGGTGGCTGGTGCTGAGTGTGTGGGGGAGGCCAGCTCAGGTTTGGACCAGAAACTTATAACCTCTGGACTATGACAGCCTCACATTCATTTGTTCTGGTGTGTTTGTTCTATTTAAAAGTGAATACAATCTTTCTTTTAAATTGATGTTCACGTCTTTCGGGGATAACCAGAGGTATTCAGTGTCATAAAACTTGGACTGAAAATCATTGCTCTAAAGTGACCACATGAGAATCTTTCCATAGAACGGAAAGAAGCTGGTTAGCGCTGCAGCTTTATCTATTACTTGGGGCCCGATGCACAAAATTCATGCACTGGGGAGTGGGTGATCCTCAGCCCAACCTGCCCACTAACACATACTGGGAGCCCTCAGGGGATGTCCTATTGACTGCTCACCCCTGGCCTTGGGCACCCAGCCATCGACCTGCTCTGCTCAGCTCTGGCCTTAGCACCAGCCACTGGCCACCACCTGGCCCTGGGGGCCATGCCGCCACCACTACCGGCTGCTTTGGCTCTGCCCCCAGAACCGTGAGCTTACCACCTGGCACCTCAGCTCTGGTCCAGGCCTTAGCCCCGGCTGCCTGCGACCACCCATCCCGGAAGCCACGCTCGCCACCGCCACCTCGGCTCTGCCACTGGGGGCCGCCTCGGCTCTGCCCCCCCAGCCCCAGCCTTAGCCCTGGCTGGCTCTGCCCCAGCTCCTGATTGGCTGGTGGGCGTGGCTTGAGTGTAGCGAAGGTACGGTCAATTTGCATATTGCTCTTTTATTAGATAGATAAGCTTGAGTTAGAGATAAGGAGAGTCAGAAACAAGACATACAGAAACAGAAAACATGGGACAAGAAAAGACAAAAGATGGTAGAATATAAGGTACCTCGTTTAAATTAAGATTAAGACTCCATCAGTATTTAATGTTCCGTTAAGAGGGAAAATGCTGCCAATAAAACTAAGATGTTGAAAGGTTAAAAAAAATTTTTTTTTAAGTTTTATCTTAGAACATATGAAATATAATACATGGAAACTTTGAGATCAAGGCCTTCCTGGGCAGCGAGCCAGGACTTCTCCAACTTTAATGTGCGTACAAACCTCCTTGTTAAGGAGCTTGTTAAGGTGCAGACTATGATTTTGTAGGTCCAGGTGGGACCTGAGGAGTTGCGTTTCCAAAAGGCTCCCAGGTTCATGCTGCCACCCACAAGCCCCAGACCTCATGGGTGTAGTTAGGAAGATATGAGCATTTCAGCTCAGCGCTAACTCACGGGTGACAGCTGTTTCACACAAAAATTGTGTTCTCAAGGACTCAGAAAACACTGTCATTATCGATATTATCATGATAATCCATAATATTTACTAAACTGTACAATATGCCAGGCATGTTCTCATCCTTAAACATATATATATTCTTGTCTAATCCTCATCAGATCCTACGTCCATTGTTACCTCCACTTACAAATGCAGACACAGAAACACACACAAAGTTGGCACAGGTTTGAATCTCTGCCTGTCTGTGGAATATGAATCAGACGATCTAACTTTCTGGGCTAGTGTCTTCATTTGTGAAGGCAAAAATAGCATGGTTTTAAGACTGAATGATTAGAAAATATCTGAAAATTCTGAGAAAGTAAAGGAAAGTGCTCTGAAAACTTTGAAATACTGTACAGGCTGAAGTCACTGATGAACATAGGATCTCAGGTGGTTGGTTCCTGGTGTTGAGTCCTGACTCCTCTCACTCTCAGGAATTATACTCAATAGAAGCCTCAACTGCATTTACCACCAAGATCCTCATCTGTTGATATCACTACATGATCTTTGGGATCCACTTTATTGCCTGAAAAAATTCCTCATAACTCTTGGGGGCATTCATGTCTGAAAATAAAGCTCAAAAACAAAGTTCTGGAATTTCAAAGGATCCTGACTGGGTCCCATAGACCACCCTTCCCTGAAGAGAAACCAAGAACTGAGCTTCTGCAGCTCAGAGCCCCGGGAACAGAGATCCAGCTTAGTGATCCCACAGCTCAGAAGGATGAGTAAGACCTGAGTTCAGCACTGTCCACATATCTCCAGCAGCACATCCAACAGGCTGAGAACCTGTTCCTAGCCCCATGACTCATGTCTTCTCACCTCTACTCACCCATACTATATGGAATTTATGGGTAGTACAAGCTCAGATAATATCTGGGTGAGACTTTATCATTACTACAGAACTTCCCTGATTGTGCTCATTAGCTTAAGAATACTGGCATCAAGTCACATTCCTGGCCAACAGGATCCTGTCACCCGGTGACCTAATCCTGGGCTGCTGGACTGCAGCCAGACTTGTCCATCTGGCATATTCAAGCTTACAAGGGCAGCTGCGCCCTGATTCTGAAGCCAACTGGAAGGAAAAATGGAGTGAGGCCTGTGAGACAACCTAACCCAGCTTCCTCCATATTCCCTCAGATTTCTGGGCACCCATCTTACTCCCAGATAGTCCCTGCCTTTGCAGAGCTGTGTGGGGGCAGGCATGCTCACAGGCTATGACAAGACAGTGTGTCATGTTCTAGGATGCAGTAAAGATAAGGTGCTTCTTATTCCTGGCACTTTTGCTTTCTGACCTAGAAATGAAACCTGCAGCTTGGGTACCCTCTCGAGCCCCACAGTTGACAGGCCAGCACAGTCCTCCCCCCCTCCCCACCACCTTACCTTTCTTAATTTCTCTTTCATTCTTGGCTGCAAGTATTAAAATATGCCCTCTAGAGTTAGTAAATAAAGTTGAAAACAGAAAAGCCACAGAGAAAGTCAATGAAATAAAAAGTTGCCTCTTCAAAAAATCAACAAAATTGATAAACTCTAGCAAGACTGACAAGGATAAAGAGAGCAGACACAATCACCCACATCAGGAATGAAACCAGTGCCATCACTTCAGACCCTGCAGCCACTAAAAAAATAATAAGAGAGTTCCAACAATAACTTTATGTTCATAAATTCAACAACTCAGAAGAAACAGACCTATTTCTCAAAAACCACAAACCACCAAAATAAACCACAATGAAACAGAAAACCTGAATGGTTTTAGGACTATTAAAGAAGTGGAGTTTGTAATTAAAAGCCTCTTGAAAAATAATTCTCTAGGCCTCGCAGGTTTCACTGGAGAATTCTACCAAACAAAGAAGGATTAACAAAAACTTTACAATCTCTTCCAGAAAACAGAAGAGGACAGACACTTCTAACTCATTTTATACATTATCATCTTAATATTATGAGAATAAAACAAGCCATCTTTTCTGTCAAAGAACAGTTTAGTCAGCCGCCATTTTGGACTGTGTGACTTGGCAGCCACCATGTTGGCCACATGGCATGTAAATGGCCTGGGGGCCGCCATCTTGTAATTGCAAAGGCCAACTTTTCCCTTTGAATTAGCCAATCGTCAAAGACTGTGCGCCTGAGCTCCAATCAAGAGTAGAGGACAGGTCACGTGCGTCAGGGATTATAAAGCTGAGAAGACCGTCTGCTCGGTGTGCACGCACTTCCAGACCATGTGTGTGCACCTTCTATGTAGAAGTGAATACGTTTGCCTTGCTGCCTGGCTCCCGAGGGTTTTGTATTCTACCAGGACCCCTGACTTGCCTTATTTCTAACAATTTGGGGGCTCGTCCGGGATACCGTCTGTCGCCACAGGGTAAGTGGACCCCTCTCCTGAGCCAGTGCACCCCGCTGCCTAGTTGCGGCGGCCTCAGTGAGGAGGGACAGCCATTACCCCTGGGCTGACTATGAGCTCAGGATCAAGAATCAGAATGCAACACAGGAAGGGCTAAGCAAGATCCGCAGCAATCAGGTGACCTCATGCATGAGCCAAGGTAGGAAATGGACTGAGTACTACTTTGGTGATTGGGTGTTCTTGGAGGTCAGGCATATGTGACTGGGCTGTGTCTCGGACATAAAGCGAGTGCGGAGTTCTCATCTGTGGTTCCATTTTCCTGTGAGGGAAGCGGCTAGAGAGGGATGAAGCAGATCTCGGGGAGTACGAGAAACCTCCAACATGGGAGGTTGAGTGCATAGTCACAAGGGAACTGCCGAAGCTAGGAAACAGAAATTCTAGGCCTAGGGAATACATTCCTCTGAAACAGTCCAGTGGGAGAATGCTGAAGTTCTGGGGAAGCAAATTCCAGAACCAGGGATAGAGACATGGCTCTTGGTGTAAACTTTTCGTGCATGGCTGTATGATAAGTGTGTGTTGATTTTTTATGTCTGTGGGGGTTTTTTGTTTATTTAATTTGTTTACTTAACTAGTGAAATTTCTGTCTGTGTCTTAGATGAATTTAAAAGTGTAACATTTGTAAAGGTTTCAATCCAGAGGAGTTTAAAACAAAGGAAGATAACTGCTTGTGGTTAACAAACCATTATCTTCCCTACCTGAGGCAAAGTGGGAGGGGAAAGAAAGAAAGAAAAGTGGCAGAATGGAAGGCAGTACTTGGGTGCTTGCCCAACTGGGAAGGGTGGAGAAATTTGCAAAACGCCGCCCAGCATCATGTCTACTAAACATCCAGTTGTTGGCGTTGGTATTAACCAGGATGGGACCAAAATGGAACCGGAACGGGGCTAAAACAGAACTGGGACGGGAAGCCTGTGGCCGGCGCCTGCATGTGACTTCACAAACCCACGCAGGCCAGCTCAGGCGGGGAGCTAAGGCTGACCCTGGGGGCACAGCAGCAAGAGACTGGGCAGTTCTTGAATGAGGATGGACTGCATTCCAAGGGTGGTCCTGGAGGTATAGGACTCCTAGCCAGATTACTGTGTCCTTTCTTTGATCAGAAAGGGCAATCATAATTAACGGCATAATTGAAATAGAATGGTACTTTCACAATAAGTTATCCTTGTTAGTAAAGGCAGAGAAGCCTAAAAGAGAACAAGGGTGGACAGACACCCTATGTGACCCAGGAACGATCTGAGGGAAGAGCCAAGATGGCAATTTCCAGTCCCAGCCGCCCCCTCGGGAGGAGAGCTATCGTGGTAAGGCTCCAATCGCCCTGAGGTCACTGCACCACCAGAATCCAGCTTTTCTGGGCTGTGAAAGGAGTTGGACAGTAAAAAAAAAAAAAGTTAAAAATGCTGCTGGAAGACCCAGCTGACTAGCTAGATAAAAGAAGGGAGGGTGATTTGAAAGTCAGCTATGGCTGTCTGGGAAAGGGAACTAGTGGCTGGCCCTGGTGTGCTTCCAGCAGATGTAAAATTTCCAAACCCGGGAGCCTCAGTAGGAACTTAGCAACATGGACCATCGAGGGCACCTGAGAGACCCTAGGGGGCTAATCATTAAAGGAACAGGAAAGCAGTTCCCGGTCTCAGAAGCTAAATAAAGCCTTTAATGTTAAACAAGGCAGAGAAGGGTCTGCCAATTTACCAAGACTAAAAGATCAAATGAGACAGTACTCTGGGCCAGACCCTGACGACCCGCTGGGCCAAGAAATATTACAAATTACATTTTGTCACCAACAGTTGCCCTGACATCTCAAGAAAGTGGCCCAGGGAAGGGCTGCCCGGAGGCCAGAAACAGAAGTGGCAACACTGACCTTAGATGATGTATCTCTAAGGAACAATGTAAGTTTATACATAATTTTCCAAAGTCTTTGGTAACTTTAAACTTTGGAGTTTGCTGAATTAAATAATAAAAATTATTAAATATCTAGGTATTTTAAAATGAAATATTAACATAAGTTTGCCTCATATGAAAAATCTAGAGGATAGGTATGAATCTATTAATTAAATATATCTTGTATTTTATTTGAGATATATCTTTAAAATATAAGTGTATTACTAATCTGAGAAATGCTAAGTATTTAACTTGCCACCTAAAATTTGAGGCTTCTAAGAGTTAAAAGTTCAAATTAAGTTGGGAGAAATTATATGGTTGTAAAAATGCATAAAGTATAGTAATTCACTTTTGAGAAAAATCTTGTAATTTCTCTGGAAAATTAGTTTAAAATATATTGTAGTCTTTATATGTAATATGTGTGGTAAAATTTCACTTGGGATATAATATTTTATTGGTCTGATTTAAAAAAGAGGATTAATTGGTCAAACTAAAATTTTAATATTAAAAAACGGTTTAAATTTAATTAATGTCTTTTAGAATAATTACAAAAAGTGTGTTGATAAATGTTATTCTAAGAAATGCTGGATGTTTACTTTTTTTAAATTACTGAAAAATTAAGGTTTCTAAGAATGAAGAAGTCTAATAAAAAAAAAAGTCTGTACAAATTGCTGATGGTGTGACGGAAAGAAAAAATAATGGAAGGACTGAGGCATCGTTATTTATGCATTTTGAAGGAAAAAGAAGGTGGTTTATAAAGGTGGTTATTTCTGGAAATTGTAAAAAATGTTTTTGAAAGTTATAAGAATGTCTGTGGAAATCATAAGAAGTTTATAAAAAGAAATGTTTAAAGGAAATTGATTAAATGATACAGGCCGGTAAGCCAGGACAGAGCAGGGAAACTGAAATATTAAAACAGCAGTTTGCAACCATCTAGAAAACTCTGTCTTTCCTAAACCAAGGACACTTAAGAGTCAATGATTTGCATTTTGCAAACAGAGGGTAAATAGCTTATGCCAAAGTACTCAGGAAGACTGATGGGAGAATTCCAATTAGTGTCATTTGTTGTCCACACCCAAGGACAAATGAAGTTAGAAAATAAGCTTTATTTTGGTCAGTTCTTTTCTAGTAAAATAATTATGTTATATTTATCAGGTATTTAATAAAAAGATTATCTTTATCTTTCAATCATAGGAACTTAAGTTTGATGGACTATGTTCCTGTCTAATACACTTTAATACATAATCTTTTGGTAAAATCAAGTTTGACAGCCTTCCTAGGGTTTGAATTTTAAGGAAAGTTTTTTTCTTTTACCTAGAGTTGGCTGTAGGTGATTCCAATAGGCCCTGGAATGCCTCAAGATCTTCTTACAATGGAAACTAGGGACCAGTTTCTTAAGAACAGTGTACGGGGTATCTCTTCTACTTTAATCTCTCTCAGGTTAGAAGGCCTCCTGACCCAAGGCCCTCTGGAGTTTCCGTTCATCGACATCGACCAGAAGTCTACGTTTACTCTAATCAAGGTTTGGAAGGGAAGCAAGTTGGAACCCTCCTGGGAAGGACCTTACTTGTCTTGTTTACTACAGAGACTGCTGTTTGGACTGCGGAGCGAGGTTGGACCCATCACACATGGGTTAAGGGCGGACACATCTCAACTTGAACAGCCATACCAGGACATATCCCCTTGAAAGTGATGCTAAAAACTGTGCACTGTCTTAATAACCATCATGCAGTGGGCTCTATTTGCTTGTGCAATCTGGCAAATTGCAGGGACTTACAATGTGGGCTGGAGAAATGTGGATCATGCTTACTCAATAGATAATTTGAATGACTTGGATATTTCAGCCTTTAGGTCAAAAGATTGGCTAGGGCTAGATTTAGGAATAGATGTCACAGGACAAGATCCCCTAGGCCACTGCCACCACCATGGAAATAGAGGTAGGATATAAGGGAACGAATGCCTGGGTAGAATGGATTAAATATTCTGTGCACGCCCTGAATAAAAGCAACTGTTACTCTTGCGTGGCAGGAAGGCTAGAGGCCCAAGTGGTCCCATTCCCATTCGGTTGGACCTCAGACAGTAACGGGATGGAATGTGTGCTTGGCTTGTACCAGGAGCAAACCAGCTGGGGAAACGCTTCCTGTAAGACTCTCGCTCTGTTGTTCCCATCCAACAGAGGTAAAGAGCTAGGACAACACCCCGGCCCACCTCCGATGTAAACTACACCTCCTGCTTCCCAAGGAGGGGACAGTGCTCAGAGTTTATGAGGAGTGTAGCCAAATGTATAAATGGCCGAGTATCCTCAGAAGCCCATTGTGCTGCACTGTCGTACCCCGTGCTGATGTCTGGTGGTGTCATGGGGGACCCTGACTTGTGACCTTGCCCAGCAGTTGACGTGGACCTTGCACTCTGATACAATTGGCTATCCCTTTCACGTTGGCATATCATAAACCTTTTTCAATGGATAGACAGACTAGGAAGAGAAAAGAGAGTCTAGGGAGTTCCTTTGATCCCCATATACACACATTGGGGTTCCAGGAGGAGTGCCAAGGAGTTTAAGGCTAGAAATCAGATTGATGCCAGGTTTGAGTCTGTCCTGTGTTGGTGGCCCACTGTGAACAAGAATGTGGTGGATTCGTTATATTTTCTAGAACCAGCAAAGGCTTGTTAACGAGGCTTGAGATGCAGCTAAAGGGATAGTGAACAGCTAGATGCCAGAAGCAGGGGGCCCTGGGAGAACAGGCAGAAAAAGGAAGAAGATATGTAATGTTAGGGCCAGTGCTATGCATTCATCCCTGACAACACAGCAAATGGACCATCACTAAGCCTAAGGCACTGGCAGTTTCAGTGATGAGTGAGCTGGGGCCTGTGATCAAGGTCCTGTCTCTGACGCACTAGAGCAATGGTGTCCACTTCACCCCTTTGAGTAGGAGCTACAGTGATGGGATTTCACATCATCCCATGTCTTATCCAAGGGTTAATTGAAACCGCATTGACCAAACAGCAAATTAATCTCCCCTAGACACTGCAGAGCATGAAAGTCAACGAATGTCAGGTGAGTTTGAAGAGTTTAAATAAACAAAAGAGGGGAATTGTGAGAATAAATAAGCTATCTTTTCTGTCAAAGAATAATTTAGACAGCTGCCATTTTGGACTGTGTGACTTGGCAGCCACCATGTTGGCCGCATGGCATGTAAATGGTCTGGGGGCCGCCATCTTGAAATCCCAAAGGCCAACTCTTCCCTTTGAATTAGCCAATCGCGAAAGACTGTGTGCCTAAGCTCCAATCAAGAGCAAAGGACAGGTCATGTACATCAGGGATTATAAAGCTGAGCAGACTGTCTGCTGGGTGTGCATGCGCTCCAGACCATGTGTGTGCACCCTTCTACATAGAAGTAAATGTGTTTGCCTTGCTGCCTGGTTCCCGAGTGTTTTGTATTCTACCAGGACCCTTGACCTGGGGGAGCTCGCCTTATTTCTAACAATATCTATGCTGTATTGCCTTGATATCAAAATAAAACAAAGATAGTAAAAAAAGAAAAACTACAGACCAGTATCTCTTCTGAACTTAGATGCAAGAAATTCTCAACATCAGCAAATCAAATCCAGCAATGTCTAAAAAGAATGACACACCAAAACCAAGTGAGATTTATTCTAGGCATGCAAGGCATGGGAATGTCAATCAAAGTGATAGGGGCAGAAATAGAACATTGGGGACCAGCTATAATTGTAAGAAATATTAATCCTGCTCTATTAACTGTGATTGTTTTATTCTGATTAAAGAAGGCACATTCTAACCTGGCTGGCAATTACATAGGACCTGGGAGCTCACCTGGAAATGCAGCCCCTCCTCCCCATCCAGGAACTGCCTATTATCATGGAAAGATTAATAGCCTTGTCGCAGAAACCAGAGGGGCCAGCCCTTTTCATAATGCTAATCCTTTTAGACAACCCCGCCCCCCATACCTCCCCGCCCCAGCCTTTGCATACCTGCAGGCCTCTGCAAATCTCCAGCCTGCATTACTTGTAAACTGCCGATTCGACACACCCTTTTGCCTATTTCCCATGTAATCTGTGTCCTTCTACCCAATATAAGCAGCTGGTTTAAGGTGGGGTAGAGAGCAGATTTCTGTGGATGACCTACTGTACTCTCATACTGCCAGCAGTATTGGAATAAACACTCATATATGATTCAACCCTGTCTCTGCTTAATTGGCTCAAGTAGTGACAGGCAGCATGGACCCATTGATTGGTTACAAAAGTGTCTTCCACATCAACAGAGTTATTAGCAAGTGGCAAAGCAGCTTTTGTAGCTCCTCTGACACCCGTATCAGGATACCACCAAGGCTGGGTGGAATGAAGGCCATCATTTGCCTGTCCCACTCCAGCTCATGTTCAATGTGAGGGTGGGGCTCTTGGAAATCCATAGTTGGATTAGGTTTGTGCAGAACTGTTTACACAGCCAATGGAATGGCCTTCCTTGATCCATTGCTGACCATCACCTCAAAAGTCAGGACAGAAGCACCCAGAACCCTATCTACACAAGACCTCTTTGAGCTCTAGAATCAAGTCACCTTGTACCTTTTCCACCCAGGCTAGATAGCACACCAGCCCGGTCTGGGATCAAAGAGAAAAGGTTCTGCCAAATCTCAACACGCTTTGTGAATCCAGAAAGTCATGAACCAGGGGTACCTATGTGAGTCCTTGGATAGGGCAACTCCTGCTCATCTCAGCTCATGCTGCTCACCACAGCCAAGCTAAGCCTCAGGGTCTTCTGTCCACACACGAAACCCACCCCAGAAAGAGCACGTCATGAAAAGATAAACTCTGCAAGGTCTTCTGATCTTTTTAACTTAAGATATATTTTTAAATCTTTAGTTTTTACCGTAAAACTTCCAAGATTCAGCTCCTTTTTCCAATAAAGCTGACCTTAAATGTTTTGAGATTAAATTGGAATATTCTAAATCTAATCAAGTTTAACTGGCTCTGAAATTGTGAGTCAGAGGGGTGTCACCTAAGCCCCGCCCTGGCTAGCTCAGTGCTCACGAACAGATATACAAAGATGAAGGGGCAGCTCGAAGGAGGCATTCTTACCTTTCCTGACTCTCAGTACCTGAAGTGGAAACAGATCCCCAAGAAGCAATTGTTTTCTTTCAAGAAATTCATCCAATAAAGTCAAGAATCCTTAAACGAACCTTCCTAATAAGCAGAAATATTGATCCACTCTTGGTAGGGAGAGTGGCGTGGGGGACGGTGTCTCTTCTGGAGTACAGAACCCAGAGGTGGCCACATGCGCAAAAGGAGGTGTCCCGCTCTGGTGGAGTGAGACCTGCGGCTTCTTTGCCCTTGGAAGAAACGACGTTAGGAGCAGGTGCATGCCCAGTGGACTAGTGGCCCTTCCATATTTGTGAGGCCAAAGAAGCAACTGCCCCTGAGCGGTGACAGTAAAAGCGGGCACAGCACCGAAAGCCCCACCCTCCCTCCACATTCCCTCCCCTTGAGCCCTGACCTCCACAAGAGAGACACTTCACTGTCACTATAAGTCTTCTCGGCAGAGTTTAGGGATGCCCCACAGCTCTTCGTTTCCACCCTCACCCCAACCTGGACAGAGAGACCTGCAGTTTCTTCATCTGCCTTCATTCTCACTGTCTGCAGATCAACTTTTAAAAAAATATATTTTTATTGATTTCAGAGAGGGAGGGAGGGAGGGAGAGAGAGAGAGAGAGAGAGAGAAAGAGAGAGAGAGAGAGAGAGGGACCGACCCCACTGGGAATTGAGCCCAAAGCTCGGGCATGTGTCCTGACATGGATGGAATTGAACTTGACTCCTGGTTCATAGGTCAACATTCAACCACTGAAACACACTGGCCGGGCATTCGATTTTATTTTTTTTTTAATTTATTTAAATCCTCATCCGAGGATTTTTACTTGATTCTAGAGAGAGAGGAAAGAAAGGAGGGAGGGAGAAGGAGAGAGAGACAAACATCAGGTTGCCTCCCATCTGCACCCCAAATCAGGAATCAAACCCACAACCTTTTGGTGTATGGGAGGACATTCCCACCAATGAAGCCACCCAGCTAGGACTCATTTTTTAAAGTGAATTATCACGGAGACTTCCACTGAAGGCAATTCTTTGAGTTCTATTTACACTTTATTAATCTCATTTCTATAGCTTCTCATTTTATCACATTCACACTGTATCCTACTGGATCTCAGCACTCGGTTCCCAAGAGGACTCTAGGCATGTGAATTCCACAGCAGCCATTGTAGAGACACATGCAGGATTCCCTTCCCCAGAAGATATATCATCCCCCAAAACCAGCAGACCACACTCTGTCTGTCATTAGCCCCTGGAGACAGAACAGTCCAAAGAAAGGTGGGTAAAATAAGCCAATAAGGACAAATAAACAAATGACAAAAGCTGGTGAGGATACGGAGAAAAAGGAACCCTCATGCACTGCTGGTGGGAATGCAGACTGTTGCAACCACTGGGGAGAACAGTATGGAGTTTCCTCAAAAAACTGAAAACGAAACTCCCATTTGACCCAGCAATCCCACTTCTAGGGATATATCCCAAGAAACCAGAAACACCAATCAGAAAGGATGTATGCACCCCTATGTTCATAGTGGCCCAATTCACCATAGCTAAGATTTGGAAACAGCCTAGGTGCCCGTCAGCAGATGAGTGGATTAAAAAACTTTGGTACATCTACACAATGGAACGCTATGCTGCTATGAAAAAAGAAGGATCAGCATGGATGGAACTGGAGAACATTATGTTAAGCGAAATAAGTCAGTCAGAGGAAGATAAATATCACCTGATATCACTCATTTATGGGATTTAATGAACAACATAAACTGATGTACAAAAACAGACCCAGAGACAGAGAAGCATCGATCAGACCATCAGACCTCAGAGGGAAGGTAGAGGAGGGTAGAAGTAAGGGGGAGAGGTCAACCAAAGGACTTGTATGCATGCATGTAAGCCTAACCAATGGACATAGACCACAGTGGGGTGGGGCATAAGTGGGAGGTGGGGGGTGGAGGGTAAGGGGAGGATAATGACACATACGTAATACCTTAATTAATAAAGAAAATAAAAAATAAAATAAAAGAACTAACAAAGCAGCCAAATAGACCACTCCACCTTCCCACCCCTCCAACCAGTGAAGGGGACAACAGAATCCTCTGTGGCTCTTCCCACATGTTTTACTGCAATGTTGAGTTTTTCTTATATCTGTTATATTGTTCTCCTAGTCTAGATGAGTGGAAATATTTTAAATAGCTCTCCAAAGGGGTGTTTTTAGTTTAGAGTTTCTTTCAAATACCTTACCACAAAATGAAATTCAGAGACATTCTGAAATTGGTAAGAAATTAAAACTGCAGACTTGATGGTGGGAACCACATGCACTGTCTCGCATATACAAGACCACTAAGTGGAGCTAACAGTGAGAACACAGAACGGCAGCTGTTGTGTGGTAAATGCCCTGGGCAGTGAGGTCCATGAGGAACTTCCAGAGCTGTGCCCACAAACCACACAGAAGGCAGAAGGGCCACTGCATCCTGCACTGGGGGCTGTGGGAGCCGAGTGTTTGTCCCTGTGCCAGGCTGAGACCCACAGGCCTACCTAAGGCTCAGACAGGGGCTGAGGGGCGCGCAGGCGGCAGTGCTGTCACTACCTGAGCACAGACCCGCCCTGGGGCACCATGTCCGCTTACAAATGTGGCTGGGAGTGTGTGCAGGGAGGCCACTTCTTAGGTGATGTGCAATATCCTTTCATTAGAGGATGAGGAAAAAATAATGTTCTTTTTCTACATGAGACAAGCCTGTTACTAACAAGTGTAATTATAATTATTTCTTCTCAAGCTTTTGAAATAAATTGGGTTCATTTAAAGGACACATGTGGACTGTACTCAAAATGTAATTTTTTCCCTCCTGAAAGATGATACTGAAAGGACAAAGGACTATCCTCCATCTTGCGGGGCTGGACAGCCTAACTCCCCTCCTCCCCTGCTGGGAGTGGCCACAAGGGTGCCAGGAATGTCCTGACTCCCCCAACCACAGTCTGAGCGGACCAATGCAGCCCAAGGACATGGCTTAGGTCCTAGTAAGGCATAACCAAAGTACTGGTCACTTCCTGATTCTTGTGCTGTGAGACCCCCGCTGAAAAACCCTGACCTAATAAGGCTATCTCTGTAACCCACGTCACTTCTCTGGGACCACCCAAATGACCCACCCTTTATAACCTATTGTTCTTGCTGGGCTCGCTCTCTCGTCTCACTGTTGTGCCAGATAGAGGCTGAGGGCCAAACCCGGGTTTGAATAAAGAAAAGGTTCTATGCTATTGCAGCCGTTTTTGGCTCCCTGGTGGTCTTTGGGGATCATGAAATCTGGGCATAACAATACCACTGGGGGTGAGTAATCTGAGTCTATGGGAAATGCAGCATGTCACCCAGAAACAATTATGCGACAATGACATGTAGGAGCAGCAAACAGTCTATCACCCTGTCCTACATCAAATGACTCCATGTAACAGCATCTTTGAAACAATGAATGCTGCGCTGACAGTTTATCCTGGTTGTCTTTTCACTGCATCTGAGAAAACAGCTGACAGTCAGGCTCCAGAAAACAGCGAAGAGGCCTGAACACTGACCTGCAGCCACTGCCTCCAGGAAGCTGTTTCCCCTCTGCTTCCCCTCCCAGTTATCAACCACCCCCAACTCCCCCTCACTCATCCCTGCTGTTTCCCCTCTGCTTCCTCTCTCAGTTAGCATCCACCCCCAACTCCCCCCTCGCTCATCCCCGCTGTTTCCCCTCTGCTTCCCCTCTCAGTAGCAACCACCCCCAACTCTCCCTCACTCATCCCCGCTGTCTCCCCTCTGTTTCCCCTCTCAGTTAGCAACCATCCCCAACTCCCCCTCACTCATCCCCTCTCCCCTCACACCGTCCCCACTTTTGTGTCCCCCCGCCCCCCCCCCGCCATTGCAGCCTGCGTACCTGCACCAGCCTCCAGGCCTCACTGATGACTGCATACTGCAGGCGATTCAGGACAAATCCATCCACCTCCCTCAGGAGCCTGACGGGGGACTGTCCGATCTTCTGCATCAGGGCGTGGGTCCTGTCCACTGTCGCAGGGGCTGTCTCCGGGTGGGGGACCAGCTCCACCAGAGGGACATAATAGGGGGGATTCACCTTGTGAGACAGGAGTGAAGACAGTTAACAGACAGCTCCAGAGTCTGGCATCATTCTGCCCACCCTGTTGGCCGCCTATATCGGATGCTCAGATGGCAGATTCCTCTCTGAAAAGGACCCTTAGATTCAGCCCCCAAAGACAGCAAACTCAAAAAACAGAGTTTTAATTCACCAAGGAGAGAGGAAAAGAAGGAATTCCAGCACTGGATTACATGGTTTTGTTTAAAGAATTATGTCCAACATAGGTAAAATATGGAGGTTCATACCACCATCCTCTACATTACAGCTATTCCAAACCCCTGACCTCTAGGGGATTTCACTGCTACCAGCTGAACACACTTCACACCGACCCGGGTCCCCTCTTCCCGAGACAGGCCCGGCAGGTCCTGCAATTCTGCCTCCGTTAGAAATGACTGACAGCATCTTCCCAAGACTTGCAGTTTGTTAACTTTCCCATGTTGAATCTCAAACACCAACCTCCCCAGTCGAACCTCACCTATAAATTGCACAGCCCCAGAACCCCTCCACAGCCTTGACCTGGGTTCAAAGTCTAGGACAGGAGGGCCTGTCCTTAGGAACAGGTCCTGATGGAAGTGCTTGTCCAGCCCAGCACTCAAATATTTGGCGATGACTGTCTTGGTTGACTTTGAGGAGCCATTCTTGAAGACTCCCAGAGAAAATTACCAGATGTCCACAGACAGCAGCACAGAACACAACCGACACCTCAGTGCTGCCTGGAGGTGGTTTCCCTTATGCCTGGGGGAAAACTGGTAGGACCTCAAGTTACCAAATAACTACAAGAAGCATCCATTTTAAAATGACTCCAACAGAAAAGAAAAAGAAAATGTATTTCCACTAGGACACTGCCTAGAAGAGGTGGCTAGTCCAAATACAGCTGTATCTTAACGGCTCCTGCTCTCAGCCTGTCCTGGTCACACTTGCTCAGCCCTCTTAGAAAGCGAGAGATGACGGTGCCTGTTTTCAAAATAAATTATAAATCATTGCCTCACTTGAATCACTGTCTCCTGCTTTAATCATTGAATTCTTATAAAAAACATTTCACCTCTGGCCTTTTTAAAAATCAGAATTATAGGAACTGGAACTGGAATTACAGGAAGATGAACTTTATCTCACTGTATAGCAGGGATGCTGGGCTCAGGGTCTCTTCGTTGTTCTAAGCTTCACGTAGCAAGCACGGATGGAGACAAAGAGTTTAAAAGCATCTTCACGAAAACTTGCTAGTTCCCTGTCTCTGTCCTCCTCGCAGGCTCTGCTCCTGCCTGTGCCCTCTCCGAGTGGGGGTGTTCCGGCTGCACCCTTACCATCCCCACGTGTCCAGACTCTCCAGGAGGTCTTGTACGCTCCTAGGGCTTCAGTGCCATCAACATACGGAGACCTCGCCGGAGTGCACCTCCCACTCCAGACCCACATTTAAATTGTGCCCTGGATCCTTTCCCTCAGACATATCACAGCCTGCCACAAATTGAACTCATGGCTCTCCACCCAGCACCTGCCTTCTTTCCAGCTCCCCGTCCGGATAAGAACACTCAACCCAGTACCATAAGAAGCATCCTTGGTCCCTGCCTCTCCCTACCTCACCCATTTCCATCAGTCTCTCTCACATCTCTCTCTCTGTCTCTCTGTCTCTCTCTCAATCAATCAATGGGAAAAATATCTTCTGGTGAGGATTAACAAAACAACAACAAAATTAAAAGCAGAAGCCTGATCACACACCTCCAGTTCAGAGTCCTGCAGCTATTCCCCAGCACCCACTATAAATGTCACAGCTACAGGGATTGGCCCTTTGCTGTGTCCCCAAGCTCAAGATGATAGGCTGCTAGGAAAGGACCTTCAGGTGTTTGGGGTCTTGGATGGGGTTATTCTTGCCATTGTGCCTCCTCAGATGATAAGGAAATTAATCCTCATTCATGCTCAGAGAAGGATCCTGACAACCATGACATGTTAAATCATAAGTTTAACATGGTGCATACTTGAGAAAAGGAAGAGAGATGAGAGAAAAACAATGTAAGTGATTCCACTACAAAGAAAATAATAGCTACTTCCTAAAATGTTCTTCCTTTTCTGACAGGGACATAGGACAAGCCTTCGCTGTTGGTCCATGAGGAAGATAGAGAAGTAAGCCCTCAAGAAATGGGGGAAACAAAGAAGAAAAGGAGATGGGTTTCTTTAAAGTAGTGGTCGCCAACCTTTCAGACCTCACAGACCACCAGTGATCCGCGGACTACCGGCTGGCAACCACTGGTTTAAAGGTTAAGCACACTGCTCCCTGGGCTGAGCCCTGTTGGAAGCACAAGAGAGGATTGTGGCACAGGGCTGTCTGAAAGCTCAGGTTGAGCTGGGCAGCATAGGAAGCCTTTCTCCATTCACCTTGTGAAAAGCCTTGCCTGACTCTGGAACAGAGCCGGAGGCATGTGATCGGATGATAGCACACCCAGGACACAGAGCCCATTTATTCTCTCTGCAGCCAATTAAAGAAGTTAACCTCAGATGAAAGGCAGGCTGTCCCTTCTCCAAAGGATCCACTCACACCCACACAGTGGGGCACTTCTGTCCAGGTAAACTCCTCTTCCTCTTACGACATGGATACAAAAACGAAGGGGTCTTTGTGCACAACTGGTTCAGAGGGTTTCATCTCTCAGTATTTTAATAATTTACATTTGTCCTCCACAGAGATAAAAACAAAAACAAAAGCAGCCCCTGTGACTAGGGAGCTGGCAATCTGGAGCAGGCAGCACTGTGCAATGTGCGAGACACATGCCCTCTCCATGCACAGCAAACCCAGAAACGGGCCGTCCCAATAACCACCTCCACGTAGACAAGTGGGTTCAGAGGTGCAGCAGAGCAGGTGCATGCATGGCAGGGAGTGCCAGACCGAAGCACCCTAGGCACCTGTGCTGGCCCGCCTGAGTGAAGCCCAGCAGCAGCCCAGCTCCGGCCTGACTGGTAACTAGGCTACGCTGTACCTTTGGGAGCTGCTCCCAGTCAGGGCCGAAATCCTTGTGGGCTGACATGTGCCATCCCAAGGCAGTTACATCTGTGGAGCACCTGTAACACACAGAGGAACACCTCTTGGATGCACTAATGAGGCCCCATAAGCCCCACAGGACCATCACACCATCACATCCCCGACTGAAATAAGGAAGGAAAAAGGGAAAACTTAATTATAAAGTCCAGCTAAAACTATTGGTGGAAACCTGGGGTGT
This sequence comes from Antrozous pallidus, assembly GCA_027563665.1. Classification (NCBI taxonomy): domain Eukaryota; kingdom Metazoa; phylum Chordata; class Mammalia; order Chiroptera; family Vespertilionidae; genus Antrozous; species Antrozous pallidus. Next base: position 11,802,309 of record CM050513.1, read on the forward strand.
CTTGATGGGCTGCTGACTTGGAATCTAAGCACCAAGACTGACTGCACCAAACTCGACCTTCAGACAGTCATTGGCAAACATTGCCCCAAATGGCCTCTACACCTCTACAGGGAGGACAGGCAGACAGGGAAAGGCAGCAAAAACAATATCAGATAGAAAGAAGGTCAGGACATGGAGAATGGTTGTATCATCCCTCTTACTTCCCCTGTTACTTTTCCCCTCTAAATCCCATTTCAACTACCTGAACACGAGAAAGCACAACCAGTGCGGAAAGGCCACTGGAAAGCTGCCCACCAGAGAACATGTGCGATGTCAAAACTCCCTGGCAGGTGGCCCTTCTGCGCAAGGGTGGAGACAGCAATCTTTCAGGGCATGAACAAGCTTCCTCTTCCTTTATCCTGTTTCCTGTCCAGACAGAGGATCCCAGTTATGGGCTCTGAGCTGAGGGCAGTGGCAAGTAAGCTGACACCCTGAGCTGCTCCTGCCTGGCCAGCAGTAACAGAAAACTCTGCAGCTCCTCAAAGGTTACCATGGGTCCTGGTCAGAGCATCAGCCGTGCACCAAAGGGGCGCACATTTGAATCTCAGTCAACAGCACATACCTGGGTGGTAGTTTCAATCCCTGGCACCAGTAGACGAATGTTCAGGAGGCAACCAATTGATGTGTCTCTCTCACATTGATGTTTCTTTCTCTCTCTGTCTCTGTCTCTGTCTCTCTCTTTGTGTGTGTGTGTGTGTGTGTGTCTCCCCCTCTTTCCTCCCCTTTCTCTGCCCCCCTCCTTCTCTCCCTTCCTTCTGCTCTCTCTAAAAATTAATGAAAAAATGTCCTCAGGTGAGGATTAACAAAACAAAAAAAAGGTTACCAACAGTTCTGGGTTCCGTAGGTACTGCTCGTCCGACTAAGGCTGAATTGTCAAAGATGCTTTTTGTCCTTTGCAGAGGTCAGTGGTATGATCAAAAGGTGAATGACACCAGCACAGAAGGAAAATGGGATAAAATTCCAAAGATGGTTAACCTGGGTGATTTGATTTCCTTTAGTTAATGTCATTTGGGTTTAAAATAATTTATAAAAGTAATGAGAGGTTAATTTTTAAACTGAGGTTTGACTGACTTTGACTATGCAGTTTGTATTTCATCAAATAAGTAAAACTCAGCAATACTGGTATGGTATGAGAGAGAGATATGTCATTATTCAATAGTCACTGATGGAGCATCTAGTCAGAGGCACTGGGCTAGCGGACAGAAGAAAGTGTGTAAGGTGTGGTCTCACCCATTGGTAATTTAAAATGGAATGAATGTAGTAAAAGTTTTTTTTTTAATTCTTTTTTATTTAAGTACTAGATAGAGGCCCAGTACACAAAATCTGTGCACTCAGCAGGGGGTTTGGGGGTCCCTCAGACCGGCCTGCGCCCTCTCGCAGTCCAGGAGCACTTGGGGGATGGGAAGCAGGCCTAAGTAGGCAGTGGGACATCCTTAGTATTGCCCCGGAAGCGAGAGAGGCTCCCACCACACCAGCCACGAGCATGGCTCAGGGCTTGAGTGAGCAGCACTCCCTCTGTGGGCGTGCACTGACCCCGGGGGCAGCTCCTATGTGGTGGTCGGATGTGCATCATAGTGACCAGTTGTTCGGTCATTTGGTCGCTTAGGTTTTTATATACATAGACAGTATACTGGTTATATTAATTTCATGTGCCAATATAGTGATTCAACATTTTCATATCTTACAATGTTATCACCTCACTAATTCTGGTCACCATGTAACTTATCACAATATTATGAACCTTTCTCCCTTTCCCCCCAGACCCTCACACCCAACCTTTCGGCACCCATCCCTTCCCTTTATGAATCTATTTCTGTTTTATTTGTTCATTTGTTTTGTAATCAAATGATATTTGTCACTCATATTTTACTTAGCATAATGCCCTTTATGTCCATCCATATTGTTGTAAATGGCAAAGCTTTACTTTTTTATGGCTGAGTAATATTCCATTATATATATGAACCATATTTTCTTTATCCATTCACTTATTAATGGACACTTGAGTTGCTTCCATATCTTGGCTATTGTAATAATAATGCTGCAATGAATTTAGGGGGTGATTTGATTTCCTTTAGTTAATGTCATTTGGGTTTAAAATAATTTATAAAAGTAATGTATCTTTTTGAAGTAGCATTTTGGATTTCTTTGGATAAATACCCCAAAGGTGGGATTGTTGGATCCTAAGTTAAATCTATTTTTAATTTTCTTAATAACCTCCATACTGTTTTCCACAGTGGTTTGCTCCAATTTGCAATCTCACCAACAATGCATGAGGGCTCACTTTTCTTCCCATCTTGACTAGCACTTGTTTGTTGACTTTTCGTATGTATTATTCATGAATTCAATTCTTTGTTTTGTTTTTGTTTGTTTGTTTATTGACTTTTTGATGACAGCCATCTGACAGGTGTGAAGTGATATGTCATTTTTTGATTTGCAGTTTCCCTGATGTTTAGTGACACTAAGCAAGTCTTATCAAAGGATTTAGGAGGTATTTTCTGAACAATTTGATTTAGTTGTTTTTCTAAACTGCCTCAGAACTAAAAACATTGGTTAAACATTGCAAGCTTTCAAGCAATGAAGCAATCGAGTACAAATCTAGTAAGTGGTTTATGGTTTTTAAGGGATTTTATGAGCATGTAAATGTCACAGAAGCAAAAACTGACATGCTGTATAAAACATCGCCTTTAGGTGCTTCATTTAAGGTTTTCATGGTGCTAATTCACCTGTATTTGAATGGCAACTAAATGTGACTGGTTTTATCCTATGGGCCTAAGTCTCTTTCATAATCATTCTTCACACTTTCCATTATACTTCAGTACAAGGATATCTAGACATCCTGAATCACAGAGTCCTTAAGTGTAGTCCAAGCCATCCCTCTTTGCCCATATAAAATCTAGCCAGCATCTCTGACTTGCTCTTTTCCTTCACCTCCATATGTCAGCCTCAGACCTCCTCACTCTAAACTACTCTTGCTCAGAAGGAAGAACATCCCTGCTCTCAGTTCTAGAGGCCCTAACCTCTCCTGGGGCCATTCCCACATGGAATGCTGTCCCAGGTTCTGTGAACTGGCTGCCCCCTCTCTGAGCCACCTTCAGAAACAGTGTCTTTACTGCATCACCACACTGCTCTGTTCCTAAACCAATCCAATTCCTCAGAGCAACTGTTTCTCTACAATACAACTCTTCCCAAGCCTTCTCACGTTCTCCTCTGACTCCCAAGTGTATATGCTCTTCCAGTTTAGCTGGTCCCCTCACAATTCTGCACACCTGATTGTAGTTCTTAGCCTAGGGTGTTTCTTATACTCTTTCCCAAACTCATACACTCTTCTCATCAGCCCAGTCATGTTCTATCTGATCTTCCCAGCCTCTTCGTGTAGCTTCTCCCGAGCCCTCACCTCCAAAGGCCTGATGGTGCTAAAGATGTGACCATCATCCTATACTGTCATACTTCTGATGACTTGAGCTAAGCTAGCTTTTCTGTCCTAACAGATCATCAGGGTTCTCCAAGGTCATGCTGAGTTCACGGTTGGGACTTGAACATCCAGCAAGTGATCCGTGATTCCTCTCTGATCCTCACACTAACACATTAATCTCAAGAAGACGAATTGAGTGCTTGCATGCCAACTTTAAACCCATTGCTTACTATGCTTCCTAATGTAGTCCTAGTGAGTAAATTTGCCCAGGTAATTACAACAGATGGGTGGAATGGACCTCCAAGAAGGAGGGGTTTGTTCTAAACTGAAATCTCAAGTAAGACTCAAAATCTGCATTTTAGCAAAACTCATCCCACATAGTACAAGTGACAGTGCATACATTATTTTAATTAGGCTTTTTCTTCAGTAGGAGAATTAATAGTTTAGTGTTCTCTTTCCTTGGTTGGACAGTGAATTACTTGAAGGTGAAAGTCTGTAAGGATTTCTTATTCTGCCCCACACTATGCATTAGGTACATATATACAATCCAAAAAAATTTTTGGATAAAATTCTTTTAGAAAATGCTGGTCTTGTACAACTCTCTAAAAATGCTAAAAACCATTAAATTGTACAATTTGAATTGTGTGGTATATGAAGTACATGTCAACAAAGCAGTTAAAAAATACTAGTGGATTAAACAAAATGTAATACTCCCCAAAACCAGAAAGAGATATGATCAACATCCAGGTTTGCCATACTCACAGGATGAGCCACAATGCACTGCTTCACATGCACTAACCCAGCAAACAGCTGGGAAGGCAAGAGGCAGGAGGTGGAGCTGCTGAGGACAACGTCATCACTGATGATTCCATCTAACTGAGCGAAAACCTTCTTCTTCAGTTCCAAGTCTTCTGGAACACATTCCTGAGGAGCACATACACAAATCACTACTCTGATCACTGCTCAGGCCCTGCGCAAAGCATCTCAAGTTCTATTCATTTCAAAACAGATCCAATTAGAAAACCACAAGCAACATTTAAGAAAAAAACAAAAAGCTACCCAACAATATGATAAATCTTGATAACTCTGGAATCTGGGTGATGTCTACTGGGAAGCTATATTCTCTAGTTTTTTGACCCACCAATTCCATGTCTGGCTATTTATCCAAAGAAATATAAAATACTAATTAAATATATATATATATATATATATATATATATACACACACACACACATATGTTTTTTGAAACATTAATTATGATAGCAAAGATATGGAAGTAACCTAGGTAACCATCGATAAATGATAAAGAATATATAATACACACAGGCCATGGAATATTATGCAACAATAAAAAAGAATAAAATCTTGCCATTTGTAACAACACAAAAGGACGTAAGAGTATTAAGTTAGGTGAAAGCAATCAGACAGAAAAAGACAAATACCACATGATTTGAGTTATATGTGGAATGTAATAACCAAAATAAATAAACAAGCAAAATAGAAACAGACTCATAGATACAGAGAACAAACTGATGGTTTCCAGATGGAAGGGTGGTTGGGGGACTGGGTAAACAGGGATTAAGAAGCACAAATTGGTAGTTACAGATTAGTCATGGAGATGTAAAGTATAGCATAAGGAATATAGTTAATAATATTACAATAACTATGTATGGTGTCAGATGGGTACTAGATTATTGGGGGGATCGCCACGTAAATTATATGTGTCTAATCACTATGTTGTGCACCTGAAACTAATATAATACTGTATGTCAACTGTAATTGAAAAACAAATTTAAGGAAAAATCCACTGACAGCTGAGGGAACACCAAGATGGCAGCATAGGTAAACACCTATTGTTCTGCCCCGCACAACGACTTAAGAACTACAACATAACAGCAGAACAGACAGCACCCAGAATCGCCAGAAAGCTGGCTGAGTGAAAACTCCACAAATAAGAGTAAAGGTGGGACGCTGAGACTCAGGAGTGGAGGGAGCGCAGCCTTTCAGATGGAAACAGGTTAGGAGCCGTCCTGGTCGCGCCCGCGGGTTGGGGCTGGGGCTGGAGCAGCAACCCCGGCCGGATTTCGCCTACGGGGAGGGCGCAGACGACCCACTGCACGGATTCCCCAGCGCCAGGCGAGGTCCGAGATCAGGGGTACATGGAGATGTCCCACTGCACAGATTCCCCAGTGCCAGGAGAGGTCCGAGGTCCAGGGGACGCACCCTGGAAGCGGGGCGCGGCAGAGGCTCCTAGTCTGCGAGAAACCTGGATGAGGCGGGGAAAAGAAGTTTCCGCGCAACGGTCGCGCAAACCCGCGACTTGCCCCCTGGAAACTTGTCTCTTGGTTCCGGAAATCATCTATTTTACAACCCTGGGCTAGACTTTGGGGGTGCAGACCCATTTGGGGAAAGGCAGAGTTGTCTGGCAAGGGGAAGAGACTAGCGGCTTTCTCTTGGAGGTGTCTGCAGCCATCCCCATCCAACAGAGACCCGCGCGCGTGAGTGCGCATAGGACGCAGCTGACACTGAGGCTGCCTTCGCAGCTCAGAGACTCTGCCCATCCAACCTGAACACAGTCTCCCTTCACAGCAAATTGGCCTGGAGGTCAAACCCTCCTAGGGCTAACAACAACAAGCTGGGTTTAAATTCAAAAATACTGTACAACCCATAAAGGATTGCAGTAAGAGTACCCACCTCAGGTAACTGGGGAGGCTGAGCCATTGTCCCTTTGAGGATATCTACCACACAAAGCAGCCACCATGCAGAGATATGGAAAGAAATCAGGGTGAAAGAAATGGAGGAGAAAAGACGACAAGACATAGAGTTCAAAACCACGGTTATAAGGCTTTTCAAGAGGCTCCTAGGAAAAGCCGATCAACTTAATGAGAATTACCAGGAAATAAACAAGACCAACCAGGAAATGAATGAGAATTACAAGGAAATGAATGAGACCCTCAAGGAAATGAACATAACCTCTGAGGATACGAACCAGAACCTCACGGATAAAAAAAAGGACCAACTAGAAATGAAGAATACACAGACTGAAATAAAAAATATTACACAAAGTCCTAAAAGCAGTCCAGAGGGCCACAAGAACCAAGTCAAAGATTTGAAATACAAAGAAGCAAAATCCACTCAGCTGGAAAAGCAAGTAACAAAAAGAATTCAGATAATTGAAGATAGCGTAAGGGGCCTCTGGGACAACCTCAAGCATGCCAACATCCAAATTATTGGGGTCCCAGAAAAAGAGAGAGAGCAAGTTAATGAAAACCTACTTGAAGAAATAGTGAATGAAAACTTCCCCCACCTGGTGAAAGAAACTGACTTAAAAGCCCAAGAAGTACACAGAACCCCAAAATATAGGAATCTAAAGAGGACCACACCAAGTTATATCATAATTAAAATGCCAAGAGCAAAAGATAAAGAGAGAATATTAAAAGCAGCAAGAGAAAAACAGTTGGTTACCTACAGGGGAGCACCCATACGATTGTCAACAGATTTCTCAACAGAAACGATGCAGGCCATATGCGAGTGGCAAGAAATATTCAAAATAATGAATAGCAAGAATCTACAACTAAGATTACTCTACGCAGAAAAGCTATCATTCAGAATTGAAGGTCAGATAAAGTGCTTCGCAGATAAGAAAAAGCTAAAGGAGTTCATCACCACCAAACCAGAATTATATGAAATGCTGAAAGATATTCTTTAAGAAGAGGAAGAAGAAAGAAAATATAAATTATGAACAACAAATACACATCTATCAACAAATGAACATAAAAATCAAGTGAATTGATAGGCTGATGAACAAGATAAACTGGTGAATATAACAGAAACATGGACATAGAGAGGGAATGGACTGACAATTCTTGGGGAGAAAAGGGTTGTGGGAAGTACAGCAAGAGATTGGACAAAAATCTTGCAACGATGGGAGAGGACATTGGGGAGGGGGAGGTGAGGGTGGAGGTGGGATAGATACAGGGTGGAGGGGAGATGTAGGGGGATAAAAAAGGGGAAACAATGTAATTAATAAACTGAACAATAAAGGGGGGAAAATCTAAAAAAAGAAAAACCAATTTAAAAAATCAAAATTTTCATAATAAAAAAGTCCTCCAACCACATGGAAAGGGAGTGTCTACAAGCAGAACTCACTCAGCAGCAAGTCAGGCAAAGTGCTCTGAACATCAGTGGTGTCATCACCACATTTTCCCCTATCTGTCATCTTCATGAAATGAACAATTATGGATTCTTTGGGAATCCATAATTCTCCAAAGGCTTTCAAGCATCCACGGATCTTTGGAAATCCTTTGGAAATATAACTTTGTTTCTAAAAAGCTGAAATTACTTGAATAGGGGTTGAGGATGAGATGTAAACTGGGATTAAATACTGCAGATAACAACCATGCTGAAATTCTCATCATGCAAAGCTGGGGTGCAAGTGACATGACACTGTCAAATACCCAGAGCCAGTCCCCAGTGAGGCATGTTCTGGAATGGGATGCCTGTGGTGGATCTCTGGCTCAGAAGCAAGCAGAACAGGTAAAGGATACTCGTTGCTTCAACCCTGCAAGTACTAGAGGCATCTTTCTCTGCCAGCCGACAGAGCTCTGGGAAATCATACCAGGGGCCACTTCATCCAAGGTGGTCCCCGAGTACTGGGAGGGAACAAGCCCTACAGGGGGGAACATCACTATTCCCAACATACTCTGGTAAATTCAGGATCATAGTTCTCAATATCAGCATCAGAATCAATGCAGTGCTCATTAAAATGCGCATTTTCAGGCTCCCACTAGACCTACTGAATCAGTCTCTGGGAGAGAATCAAGCATCTGCATTTTAATCAAACATTCTCTCGATTTTCATTCCTAATAAAGTTTGAGAGCCACTACTCTGAGGTATGGGTCCAAAGTGCAGTGTGCTACCAAATGTATCCCCAGGGCTCCTTCCTCTCTTCCCCTCCATGCAGAGACTAACCAAGTGTGCCCTGACTGGTACAGTAGCACTGTAATAGTAGTAGTAGCATAAAAACCAGCAGACAACCAGAAATGTGCAAAAGTGGAAGTGCAATGATGAAGTACTAGTAGGTATTGTATCAAAACCTTCCTCAAAAATAAAGAACATATTTTCAGGCCTAATTTAATAATATCTAATAGTTAATAATAATATCTAATGTTTTGAAATCAGCTGTGTAAATATTATTAAATGAATTCCATTTCTGTATCATCGTAAGATTTTAAAATTTAACTTGAAAAATAGGGCATCAATATTGCCTTTGTTTATACTTTTAAAAAATATAATCAAACCATGTGAAATTTTTTTGAGAACAAAAGGTCATACCAGCATCGAATCGGAAAGACGGGGAAAATGGAGTCATTTAAGAACTGTAAAGCCCATTGTGTTCAATGCCTTTATCAAATGGGGAAAAGGCTACAGTATCTGGCTGGTTTGTATTGAGTAATTCCTGGATCAGTTATGTCTGCAAGTTGGGTTAAGTTTAAATGGAGCCTTGTAGTAAAGCCAGAGACTAAGAATGATGGCGATACTGTGTAAGTTAATAAAAGAGCCCTTGTGAATGGCCCTATTGTGAGCCTGTCATGCAGCTTCTCCCTTGAAACTCTATGCCTTTCTTCAGATCATTTGATTATCAAAGAGGCAAGAAAACTTGAACCAGAGGAAACCCAAACCTGCAGTGGTGAGTTATGTAAGGCGTTTTTCTTTCCTCACCCCCTGCCTCCCCCAACCTCCCCCACCCCCGGAGCACATTGGCTTGAAGCTTTGTTGTTGTAGTAGTTGTTGTTTCTAATAGTATCCCAATTGTGCTCAATTTGCTAAGCCAGGGTTATGATACCTCCCTCACCCATGTTAAGTCTGGCATTTCCGATCTTCAGTGGGGACCCTCCCTCCCCCCGCCTTGTCTGAGAAAGGGAGACACACCGCTAACCAGGACTTTCATCACTTGCAGCAGATTACAAAGCTAAGTGAAGCCACAGGCGTCTCTTTTTCGTGTGTGCTGAGTGGAAAGGCAGGGACAAGATCAAACAATGAGGCAGCTGACAGCTTAGCAGCCAAGTAGCCAAGTGTTCTCTCTGAACCGCGGCAATGTGACCAGGTAGGAACATCCCACCCAACCCCATGCATTCTCAACTCGATGGTGACTTTCAAGGTCTTTTCTAGAGAAAGCCACCAAATGTGAAGTGTTGGCAAAAGCTCCATCACTACGCAAGGTAATGAGCTAGTTTGCTAAAACTATAACAGCACTTTCAAAGCAATGACTATTATTTGTGTTTTGTTTGAGGTGGAGGGAGATGATATTATGCAAAACCCACTCTGACAAACAAAACAAAACCTTGGGGATGAGGTCACAGTGAGAAAGACACAGTGTAACAAGTATCACAACGATCGCTGGTACATCAAAAGGAGGTCAATCAAGTTAGGCAGCACCAGGTGGTTAAAAGGTGGGATTGAGTTTAAATACTCCCTTTCCCCTTTCCATCTTGAAAGGAAGAAACTGAATGATGGTATTATAGGTGTAACATTAATTCCCTCTCACTTACTTACATTTATAAAAGTAAATTCTATATAATAAAAGGCTAATATGCAAATAGACTGAACGGTGGAACCACTAGAACAACTGAACAACCAAACAATCGGTCACTATGATGTGCACTGACCACTAGGGGGCGTGTACTGAACATGGCAGGTGTTGGCCATGGTGGGATGGTGGAGCAGGAGAGTGGAGAGGCAAGCCCAAGGTGAGGCCCCGGTTGCCATCATCCAGGGGAGCTTCTGGTGGTTACCGAAAATTCTTTACTCTCGCATGCTGTGGTCCCACCCAATGCTTGTACCCACTGCCAGCACCGGCCCCACTCGCACCCACTGCTGGTGCTGGGGACCAGTCCTGACCACGTGGTGCCATCACTGGGCGCTAGCAGCAGCTGTTGGCCCTGATCGCCCCTCAGGGCTTCTCCAATTGGGGCGGCAGCTGCCACTCACATTCACTGATGGTGCTGACTTCCTTTGCACCCACGGCTGGCACCAGCCCAATCGCTTTGTGTCATCAGCGGGTGTGAGTGGGCCAGCTCCATCAGTGCAAGGGAGCAGCTGCAGGTGCAGCGCTGCTGCCAGACGAGGGACTCGGCCTCTGTGGGAGGGGCCGGGTGGGTGTGCAGAAATGGGCCGAGACCCGCCCTTGTGCCCACCGCAGCCTCATGGCCCACAGGTCCTCTCAAGGTGGCACAATTCATGCACTGGGCCCCCAGTCGTTTATAAAGATCCTTGTTTTATTAATAATAAAGCTTACTTATGACCGCACTCAACTCATCAGGGCTGTTTTAGGGAAGCAGCGGGCCACGGAAAATCAGCCCTGGATCACTCCCAGAAAGGAAGGGCTACATGAGAACTCAGATATGAGGTTTGCCCACTTGCTGTGCAACAATATGCATTTTCCAAAACAAATATTTTCATGGGGAAAGTGAAATTTCATTGATTTTTTAAAAATCCACTCAGAAATTTTAGATAGGCATCCTGTTGCTAGAAAAATCTACATTCGCTCATGCAAAATATCTGGAAACAATCTTCAGTGTGCATTCCAGAAAGAAAGAAAAAAACTTAAATTGGAAGACTTTAGTACCAAAGGTATTTTACATAAAAAGAAATTATATTAGCCTATTTTAGGGAGAAAGACATAGAAAGAAAAAAAAAAAAGATGAGCTCAAATCCTGTTGTAATCATGGCAGAGGGCAATTCTTTCTCAAGTTGAAGATGAAAGTGCTCCACATAATACAGTCTGTTCAGTAGCACTAATTAAACCTCTGACTTCAATGTGGCTCATCATCATCAGCAAGGTCTGGTGAATACAGTGGGTGGGTTAATAGTTCCCAGGCAAGATCTTTTAATGTGTCTTTAAGTGGTTTTGAAGTGTGTGATGGTGCATCGTCATGCAGCAAAATTACTTTGCAGTGTCTTTGGAACATTCTGGTCATTTCACAATCAAAGTGTGGTTAAATTGATTATTTGTTGTTGGTAGTGATCAGGATTAACAATTTCATCTGGTTTTAGAAGCTCATAATACACCACACCTTCCTGATCCCACCAAACGCAGAACATTGTCTTCTTTCCCAAACGATTTGGCTTTGCAGTCGATGTTGACAGTTGAAATGGATCAACCCATGATTTTGTGCATTTGGGATTCTCAAAATAAATCCACTTTTCATCGCCAGTCACAATTCGATGCAAAAAAATGACCTTTTATGCCGTTGAAGCAACATTTTATTGATGACTTTTCCGTTTTCCATTTGTCTTTTGTTCAGTTGATGTGGCACCCATTGTCCTTCCTTTAAAATCTTTCTCATTGCTTGTAAATTATCAGAAATTGTTTGCTGAGCAATGTTTAATCTTTCTGCAAATTGCTTTTGAGTTTAACATGCATCTTTATCCTATAATGCTTATAATTGTTGGTCTTCAAACTTTTTTGGTTGACCTGGACATTCTTTGTCTTTCACACTGAAATTCTCACTTTTAAAGCATTTAAACTAGCGTTCACAAGTATCTTGAGATGGAGCAGTTTCACCTTCAGTTTCCCAAAGTATGCAGCAGCACTTTTATTTAGCACAAAATTATACATTTTTAAGTGTAAAAATATCTATGATGTTAACACCTTCAGAAAATTTGACATATGAAGTTTTGAAGCTTGTGGTCAATACAACAAAATAACATACATATCAAATCATATGTATATATCAACATATGTGTAACTCCATCTACTGAAAAAAAACAACACCAACTTCATTATTAACTGGTACACCTAGTTTGCTTGCCTCTTCTTATTCTATTAAACTTTCAGAAAGTCACCAAGTAGTGTGCTCCTTGCCAGACACTATATAAAAAGGCATGTTCTGTCACCCCTTGGTCCTTAAACGAGTCTTCTCTACCCGATAAGCATGAAGTTTTCTAAGAAGAATCAAAGTCAAGCTAAGGTGTGGTGGGATTCCTACTTCAAAGACCTGCATCATCAGGCCATGTAAAACTGGTAGAGAGATGCTCAGAAACAGCTCTGTTTAATAGCAGTTCTGATATTTTTACCTCTCATTCAGAAAAAAAAGGGGGGAAATTTAGAAACATAGCTAATATAAATAAAAATAAATAAATAAGTTGTGTCTTCATTTTTATTTAATTCAGAATATTTTTACCTTTCTCTGAGATTTCTTCTTGGATCCATGTGTTATTCAGAAGTATATTGCTTATTCTTCACATATGCAGGAATTTCCCAGTTAGCTTTATGTTACTGATTTACACACACACACTAGAGGCCCGTTGGATGGAGATTCATGCCATAGGCCTTCCTTCCCCTGGCTGCCAGCACCAGCTTTCCTCCGGCACCCAGGACCCAGGCCTTCACTCTGGCCACCACCTTCCATCTTCGCTCTGGCTGGAGCCTTAAGTGTTCACTCCAGCAGAAGCCTTCAGTGTTCGCTCTGGCTAGAACCTTCAGTCTTCTCCACTCCAGCTGGAGTGCTGCTCCTGTAGTTTCCTCTGCCCCTATCCTCCCCCTCATAGCAGATGTCCCACCCTGCCCGGCCACCTCCGCACCTGCATATGCAAATTGACCCACCATCTTTGTTGGGTTAATTTACATACTCACTCCTGATTGGCAGGAGGGTGTCACAGCAGTATGGTCAATTTGCATATATCACTTTTACTAGTGTGGATACATATATATACACTAGAGGCCCTATGCACAAAATTCGTGCAAGGGCCTTAGGCCACTGCTGTGGCCCCCAACCACTGTGGCTTTGTCTGGAAGGACATCTGGTCTAATTGGCATATTACCCATTTATTATATATATATATATATATATATATATATACACACACACACACACACACATACACACACACACACATACACACCACATATGTATATATCTTTGTTTGCTTGTTTATCAGTTTGTCTTGTGTTTATTAAAAAGTGACCTTTGGCCTTTAATATAATTTAGCTAAAAATAGCTTCTCAGCAGATTTTCCCAATAGGTACCACAACAGCTATTTTTTAAAAAAGTAAACATATATAACCCTGAAAATAAAGGTGATTAGGCACCTTTGGGTTTTTTTTTTTTTCCAGTTAAAAAAATATAGTATGTATGCTAATAAAAATTTCTCCCATAAAACTAATAGAAACTTGTGGAAATATGATAGACTGGAAAACCTAAAAGTCTTCCCTCCACAAATACTGTATAACTTTGTATAAAACAAATCATCCATTTAAATGAATAGCTGAGCTCTCATATTAGCACATGAATTTCCTGTTTTCAATTTCATTGATTTATGCACTAATTCTTATTATTTCTTTTCTTCTGCTTGTTTTGGATTTAACTTGGTCTTCCTTTGCTAGTTTCCTAAAGTAGAAACCTACATTATTGATTTTAGATCTTTCTCCTTTTCTCATATATGCATTCAAGGCTATAAATTTCTCTCTAAGCAATGCATTCCACAAGTTTCAGTAAGTTGTATCTTCATTTTTATTTAATTCAGAATATTTTTACCTTTCTCTGAGATTTCTTTTTAGATCCATGTGTTATTCAGAAGTGTGTTGCCTATTCTTCACATATGTGGAAATTTCTCAGCTTTATGTTATTGATTACTAGTCTAATTTCATTGTGGTCTGAGAGTAAACAATGCATAATTTCTATTCTTTTAAATTTGTTAAAGTGTGTTTTATGGCGCAGAATGGAATATACCTTGATAAATGTGTTAAATATGAGCTTGATAAAGTGTATTCCACTGTTGTTGGATGAAGAATTATACAGTTGTCAATTATATTCAGTTGGTTGATAGTGTTATTAAATTCAATTGTGTCTTTATTAATTTTCTGGCTGTTGGATGTCTCAATTTCTGGTAAAGGGGTGTGAAGTCTCAAATTATGGTAGTAGATTCATCTATTTTTCCTTGCAATTCTATCCTTTTTTGCACCATATAGTTTGACTTTCTGTTGTTAAGTGCATATGTACTAAGAACTGTTATGTTTTATTTATCATTATCTCTTCTTTATCATTATGTAATGTCCTTCTTTATCCTTGATAACTTTCCTTGCTATGAAGCCTACTGTCTGAAATTAGTATAGCTCTCCTGTTTTCCTTTGGTTAGTGTTAACATTTTCCTAGATCCATTTGCTTTTCATCTATATGCATCTTTATATTTAAAGTGGGTTATATACAATACTAGAGAGCCGGTGCATGAAATTCGTGCATGGAGGGCAGAGGGGTCCCTCAGCCCAGCTTGCACTTCTCCAATCTGGGACCCCTCTAGGAATGTCTGACTGCCTGTTTAGGCCAGATTCCAGTAGGATCAGGCCTAAACTGGCAGTTGGACATCCCTCTCACAATCCAGGACTGTGTCTCCCAATTGCTCGCCTGCCTGCCTTCCTGATTGCCCATAACAGCTTCTGCCTGCCAGCCTGATCATCCCCTAACCACTCCCTTGCCAGCCTGATGGATGCCTACCTGCACCCCTGCCAGCCTGTTTGCCCCTAACTGCCCTCCTCTGCAGGGCCTGGTCACCCTTAATTGCCCTTCCCTGCAGGCCCGGTCACCCCCAACTTCCCTCCTCTGCCAGCCTGGTCCCTCCCAACTGCCCTCCCTTTCTGGCCATCTTGTGGTGGCCATTTTGTGTCCACATGGGGGCAGGATCTTTCACCACATGGGAGCAGCCATCTTGTGTGTTGGAGTGATGGTCAATCTGCATATTACTCTTTTATTAGATAGAATAGAGGCCTGGTGCATGGGTAGGGGCTGGCTGGTTTGCCCTGAAGGCTGTCCTGGATCAGGGTGAAGGTTCCCTTGGGGCGAGGGGAGGCCTGGGCGAGGGGTCTGTGGTGGAGGTGCCGGCCACGCCTCCTAGCGACCCAAGTGGAGGCCCTGGTATCTGGAATTTATTTATCTTCTACAATTGAAACTTTGCAGCCTGGAGTGGAGGCAAGCCTTCTGTTCTCTCTGTGGCAGCAGCCATTTCTGTTGGGATTTATGTATCTTCTATCATTGAAACTTTGTAGCCTTAAGTGGAGGCCAAGGCAGGCCAGGGCTGTGGAAAGCCTGGCTTCCTCCATCACCAGGGGCAACCCCAGTCTCCTGCTCTCTCCAGCTCCATGGCTGCCGCCATTTTTGTTGGGATTTATTTATCTTCTATAATTGAAACTTTATAGCCTTGAGTGGAGGCCTGGACCGGCCAGGGTGTATGGAAAACTTGGCTTCCACCATTGCCGGGGAAACCCAAGTCTTCCTCCTGCTCTCTCCATGGCTGCAGCCATATTGTTTGGGATTAATTTGCATATTTGCTCCTGATCTGATTGGCTGGTGGGTATGGCTTGTGGGTGTAGCAGATGTATGGTCAATTTGCAAATTGCTCTTTTATTAGATAGGCTACTGTAATATTGTTTTGTGATCCACTCTGACAATATGTCTTTTAATTGGTGCATTTAGACCATTAACATGAAAAGGAAGTATTGATATAATTTGGGTTAATATCTCCCACATTAATTACTATTTTCTATTTGTTGCCCTTTTTCCTATTTTTTTGTTTTCCTCTTTCTCTGCCTTTTGTGATTTTAATTGAGCATTTTATACAATTCCATTTTCTCTCTCTTAGAAAATCAGTTGTACTTTCTAAACTTTTTTCAATAGTTGTCCCTAGAGTATGCTATATAAATTTACAACTACTTGAAGTCCACTTTCAAGTAACAGGATATCAATTCATAGGAGTGTTAGTACTTATAATAACAAAATATTCTTTCTTCCTATCCCTTCCATCATTACAGCCATTAATTTCATCCATACTAATAACAGGGGAATATGCAAACTGTTCAGGACACTGTCACAGTAATAATCAAACAGCAGGCTGCATGGGCTGAGTGTGGGATGATCAAATGACAAAACAGCAGGCTGCATGGAGCGACCAGGCCAGCAGGGGGGCAGTTGGGAGCGATCAGGCCAGCAGTGTGGGCAGTTGGGGGCGACCATGCTGGTTGGGTGGGGCAAGGAAGTTAGGGGTGATCAGGCCAGCAGGCAGATGTGGTTAGGGGTGATCAGGCTGGCCGGGGGTGGGGGGTGGGGACAATTAGAGGCAATTTTTTTTTTAACCAAAAACATCTTTATTGACAAGTTATAGCACAATGGGCTTCACAAAATAACAGAAATAAGACAGTCTCAAGACATGGAGTGTAACATTGCAGCAAACAGATTAATTAATACTCTTCATTCTCATCCTTTCCCTCAGCACTATCAGCTCCAACTTCCTCATAATCCTTCTCAAGGGCAGCCATGTCCTCACGGGCCTCACAAAACTCTCCTTCCTCCATGCCCTCACCACGTACCAGTGGACAAAGGCACGCTTGGCATACATGAGGTCAAAACTTGTGGTCCAGGCGAGCCCAGGTTTAAGCAATAGCTGTGGTGTTGCTCAGCATGCACACAGCTCGCTGTACTCTGGCCAGGTCTCCATCAGGTACCACAGTGGGAGGCTGGTAATTAATGCCAACTTTGAAGCCAGTGGGGCACCAGTCCACAAAGTGGATGGTACTTTTGGTCTTAATGGTGGAAATGGCAGCATTGATATCTTTGGGAACCACATCACCACAATAAAATAGACAAACAAGCCATGTATTTACCACGGCGAGGGTCACATTTCAACATCTGGTTAGCTGGCTCAAAACATGCATTAGTGAGCTCTGTTACAGTTAGTTGTTCGTGATAGGCTTTCTCAGCAGATATGACAGGGGCATAAGTGGCCAGAAGGAAGTGGATGCAGGGGTAGGGCACCAGGTTGGTCTGGAATTCGATCAGGGCTCCATCAAACCTAAGGGAAGCAGTGATGGAAGACACAATCTGGCTAATAAGGCGGTTAAGGTTAGTGTAGGTTGGGCGCTCAATACTGAGATTTCTTTGACAGATGTCATAGATAGCCTCATTGTCAACCATGAAAACACAGTCAGAGTGCTCCAGGGTGGCATGGGTGGTGAAGATGGAGTTGTAGGGCTCAACTACAGATGTGGAAACCTGGGGTGCTGGATAAATGGAGAACTCCAGCTTGGACTTCTTGCCATATTCGGCAGAGAGGTGTTCTATCAGCAGGGAGGTGAACCCAGAACCAGTTCCCCCACCAAAGCTGTGGAAGATCAAGAAGCCCTGAAGACCTGTGCACTGGTCAGCTACTTTCCGAATTTGGTCCAGGATTGGGCCTAAACTGGCGTCAGACATCCCCTGAGGTGTCCTGGATTGGAGCGGTGCAGACTGGGCTGAGGGAACACCCCACACAAATTTTGTGCACCAGGCTTCTAGTTTATATATAAGCATACACATCTAATATATATGATATATGCATAAGCATATATAATCAAATACATTGTTGCCATTATTTTGAATTGTCACGTTATGTTAATTAAGAAAAATAAAAAGTTTTTATTTACCTTTACTTATTCCTTTTTCTTTAGGCTTTCTTTCTTGCTGCCTTTCTTTATGTAGATCTGAGTTTCTGACCTCTCTCTCTCAAGAATATTTTTTAACATTTCTAAATGTCCAGTTCACTAAAATATTTGCAAATCATATTTCTGACAAAGCACATAACCAGAATACATAAAGAACTCTCAATGCCAAACAGTGAGATAACCAACCTAGGTCCCTGTTTTTTAAAAAAAAAAATAGGCCAAAGACCTAAGTAGATACTTCACCAAAAAGTTATGGATGGTAGACAATCATGTGCAAAGGTCCTCAACAGTGTCTGTGATCAGACAAATGCAAATTAAAACCTCGATGATACACCACTGCCTTCTGATTAGAACGAAAATGAAAAAGACAACAGCAACTTCTGTCCAGGAGGCAGAACAACAGGATTCGCTTACAGAGCTGGTGGGCATACAACATGGCACAGGCACTGTGGAAAACAGTTCTGCAGTTTCTTACGTTAAACATACAGGCACGTACTCCATAGTTAATGGAAATAAAAATGTATGTGCACATAAAAAGCTATATGGTCAGTGTCTACAGCCTCTTTATTAAAAGTCACCCAAATACAGCCCTGGCCAGTGTTTCTCAATGGTTAGAGTGACATCCCAGGCACTGAAGAGTCACAGGTTCCATTCCTAGTCAAGAGCATGTATCTGGGGTGCAGGTTCGATCCCTGGCCTGGCCGGGTGCATGTGGGAGGCAACCAATTGATGTGTCTCTCTCACATCCATGTTTGTCTCTCCCTCCCTCCTTCCTTTTCCCTTTCCTCTACCACCTACCTCCTTTCCTTCCTTCCACTGTCTAAAAATCAATGGAAAAAAATATCCTCAGGTGAGGATTAATAATAATAAAAAAAAACTAAAGAAGAGGAAACAAGCTGCTGATTCACATAATAATGTGTTTACTTACTAGTAAACACCCTTTGCTAAAGGAAAAAAACCAGTCTACACATTATATTATGCAACTTAAAAAAAATCAACCAGGATGTGGGGGAGCCTAAAATGAACTTCAGGCTGTGACAACTGAATTACATATCACACTCAGATGAGTGGGTAAGAAAGGAGCTAGAAAATGTAGAACTTGGTAGCATTGGATGCTTTTTCATCACTACCAATCTCGGAGGCAAAAATAATAAAGAGCTGGTCTCTTCTTAAGAGATCAATAAGTAAATCTATGGAAGAGTAGCATATGTACAAGAAACCATACACAAGTGTGCAGCCATGTGAGTTTTCACAAAGTGAACACACTGTGTAACCAGCATACGAATCCTTTCTGGCAGTCCAGAAGCCTCCTCCTCACTGCAAGGGTGCTTTCCCAAGAGTAGTCACTGTCTTGATTTCCATAGCCAGCTATTGTTTTATTTTTTAGTTCTCTGAATTCTAATAAGCTTTCTCATCTTTTATATATGTATTGACTATTTGGTTTGCCTCTATGAATTGCCTTTGCCCATTTTATTATTGAGTTCTTTTTCTTACTGAGTTACATTTCTTTCAATATAATTTGGACATTGCAAATGTCCTTGAAAAAAGACAACAGCAACTTCTGTCCAGGAGGCAGAACAACAGGATTCGCTACTGGGTCTGCTGCTTATCTTTTGATTTTGTTCACAGTATCCCTTGTCCTACAGAGGTTTAATTTTTACAAATCCATCATTTGTTCCTCTGGGTCCATGAAAGTCCTTCTTTCTCAATGTTACAGGACCTATACTATCTTTTTGAACATTTTACAATTTTAAAAATGTTTATTTAACCCATCCAATATTTATTTTTGTGTTTATTTTTATATATAGCATATAGTAAATTTTTATCATCTTTGTTAAAAAGATGGTGGTTCCAGATACCAATCCTTCTTTAGACAATAAGTTTGAGCACTAGGGCAAATGTTGGCATGACATCAAGCTGACATGGACCTGACTTCAAACAGCTCACAACTAAGTAGACAAACACCCAAATAAATAAATCACCACAGTGTAGCATAATTCGTTTCATAATAAGTGGTTCAGCAATAGGATAAAACCTAATAAATTCTGTTGGGAGAAGGGGAGGAGAGAGAGGAAAGAAAGGAATCACTTAAGACCTCGGAGAAAGACTTTACATCTATCATATAATCAGAACAGGGCCTTTCCCAAAGCACAGTTGTGTCTGTGGGCCTTTAAAGAGCTCAGTTTGGTGAGACAGTGAGTGGAAAAGATGTGGCAAGAGATAAGTAGGGAATACAACACAGAGATCTTGGGGATCATGTCAAGGGGCAAATATTATATCCTGTCGACAGTAAGAAATGAATTAGGGTTTGAAATGAAGAAATACTGATCATAATGGCCATTTGGAAAGAATAAATCAACGGCAAAAGAGAAAAAGAAGAAGAGAAAGATTCCATGACTATTCCAAAAAGTGAAATCATTTACTTGACTTGGGAAATCTGGGAGTAGGTAGTCTGGAAGAGTTTGGATTCCAGGCTTCTGGCTTGGGTAAACCAGTATATGCTAGTGGAAATATCTCAAGCATCATGACACAGATTCTTCTGAGTAGGTGGATTTTAGGACACCCTTTCAGCATTCACACAATAAAAAGCAAAGACCAAATCTGTTGCATGAAAACAGAGAAACAACAAAAAAAACTATGACAGGTTTGACCATTGCCCAAAAATGTGTTCTGGAATCCAGTGAGGCCTATTAATGAAGAGTGGTATTTTCATTGACTGACCAACATGAATATTTGCTGAGCAGCCTCAATTACTGGGGTGCCATTACATACCAATATAAGCCATTTTGCAGCCTAGATTTAAAACAAAAACTAAGTAGCTGTTTCACTCCTGACCATATTTTCAAAAAGAGACCACAACTTTCATCCACTTGGCATTATGTAGGTCTGTAAGCCAGGGTTCTTGTTTCAAGGGAAGGTCAGGCAGAGCTTCAAGTTTGGCAGTTCACCTAAATATGGTCAACTACAGAGAAAGAGCCTACTGAGTTTCTCCTTTCCTATAGTAATAGGCAAATAATGTTTTTCTAATAGTTGCAAGAAATGTGCATTTGCAAAACCTTCATAATAAAAAATACAGCCAAGATCAGTTAAATTAACCTTAAATGTGCAAAAGGATAAGTACTCACTGCAAGAAAAAAATTTGTAATTATGTGTAGTGATGGATGTTAACTACAATTTCTGTGGTGAACATTTCACAATATACACAAATATACACAAATCATATGTATGTTAACACTAACATATCTGTAACACTTATATCAATTATACGTCAATTTAAAAAACTGTCACGTGGAGGGAGGGAACCAAGATGGCGGCATAGGTAAACACCTATCTTACTGTCCCACACAGCAATTTCAAAACTACAAGTTAACAAAAGAACAAACACCATCCAGAATCACCGGAAAGCTGGCTAAGTGAAAATTCCACAAATAAAAGAGAAGATAGGACACTGTGAGTTGGAAGAGCGGCAGCGGACAGCGTTGAAGATATGCGCGGAGAGAGGTTTGGAGCGCGCGCCAGCGGAGAGGGTGGGCGGCTGAAAACCAGCCAGTTTTCTCAAACGGGGGAGACAAAGACGTCCCACTGTACTGATTCCCCAGCTCCAGGCAAAGTCCAGGGAACCCACAATCATACGGGGTAAAAACTGGACAGTGGAAGGGCACGCCGAAGCTCGGGAGCTGCAGGGGCCTGCCGGCTTGTGGAAAAGGCGAGCTTGTGCAGAGTGTGCATGAACTTGGGAACAGCGCAGCTGCGTGACCACGCACAGAACGCTCGTGACTTGCTCTCTCGTTCGGGAAACCATCAGACTGCATTGTTTTGCGACCCTGGGTGAGACGTTGGGTGAGCTGACTCATTTGGGGAGAGGCTGAATTCTCCAGCAGATGGTGGAGCTCGGCAGCGGCTCTCTCTCAGAGGTGCTGGTGGCCATTGCAACCCGACACAGAGACCCTGGGGCTACATAGGGCAGAGCTGACGCTGCCTGCTTGGCCCAGAGACTCCACCCATCCAACCTGAGCACAGATGAACGTCACAGACAATTGGCCTGGAGGTCAACCCTTCCAAGTGCTAACAATGATTAATCTAGGCTTAACTTCAACAAGACTGTGAAACCCATATCCACCTCAGGTAACTAGGGAGGCTGAGCCACTGTCCCTTAGAGGACATCTACCACACAAATAAACCAGACCTATGAGGAAATAAACAAGACCTACGAGGAAATGAACAAGACCTGAGAGGAAATGAACAAGACCTACAAGGAAAGAATGAGACCTACAAGGAAATGAACAAGACCTGCGAGGAAATGAACAAGACCTACAAGGAAAGAATGAGACCTACAAGGAAATGAACAAGACCTGCAAGGAAATGAACAAGACCTACAAGGAAAGAATGATACCTACAGGGAAATGAACAAGACCTACAAGGATATGAACGAGACGCTCAAGGATATGAAAAAGGACCAACCAGAAATTAAGCATACACTGACTGAAATAAAAAATATTATACAAAGACCTAAAAATACTCTAGAGCACCCCAAGAACCAAGTTAAAGATTTGAAATACCAAGAGGTAAAATCCACTCAGCTGAAAAAGCAAGAAACCAAAAGAATCCAAAAATTGAAGATAGTGTAAGGGGCCTCTGGGACGACCTCAAGCATACCAACATCCGAATTATAGGGGTGGCAGAAAAAGAGAGAGCAAGACAATGAAAACCTATTTGAAGAAATAGTGACCGAAAACTTCCCACACCTGGTGAAAGAAATTGACTTAGGAGTCCAAGAAGCGCACCAAACCCCAATATATAGGAACCCTAAGAGGACCACTCTAAGGTACATCATAATTAAAATGCCAAAAGCAAAAGACAAAGAGCGAATATTAAAAGCAGCAAGAGAAAAAGTTAGTTTTTGATAAAAACTCTCAGCAAAGTGGTAATAGAGGAATCACACCTCAAAATAATAAAGGTCATATATTACAAACGTAGGGCCAACATCATACTCAATGGCAAAAATAAAAGCATTCCTACAAACAGGAACAAGATAGGGCAGTCCACTTTAACCATTCTTATTCAACACTAGAAGCCCGGTACACAAAATTCGTGCATGGGGGAAAGGGGTGTGTCCCTAAGCCCATCCTGTACCCTCTCACAATCCAGGACCTCTCAGGAGATGCCTGACTCTGACTGCTGGTTTAGGTCCAATCTCAACTGGGCCTAAACTGGCAGTTGGACATCCCTCTTGCAATCTGGGACCACTGACTTCTAACTGCTCACCTTCCTGCCTGATCTTCGAAGAAACCATAGGGAGCAAAATCTTACTTACCTCTCATAGCAATATGTTTACTGATACATCTCATGACTTAGGGCAAAAAAAACTAAGGAGAAAATAAACAAATGGGACCACATCAAAATAAAAAGCTTCTGCACAGCAAAAGAAAAAAATCATCAATAAAATTACAAGAGAGAGAGAACCAAGATGGCGGCATAGGTAAACACCTATCTTGCTGTCCCACACAACAATTCTAAAACTAAAACTTAAGAACAGAACAAACATTATTCAGAATCACTGGAAAGCTGGCTGAGTGAAAATTCCACAAATAAAAGTAAAGATAGGACACTGTGACACAGAGGAGTGGCAGAGCGCAGCATTAAAGATACGCACAGAGAGAGGTTTGGAGTCCTGCGCGCCCCAACAGAAAGGGCGGGCGGCTGCAAATTCGGCTGGTTTTCTCCAACGGGGAGGGTGGAGGCGTCCCACTGCACTGATTCCCCAATTCCAGGCGAGGTCCGGGGAGCCCACACTCATACGGGGCAGAACTGGGCAGTGGGAAAACATGCTGAAGGCTGGTGTGGCAGAGGTCTGCGAGCCTGTGGAGAGTGTGTAGAACTTGGAACAGCAGATTGGGTGTAAACTTGGGAACAGAAGTGCACGACTGAGCAGAGAGGACTAGTGACTTGCTCCCTCGTTTGGTGGACCACCGGAATGCATTGTGTTGCAACCCTGAGTGAGACTTTGGGGGTGCAGACTCATTTGGGGAGAGGCTGAGTTGTCTGGCAGCGGGTGATCGGTGGCGGCTTTCTCTCAGAGGCACGTGCAGCCGTTACCACCCAGCACAGAGACCCTGGTGCTACATAGAGCGGAGCTGACGCTGCCTGCTCAGCTCAGAGACTCTGCCCATCCAACCTGAACACAGCTGACTCTCACAATCAAGTGGCCTGGAGGTCAAACCCTTCTAGTGCTAACAATAGCTGGGCTTAACTTTAACAATACTGTACAACCCATAAAGGGCTGCAGCAAGAGTATCCACCTCAGGTAACTGGGGAGGCTGAACCACTGTGCCTTATAGGACATCTACCACACAAAGCTACTCGACCAACTCAGGAAAGCAGCCACCATGCAGAGACATGGAAAGAAATCAGATGTGAAAGAAATGGAGGGAAAAAAAATGATTGGGCATAGAGTTCAAAACCACAGTTAAAAGGCTTCTCAAGAGGCACCTAGAAAAGGTTGAGATCTACAAGGAAATCAACCAGACCTACAATGATATGAAAAAGGACCAACTAGAAATTAAGCATATACTGACTGAAATAAAAAATATTATACAAAGACCTAAAAACAGTCAAGATGACCGCAAGAACCAAGTCGAATATTTGAAATACAAAGAATCAAAATCCACTCAGCCGGAAAAGCAAGAAGCAAAAGGAATCCAAATAATTGAAGGTAGTGTAAGGGGCCTCTGGGACAACCTCAAGCATACCAACATTGGAATTATAGGGATGCCAGAAATATAGAGAGAGCAAGATAACAAAAACCTACTTGAAGAAATAGTGACTGAAAACTTCCCACACCTGGTGAAAGAAATTGATTTAAAAGCCCAAGAAGTAGAGAACCAAGATGGCGGCATAGGTAAACACCTATCTTGCCGTCATACTCAGCAATTTTAAAACTACAACTTAACGAAAGAACAAACACCATCCAGAATCATCGGAAAGCTGGCTGAGTGAAAATTCCACATATAAAAGTGAAGATAAGACACTGTGACTCGGAGGAGCGGTGGCGGACAGCATTGAAGATACGTGCGGAGAGAGGTTTGGAGCGCGCGTGCCAGCAAACAGAGCGGGTGGCTGAAAACCGGGAGTTTTCTTGAACGGGGTAGACAAAGACATCCCACTGAACTGATTATCCAGCTCTGAGCGAAGTTCAGGGAACCCACAATCATATGAGGTAAAAACTGGACAGTGGGTGGGCACACTGAAGGTCAGGTGCTGCAGGGGTCTGCCGGCTTGTGGAGAAGGCGAGCTTGTGTGGAGTGCGCGGGAACTTGGGAACAGCACAGCTGCCTGACCTCGCAGAGAGCACTCGTGACTTGCTCTTTTATTTAGGAAACCGTCAGACTGCTTTATTTTACAAGCCTGGATGAGATGTTGGGTGTGCAGACTCATTTGGGGAGAGTCTGAATTCCCCGGCAGCCAGTGGAGCTCGGCAGCGGCTCTCTGTCAGAGGTGCTGGCGGCCACTGCCCCTGGCACAGAGTCCCTGGGGCTGCATAGGGCGGAGCACAGCTGAACTTAACAGATAATTGGCCTGGAGGTCAACCCCTCCAAGTGCTAACAACGATTAACCTGAGCTTAACTTCAGCAAGACTGTGCAACCCATATCCACTTCAGGTAACTGGGGAGACTGAGCCACTGTCCCTTGTAGGACATCTACCACACAAAGCTAATTGACCAACTCAGGGAAGCAGCCACCATGCAAAGACATGGAAAGAAATCAGATGTGAAAGAAATGGAGGGGAAAAAAATGACTGGACATGGAATTCAAAACCACGGTTATCGGGCTTATAAAGAGGCTCCTAGAAAAGATCAAGACCTACAAGGAAATAAGCAAGACCTACAAGGATATGAATGAGACCTGCAAGGAAATGATCAAGACCAACGTGGAAATGAATGAGTCCTACAAGGAAATGTAGGAGACCCTGAAGGATATAAAGGAGACTCTCAAGGATATGAAAAAGGACCAACCAGAAATTAAGCATACACTGACTGAAATAAAAAATATTATACAAAGACCTAAAAGTACTCTAGAGCACCCCAAGAACCAAGTTAAAGATTTGAAATACAAAGAGGCAAAATCCACTCAGCTGAAAAAGCAAGAAACCAAAAGAATCCAAAAAATTGAAGATAGTGTAAGGGGCCTCTGGGACAACCTCAAGCATACCAACATCCGAATTATTGGGGTGCCAGAAAAAGAGAGAGAGAAAGACAATGAAAACCTATTTGAAGAAATAGTGACTGAAAACTTCCCACACCTGGTGAAAGAAATTGACTTAGGAGTCCAAGAAGTTCACCGAACCCCAATATATAGGAACCCTAAGAGGACCACACCAAGGCACATCATAATTAAAATGCCAAGAGCAAAAGACAAAGAGAGAATATTAAAAGCAGCAAGAGAAAAACAGTTAGTTACCTATAAGGGACCACCCATATGATTGTCAGCGGATTTCTCAAGAGAAACGATGCAGGCCAGATGGGAGTGGCAAGAAATATTCAAAGTGATGAATAGCAAGAATCTACAACCAAGATTACTCTATCCAGCAAAGCTATCATTCAGAATGGAAGGTCAGATAAAGTGCTTTGCAGATAAGAAAAAGCTAAAGGAGTTCACCACCACCAAACCAATATTATATGAAATGCTGAAAGATATTCTTTAAGAAGAGGAAGAAGAAAAAGATAAAAGTGTAAATTATGAACAACAAATACACATCTATCAACAAATGAATCTAAAAATCAAGTGAATTAATAAGCTGAGGAACAGGATAAACTGGTGAATGTAACAGGATCATGGACATAGAGAGGGAATGGATTGACAATTCTTGGGGAGAAAAGGGGTGTCGGAAGTACAGCAAGAGACTGGACAAAAATCATGCAACTATGGGAGAGGACAGTGGAGGGGGGTGAGGGTGGAGGGTGGGATGGTTACCAGGTGGAGGGGAGCTATAAGGGGGAAAAAAGGGAACAATGTAATTAATAAACTGAAAACAATGAGAAGGAGAAAAAAAGAAATTGGAAAAGAAAAAAGAAGAACAAGAAAAAAAGCCCAAGAAGTGCACAGAACCCCAAAATATAAGAATCTAAAGAGGACCACACCAAGACACATCATAATTAAAATGCCAAGGGCAAAAGATAAAGAGAGAACATTAAAAGCAGCAAGACAAAAACAGTTAGTTACCTATAAGGGAGCATCCATACGATTGTCTGTGGATTTCTCAACAGAAACGATGCAGACCAGACGGGAGTGGCAAGAAATATTCAAAGTGATGAATAGCAAGAATCTACAACCAAGATTACTCTACCCAGAAAAGCTATCATTCAGAATTGAAGTTCAGATAAAGTGCTTCGCAGGTAAGAAAATACTAAAGGATTTCATCGCTACCAAACCAGTATTATATGAATTGCTGAAAGATATTCTATAAGAAGAGGAAGAATAAAAAGGTAAAAATATAAATTATGAACAACAAATACACATCTATCAACAAATGAATATAAAAATCAAGTGAATAATCTGATGAACAGGATAAACTGGTGAATATAACAGAATCATGGACATAGAGAGGGAATGAACTGACAATTCTTGGGGAGAAAAGGGGTGTGGAACGTACAGCAAGTGACTGGACAAAAATCATGCACCTATGGGAGAGGACAGTGTGGGGGAGATGAGGGCGGAGGGTGGGATGGGTACAGGGTGGAGGGAAGCTATAGGGGGAAAAAAGGGAAACAATGTAATTAATAAACTGAACAATAAAGATTTAAAAAGAAAAAAAACAAAAAATAAAAATAAAAATAAATTTACAAGAGAGCCCACTGCACGGGAGAACATATTTTCCAATGATGTAGCCGATAATTTCCAAAATATGCAAAGTACTCATACAACTAAACACCGGGAAGACAAACAATCCAATTAAGAAATTAGCAAAAGGCCTGAATAAACTCTTCTCCAAAGAAAACATTCAAATGAATAAGAGACATATGAAAACATGCTCAAAGTCACTAATCATCAGAGAGGTGCAAATAAAAACAACAATGACATACCATCTCACACTTGCTAGAATGGTTATCATCAATAAATCAAACAAGTGCTGGCAAGGATGTGGAGGAAAAGGTACCCCTGTACACGGTTTGTGGAAGTGCAGACTGGTACAACCACTATGGCAAGTGTGGAGTTTCTCTCCTAACTGGTTTGGCTCAGTGGATAGAACATTGGCCGGAGGACTGTAAGGTCCCAGGTTTGGTTCTGGCCAAGGGCATGTACCTTGGTTGCGGACACATCCCCAGAGGGGGTGTGCAGGAGGGAGCTATCAATGTTTCTCTCCCATCAATGTTTCTAACTCTCTATCCCTCTCCCTTCCTCTCTGTAAAAAAAAAAAAAATCAATAAAATATATATTTTTTTAAAGTGTGGAGTTTCCTAAAAAAATTAAAAATGGAACTCCCTAGTGATCCCACTTCTAGGAATATATCCTAAGAAGCCTGAAACACTCATCAGAAAAAATATATGTGCCCCTATGTTCATAGCAGCACTATTTATAATAACAAAGATCTGATATGTGCCCATCAGTAGACGAGTGGATAAAAAAAGCTGCAGTATTTACACAATGGAATACTATGCAACTATAAAAAAAGAAGGATCTCTTATTCTTTAAGATAGCATGGGGGGAGCTGGATAGTATTATGATAAGTGAAATAAGCCAGTCAGAAAAAGGCAAGTATCACATGATCTCACTAATATGTGAAATATAATTTTTTAAATGACAAACAAAATAGACCCAGAGACATTGAAGCATGCAACAGACATGTATTTCAGGGGAGCAAGGGAGGTGTACAGGAAGAGATTAATCAAGACTTTACCTTATATGCATATATGTATAATCCATGGACTCAGACAATAGTGCGATAAAGGTCTGGGGAGGGTGTGCGAGCAGGGTGGAGGAGATCAACAGTTGCATAAATAAAACAAATGGGGTGCTATGGGTTGAACCGTGCCCCCCAAAAAGTTATGCAGAAATCCTTACCTATGGTACCTATGGATGTGACCCTACTTGGAAATGAGATATTTGCAGTTGTAACCAACTTAAGATGAGGTGACACAAAAAGTGTGGGCTCTAAACACAACAGCCAGTGTTCTTATAATGGAAAGGAAAGCGATTTGGACAGAGACAGAGGAGACACACAGGGAAGAAGTCCACGATGATGAAGGCAGAGTGGAGTGCTTCAGCCACAGGGTGGCAGCCACCACCGGAAGCTGGAAGAGATAGTGTGGTGGACTTCAGAGGGAGAGTGACCCTACTGACACCCGAGTTCAGACTTCTAGTCTCCAGAACTGTGAGTGAATAAATCTGTTGTTTTAAGTCACCAAGTTTGGGGTGAATTGTTATGACAGCCTTATGAAATTATTGCTAACCCCCCAAATCTACCCAGAGTAAATAAACATTTACTCACCATACTGCTTTATCAATCTGAATTTTCCAATTTGATAGGGAAAAGAAACTTAGACTTTCATATTTTACTTTGCATATCCTATCTAATAAAGAGAGAATATGCTAATTGACCCTCACATCATTGCAAAGATGGTGATATCCGCAGCCAATAAGGAGGGAATATGCTAATTGACTGGCCCATAGCCAATAAGGAGGGAATATGTTAGTTGATGTCATGCCCTTAAAGATGGCGGTGCCCACAGCCACAAGATGGCAGCACCCAGACCCTCAGCCCTGCTGGGGTGGCAGGTGCACAGCAAAGCTGGGCCCTGCCCCAGGCAGGCCTGGCCACTCTACATGCCTGCCTCCAGAGTCCCTCAGTCCTCTCAGCCCCTCAACCACCTATGGCTGCCCGAGGCTCAGGTAACCAGGGCTGGCCAAGGCTTGCACTGCTGGCAGTGGCAGCAGTAAAGGTGTAATAGGGCATCGCTTTCCCCTGATCCCTGTGTTGCCTCACAACCCTGAAGGCTCCTGGACTGTGAGAGGAGGCAGGGCAGGCTGAGAACACCCCCGCTCCATTGCATTGCATGAATTTTCATGCATCAAGCCTCTAGTGTGTGTGTGTGTGTGTGTGTGTGTGTGTGTGTGTGTGTGTCTGTCACTAGGAACCACAATGCATTATAAGAGATGTTGACATGACCCTCCAGAGAGAACCAGAGAGAAATTTGTTAAGATCCCACTAAGAGCTCCTGCAATTAATAAACAAATTCAGAATCCTGTCCAGGTGGCTCAGTTTGTGAGTGCATGGTCCCAATGCCCCAAGGTTATGGGTTTGATCCCCCCATCAATGCACATGTAGGGGACAACCAATGAATGCACAGATGGGTAGAACACCACATTAATGCTTCGCTCTCTTTCTCTGTTTTCCTTCCTGTCTCTAAAATCAATAAATAAATGTTGTCTGCTGTGTTTCACTGATGAATCACTGACTCATGAACTAGGAGGTCACAATTCGATTCCTTTATAGGACACTGGCCCTGGTTGCGAGCTCAATCACCAGTGGGGGTCGGGCAGGAGGCATCTGATCAAAGACTTTCCCTCATCATTGATGTTTTTATCTCTCCTCTTTCTCTCGGAAATACACACACACACACACACACACATATGTATACATATATACATATATGTATATATATGTGTGTGTGTGTGTGTGTATATATATATATATATATATATATATATATATATATATAGACATGCTGAATGGCCAGGTTATTATGTGTTCAGAGAGCATAATAATCTGGCCACTCAGTGTGTGTGTGTGTGTATCCTATATAATAAAAGCCTAGGTGGCGTCACGTGCAATGTTGCCACAAGATGTCTGCCCTCACGTCATCAAAAGATGGCCACCACAAGATGGTCAGTAAGAGAGGTCAGTTGTGGGCAACCAGGCCAGCAGGGGAGTATAGTTGGGGGCGATCAGACCTTCAGGGGAGGACAGTTGGGGGTGATCTGGCCAGCAAGGTGGGGGCAGTTGGGGGTGATCAGGCTGGCAGACAGAAGAAATTAGGGGCAATCTGGCAGGCAAGCAGGCGAGAGGTTAGGAGCCAGCAGTCCTGGATTGTGCGAGGGATGTTCTAGATTGGAGAGGGTGCAGGCCGGCTAAGGGACACCCACCTCCCTTGCATGAATTTCATGCACCGGGCCTCTAGTATATATATAATGTTTTTACGGATTTTTAGAAGGAGAGGGAGAAGGATAGCTAGAAACATTAATGAGAGAGAAATATCATTGATTAGTTGCCTCCTGCATGCCTCCTACTGGGAATCGAGCCCACAATCCAGGCATGTGCCCTGACTGGGAAACAAACTGTGACTTCCTGGTTCATAGGTCGATGCTCAATCACTGAGACCCACTGGCCGGACTTTGTATATGTTTTTGTGTGTGACTCAGCAATTCATAATATTTGACCATTTTAACTCGGGATTTCTTACATCTGTCTTGATTCCTGGTAGTTTGTACATCACCTTT
This sequence comes from Antrozous pallidus, assembly GCA_027563665.1. Lineage (NCBI taxonomy): Eukaryota > Metazoa > Chordata > Mammalia > Chiroptera > Vespertilionidae > Antrozous > Antrozous pallidus. Next base: position 11,833,725 of record CM050513.1, read on the forward strand.
TTAAAACATTTTTGTTTTTACTGCTATGGATATTCTCCCAACCAGCCATGTGCTTTCAGATTTTGTTCATTTACTGGCCTCACAGAAGTATTTTAATTTCATGTTAATTTGTCACTTTAGCTTCAGATTCCACTTCAGGCTTAGAAAGCCTTTATGACTGTCAAGAATATAAAAACAATTCTTCAGAACAAAATGTCCTCCTCATAGCTGCCTTCAGGGCAGCCCTGAAAGAAAACCTCCTCACCTTTTTCTAAGCAATTTTGATCATGTTTTCTGACCAGGAATTCCCTTTATAGAAAACCCTTAATCAATTAAAAAATTTTAAATGTTTACGGCACATTCAATTTGCTCTTACTTTTAGAAAAGATATATCAACAACACATAGTTCATGCAGAGAAGCAGAGAGATTTCCTTAGCAGTCCTTTGCGCACATTTTAAGGCTGGACAATACCTATGTCTTAAGGGAGATCAGATTTTTAAATAGCCCAACTGCTCACTAAGCATATCCAGAAGGGACCTAAAGGCCAGATAAACACAGTGTTACAGCAGGAAACAGCTTAGGACTAAACAAAAAACTAAACTGAAGTCACAGCAAGCCGTAGCTACTCCTTACCCCCCAGTGACCAGCTGCATGATTCTGGGCAAGTCATTTGATGCCCGTGTTCCTCTGAAAAACAAGCATGAGTTATTCAAGCAGTGAACAAAAACACAGTGATGTCAAAGGTTTTCAGGGTTGGGCACAGATTTTTAAAACGTCCCCAGAACCCTCTCAGGAGAAATGTGGAGTTAGGCTTCGTTTCCGCCCTTAGGAAAGCAGAAGTCCGAAGCAAGGAAGAGAGAATCACCTTTGGATCAGGGAGAAGGCCTCCATGCTGACAGCAATAAAAGGACAAGCCTTCTTACGGCCCTCCAGATGCCCCAGTCTGCAAACAGGAGAGGGGGTGGGTGGAAGGACAGCTTCTTAAACAAGACCTAAAAAGCATAAGATCTCTTAAGGGAGAGAATGGTAAATTTGCACTGAAATTTTTTTTTAAATATAAGTGTATAAAAAGACACCATAAAACAAAGCAAGACAGTTGTAAATTGTGATTAAATATTAAAACAAAAGATTTGGTTCTTAAAATTTTTAAATAATTGCTGCAAATCAGTAAAGGTAAAGGATTTTGTTTAAAAGGGGAAAGTGTATAACAGGCACTTCACACAAAAATGAGGAAGAGGATGAAAAGAAGGGGTAGGGAAAGGATAAAAATTCTTACAGCTCAGATATCTCAAATATCTCTCTCAAATAATCAGGGAAGTGGAAATTAAAATACTGCACACAAACCAGACTGGCAAAAAGTTAAATATCTCTCAAATATTTCTGATAAGAAAATAAACTAGTATATAACCATTAGAGGCCCCGTGCACGGGGGCATGGCGGGGTGTCCCTAAGCCCAGCCTGCACCCTCTCCAATCTGGGACCACTCGAGGGATGTCCGACTGCCCATTTAGGCCCGATCCCAGTAGGATCGCAATCCAGGAATGCTGGCTCCAAACTGCTCACCTGCCTGCCTTCCTGATTGCCCCCAACTACTTCTGCCTGCCAGCCTGATCACCCGCTAACCATTACCCTGCCAGCCTAATTGATGTCTAACTGCTCCTCTGCCAGCCTGTTTGCCCCCAACTACCCTCCTCTGCCAGCCTGGTCACCCCTAACTGCCCTCCCCTGCGGGCTTGATTGCTCCCAACTAACCTCCCCTGCTGGCCTGATCGCCCACAACTGCCCGCCCTTGCAGGGCCTGGAACCTCCCAACGGCCCTCCCCTGCTGACCATCTTGTGGTGGCCATCATGTGTCCACATGGGACAGGATCTTTGACCACATGGGGGCAGCCCTCTTATGTGTTGGAGAGATGGTCAATCTGCAAATTACTCTTTTATTAGATAGGATAGAGGCCTGTTGCATGGGTGGGGGCCAGCTGGTTTGCCCTGAAGAGTGTCCCAGATCAGGGTGGGGGTTCCCTTGGGGTGAGGGGCAGCCTGGGCGAGGGGCCTGTGGAGGTTTGCATTACACCCCCCAGCAACCCAAGTGGAGGCCCTGGGATCTGGGATTAATCCATGTCGACAATAGAAACTTTGTAGCCTGGAGCGAAGCCAAGCCTTCTGCTCCCTCCCTGGTGGCAGCCGTTTCTGTTTGAAACTTTGTAGCCTACAGTGGAGGCCTAAGTTGGCAACGGCAGGCAGAAAGCTTGGCCTCTTCCATTGCCAGGAAACCCAAGCCTCTGTTCTCTCCAGCTCAGTGGGTGCCGCCATTTCTGTATCTTTTATAATTGAAACTTTGTAGCATTGAGTGGAGGCCTAAGCCAGCAACAGCAGGCAGAAAGCTTGGCTTCCTCTGTTGCCAGGGAAACCCAAGCCTTCCTCCTGCTCTCAGTGGCGGCAGCCATCTTGGTTGGGATTTATTTGCATAATCTTCTCCTGATTGGCTGGTGGGTGTGGCTATGAGCGTGGCCTGTGCGTGTAGCAAAGGTACAGTCAAATTTGCATATTACTCTTTTATTAGATAGGATATATATATGTATACATATGTAATTTTATTATTTAAAGTATTATAAATAGTAGTGCATATGTCTCCTTTTTTTTCCAATTGACCTTCCCCCAGCCTCCCTTACCCCCCAGCATATGCCCTCCCCCTGCCCACCTCCCTCCCCCCCCCCGTGTCTTGGGTCCATGGGTTATGCTTATATGCATGCATACATGTCCTTCCGTTGATCTCTTACCTATCCCCATACAACCCTCCCAACCTCACGCTGTAGTTTGACAATCTATTCGATGCTTCTCTGCCTCTGTATATATTTTTGTTCATCAGTTTATAAAGCTTTTTATTACCCATAAATGCGTGAGATCATGTGGTATTTTTCTTTCACTGACTGGCTTATTTCACTTAACATAATGCTCTCCAGCTCCATCCATGCTGTTGCAAATGGTAAGAATTCTTTCTTTTTTATAACAGCAAAGTATTCCATTATACCAGTTTTCTAATCCACTCATCTGCTGATGGGCAGCTAGGCTGCTTCCAAATCTTGGCTATTGTAAATTATGCTGCTAGGAACATAATAGGGCTGCATATATCCTTTCTGATTGGTATTTTTATGGGACATATTCTTAGAACTGGTATTACTGAGTCAAATGGCAGTTCCATTTTTAATTTTTTGAAGAAACATCATACTGTTCTCCACAGTGGCTACACCAGTCTGCATTCCCACCAGCAATGCAGGAGGGTTTCTTTTTCTCCACATCCTATCCAGCACTTGAAGTTTGTTGGTTTGTTGATGATAGCCATTCTGATAGGTGTGAGGTGGTACCTCATTGTTGTTTTGATTTGCATCTCTCAGATGATTAGTGACTTTGAGCATGTTTTCATATGTCTCTTGGCTTTCTGAGTGTCCTCTTTTGAAAAGTGTCTATTTAGGTCCTTTGCCCATTTTTTTTATTGGCTTATCTTCTTTTTGTTAAGTTTTATGAGTTCCCTGTAAATGTTGGAGATTAAACCCTAATTAGAGATAACATTGGAAAATATGTTCTCCCATGCAGTGGGCTTCCTTTATGTTTTGCTGATGGTTTCTTTTGCTGTACAGAAGCTTTTTATTTTGATGTAGTCCCATTTGTTTATTTTCTCCTTTGGTTCCATTGCCCTAGGAGATGTATCAGTAAGGATATCACTACTAAAAATGTCTGCTATTTTGTTGCCGATAGCTTCCTCTAAGATTTTTATGGTTTCCCATCTTATATTTAAGTCCTTTATCCATTCTGAGTTTATTTTTGTGTATGGTGTAAGTTGGTAGTCTAGTTTCATTTTTTTTTTTTTTGCAACTATCTGTCCAATTACCCAACACTATTTATTAAAGAGACTGTCTTGACTCCATTGTATTCTTTTGCCTCCTTTGTAAAATATAATTGAGCATAATGGCTTGTGTCAATTTCTGGGTTCTTTGGTCTGTTCCACTGCTCTATGTCTGTTCTTGTGCCAGTACCAGGCAGTTTTTAGAACAATGGCTTTATAGTACAGCTTGATATCTGGTATTGTGATCCTCCAACATTGTTCTTCTTTCTCAAGGTTGCTGCAGCTATTGGGGGTCTTTTATTTTATTCCCAATGAATTTTTGGAGAATTTGTTCTAGGTCTTTGAAGTATGCCATTGGTATTTAATAGGGATTGCTTTGAATTTATATATTGCTTTGGGTAGTATGGGCATTTTAATGATGTTGATTCTATTAATCCATGAACACGGTGCGTTTTCCCATCTGTTTATGTCTTCCTCTATCTCTTTTTTCAGTGTCCTGTAGTTTTCTGCATATAGGTCTTTTATCTCTTTAGTTAAGTTTATTCGTAGGTATCTTAGTTTTTTTTGGTGCAATAGTAAATGGGATCACTTTCTTAGTCTCACTTTCTGTAAGTTCACAATTGCTTTATAGAAATGCCAGAGATTTCTTGGCATTAATTTTGTATCCTGCTACATTGCCAATTTCATTTATTAAGTCTAACAATTTTTTGATGGAGTCTTTAGGGTTTTCTATATATAATATCATGTCATCTGCAAACAAGGACAGTTTTACTTCTTCTTTTCCAATTGGATGCTTTTACTTCTTCTTGTCTAATCACAATGGCTAGTACTTCCAGTACTATGTTGAACAGAAGTGGTGAGAGTGGGCATCCCTGTCTTCTTCCTGATCTTAGTGGAAATGGTTTTAGTTTTTGCCCATTCAGTATGATGTTGGCTGTGGGTTTTTCATATATGGCTTTTATTATGTCGAGGTATGACTCTTCTATTTCTACATTGCTAAAGGTTTTTATCATGAAAGGGTGTTGGATTTTGTCAAATGCTTTTTCTGCATCGATGGATATGATTATATGGTGTTTTTTTTATTTTCTCTCAGTTTGTTTATGTGGTGTATCACATTTATTGATTTGAGGATATTGTGCCATTCTTGCATCCCCGGAATAAATCCCAGTTGGTCATGGTGTATGATCTTTCTAATGTACTGCTGGATTTGAATTGTTAGAATTATGTTGAGGATTTTGGCACCTATGTTCATGAGGGATATTGGCCAGTAATTCTCTTTCTTTGTGTTGTCTTTATCTGGTTTAGGGTAATGCTAGTTTCACATAAAAATCTTGGAAGTGTGAGACTGGTGCAGCAGCTGTGGAGAACAGTATGAAGTATCCTTAAGAAATTAAAAATGGAACTGCTGAAGGAACCAAGATGGCAGCATAGGTAAACACCTACCAACTACAACTTAACAACAGAACAAACACCATCCAGAATCACCGGAAACCTGGCTGAGTGAAAATTCCACAAATAAAAGTGAAGATAGGACACTGTGACTCAGAGGAGCGGCGGAGGACAGTGTTGAAGATATGCGCGGAGAGAGGTTTGGAGCCGTGCGCGCGCCAGCGGATAGGGCGGGTGGCTGGAAACCCGGCCGGTTTTCTCAAACGGGGGAGACAAAGATGTCCCACTGCACTGATTCCCCAGTCCCAGGCGAAGTCCAGGGAACCCACAATCATACAGGGTAAAAACTGGACAGTGGGGAGGCACGCCGAAACTCAGGCGCTGCAAGGGTCTGCAAGCTTGTGGAGAGGGCGAGCTTGTGCAGAGTGTGCATGAACTTGGAAACAGCAGAGCTGCGTGGCAGCGCAGAGAGGACTTGTGACTTACTCTCTCGTTCGGGAAACCACGAGACTGCATTGTTTTAGGACCCTGGGTGAGATGTTGGGTGTGCAGACTCATTTGGGGAGAGGCTGAATTGTCCAGCAGTGGGTGCAGCACGGTGGCAACTCTCTCTCAGAAGTGCTTGCAGCCATTGCCACCTGGCACAGAGACCCAGGTGCTGCATAGGGTGGAGCTGACGCTGCCTGCTCGGCCTGGAGACTCCGGCCATCCAACCTGAGCAAGGCTGAACATCACAGCCAACTGGCCTGGAGGTCAAACCCTCCTAGTGCTGGCAACAATAAGCTAGGCTTAACTTCAACAAGACTGTGCAACCCATATCCACCTCAGGTAACTGGAGAGGCTGAGCCACTGTGCCTTGTAGGACATCTACCACACAAAGCTACTCGACCAACTCAGGAAAGCAGCCACCATGCAGAAACATGTGAAGAAATCAGATGTGAAAGAAATGGAGGAAAAAAAACGGCTAGACATAGAATTCAAAACCACAGTTATAAGGCTTTTCAAGAGAGTCCTAGAAAAGGCTAAGACCTATAAGAAAATGAACAAAACCTATGAGGAAATGAATAAGACCTACGAGGAAATGAACAAGACCTACAAGGAAATGAATGAGACCTACAAGGAAATGAGACCTACAAGGATATGAACAAGACCCTCAAGGATATGAAAAAGGACCAACCAGAAATTAAGCATACACTGACTGAAATAAAAAATATTATACAAAGACCTAAAAGTACTCTAGAGCACCCCAAGAACCAAGTTAAAGATTTGAAATACAAAGAGGCAAAATCCACTCAGCCAGAAAAGCAAGAAGCCAAAAGAATCCAAAAAATTGAAGATAGTGTAAGGAGCTTCTGGGACAACCTCAAGCATACCAATATTTTTCTGGGGTGCCAGAAAAAGAGAGAGAGAAAGACAATGAAAACCTATTTGAAGAAATAGTGACCGAAAACTTCCCATACCTGGTGAAAGAAATTGACTTAGGAGTAGGAGTCCAAGAAGCGCACCGAACCCCAACATATAGAAACCCTAAGAGGACCACAGCAAGGCAAATCATAATTAAAATGCTAAGAGCAAAAGAAAAAGAGAGAATATTAAAAGCAGCAAGAGAAAAACAGTTAGTTACCTATAAGGGAGCACCCATACGATTGTCAGCGGATTTCTCAATAGAAACGATGCAGGCCAGACAGGAGTGGCAAGAAATATTCAAAGTGATGAATAGCAAGAATCTACAACCAAGATTACTACTCTACCCAGCAAAACTATCATGCAGAATTGAAGGTCAGATAAAGTGCTTCGCAGCTAAGAAAAAGCTAAAGGAGTTCATCACCACCAAACCAATATTATATGAAATGCTGAAAGATATTCTTTAAGAAGAGGAAGAAGAAAAAGATAAAAATTATGAACAACAAATACACATCTATCAACAAATGAATATAAAAATCAAGTGAATTAAAAATATGATGAATAGGAGAAACTGGTGAATATAATAGAATCATGGGCATGTAGAGGGAATGGACTGACAATTCTTGGGGATAAAAGAGGTGTGGGAGGTGCAGCAAGACACTGGACAAAAATCATGCAACTATGGGAGAGGACAGTGAGGGGGTGAAGGCGGAGGGTGGGTTGGGTACTGGGTGGTGGGGAACTATAGGGGAGAAAAAAGGGGGGACCGATGTAATTAATAAACTGAACAATAGAGATTTAAAATTTTTTTTAAAATCTTGGAAGTGTGCTTTCCTCTTGAATTTTTTGAAATAGGCTCAGGAAGATCCATTTTAGTTCTTCATTGAATGTTTGATAAAACTCCCCTGTGAAGCCGTCTGGGTCAGGGCTTTTGTTTGTTGGATGTTTTTGACTACTAGTTCAATTTCTTCCATAGTTCTTGGCCTCTTCAGACTTTTTTATTCCTCCTGGTTGAGTTTTGGAAGGTCAGATTTTTTTTTTTTAGGAATATATCCATTTTTTTTCTAGGTTGTCCAGTTTATTGGAGAAGAGTTGCTCTAAGTATTATTTATGATTCTTCGTATTTTGTGGGGTCTGTTGTTATTTCACCTCTTTTGTTTCTCATTTTTTTCATTTGGGTCCTCTCTGCTTTTTCATGAGCCTAGCCTGAGGTTCATCAATCTTTTTTATCCTTTCAAAGAACCAGCTCTTGGTTTCATTGACCCTTTATATTGTTTTTGTTGTTTTGTTTTGGTTTGGTTTGGTCTGTATGTCATTTATTTCTGCTCTGATCTTTATTATCACCTTCCTTCTGCTCATTCTGGACTTTTCTTGTTGCTCTCTTTCTAGTTCTTCAAGTTGAAGAGTTAGATGGTTTATTACCAGTTTTTCTTGTTTTTTTAGGTAGGCCTGTAATGCTATGAACTTCTCTCTCAGGACTGCTTTCATTGTGTCCCAAAGATTTTGTATTGCTGTGTTTTCATCGTTGTTCGCTTCCAGCATGTGTTTCATTTCTTCTTTGATCTCTTTGGTAACCTACTCCTTGTTTAATAGTATGCTATTCAGCCTCCAAGTGTTTGAATTTTTGTGACTGTTTTTACTGTAGATTTCTAATTTTATGCCATTGTGATCTGAGATGATTCTTGATATAATTTCAATCCTCTTGAATTTGGAGAGTCTTTGCCTGTGTCCTAATATGTGGTCTATATTTGAAAATGTCCCATGTTGTCCTGGCAGGTTTAGCTCAGTGGATAGAGCATCAGCCTGTGGGCTGAAGGGTCCCAGGTTCGATTCCGGTCAAGGACACATATCCAGGTTGTGGGCTAGACCCCCCAATAAAGGGCATGCAGGAGGAAGCCAATCAATGTTTCTTTCTCATCATTGATTTTTCTCTCTTTCCCTTTCTCTGCCTCTCTGAAATCAATAAAATATATTGAGGGGAAAAAAGAGATTGTCCCCTGTAGTTTTGGGGTAGAGTGTTCAAAAGATGTCAATTAAGTCCATCTGATCTAGTGGGTCATTTAGGATTGATGCTTCTTTGCTAATTTTTTGTCTAGAGAATTTATCCAGTGATGTTAATGGGTATTAAAGTCTTCTACTATGATTGTGTTGCTGTCAATCTTATCCCTGATATCTTTCACAAGTTTTTTTTTTTAATGTATTTGGGTGTTCCTGCATTTCGTGCATAAATGTTTACCAAGGTTATATCTTTTTTTTGTATCGACCCCTTTAGAATTATGAATTGGCATTTCTTGTCTCTTGTTATGGCTTCACTCTGAGGTCTATTTTGTCACAAGTATTTATGACAAACATAAAACTTATTTTTATTACAAAGTGCTATCCCAGATTTTTTTTTTTCATTTCCATCTGCTTGATATTTTTCCATCCCTTCACTTTCAGACTGTGTGAGTCCCTTGTTTTAAGGTGGGTCTCCTGTAGACACTATATATATGAGTCATGGTTTCTTATCCATTCACTCAATGTCTTTTGACTGGAGCATTTAATCCATTTATGTTTAATGTTATTTGATAGATACTTGTTTGTAGCTATTTCTGTATTTTATGCCTTTGTTCCTTCCTCCTTTTCTATTTCTTTTTTTTTTTTTTTTACAGCATTCCCTTTAGCATTTCTTGCATTGCTGGATTGGTAGTAATAAACTGCCTTCGCCTTTTTTTTGTTTGCAAAGCTCCTGATTTCCCCTTCAATTTTGATTGATAGTCATGCTGGATAGAGTATACTTGGATCCAGTCCCTTACTTTGCATCACTTTGTATATTTCCTTCCATTCCCTTCTAGTTTGATGTGTTTATGTCGAGAAATCATTTGATAATCTGATGGGGGATCCTTTGTAGGTAACTCTTTGTCTCTCTCTTGCAGTCTTTAAGATTTTCTCTTTGCCATTATCCTTTGCCATTATAATTCTGACATGTCTTGGTGTGGGTCTTTTAGGATTCATCTTGCTTGGGACTCTCTGTACTTGTGTAACTTTTTTCTTCCCCATATCAAGGAAGTTTCCTGTCATTATTTCTTCAAATAGATTTTCTAATGCTTGCTGCTCTTCTTGTCCTTCTGGAAGCCCTATTATACTTCATTTTCATTGTCCCAAAGTTCCCTTAGGCTCTCCTCCTGTTTTTTAATTTTTTTCTCCAGTTGCAGTTCAGATTGAGCTTGTTTCTGTACCTTATCTTCTAACTCACTAATTCAGTCTTCTGCTTCTTCTAGCCTACTGTTGAAACCTTCCATGGTGTTTTTTATTGTAGCTATATCACTTTTCATTTCTTCCAGATTTTTGCATTGGTTGTTGATTTTTTTTCATCTGCTGGTGTACAAACTGTGTAACCATTACTCTGAATTCTTTTTCTGTTATGTTGCATACTTCTGTTTCACTTATTTCCTTTCTTGGTGATTCCTCATTTTCTTTCCTCTGGGGATTGTTTTGTTGTCTCCCCATTCTATCATCAGAAGGTTCAAATGTTGAGTTGTGGGGGCCTGGGCCATATGTACTGGGGGGTTTTGCACCCCCCGAGTGTCTCTGAAGAGCTCTGACACCAAGATGTGTGGCTACTGTGGGTTGGTGGGAGCCACGTTTGCCCAGGACCGGAGTCAGCGACACTTAGTGTCGCCTCATGTGCGCACCTAGAATCAGGGACCCCAAATGATATGTACCGAAAATCAGAATCCCTAACACTTGTCAGCAGTCAGAGACCACCTGTGCCTGTGCCAAGAATTGAGTATCAGAGTCTTGGTACAGCCTCGCACCGAGAATTAGGGTCCCTGTGTGTGCATGCGCCAAGAACACAAAAACCCTCCTCTTCCCTCCCAAGTTCCTCACAGCCAAGACCCCAGTCCCAAAAGATCTTCTGTAGAAATCCTCTCCTGCCTTTCCCCTCATCTAGTAGGTTCCTGCCTAGTCTTACCCTCAGTGAAAGGAAGAGATGGGTTGGCAATCTTGATCCTCTCAATTTGGGGGCACTTTTCTTACTCAGTTCCTGAAAGATCAGGGATAAGGCCACCTAGCCTCGGAGCCAAGCCAGCTCAGAACTCCTGTTTTGTCTTCTCCAGCTTCTTATAACCTGGGTCTTTGTGCAATGAGACAGATAGTAAGCCTCCTCCTTCAGGCCAAAGCTCAGTATCCCTTCTCCCAAGTCCACAATAAAAGAAGCAGGAGGCAGCAAAGTCCTCTCACTGCACCTACTTCCAATATAGCAAAACAGAAATTTCTGTCTAGCTGACAGAATGGTCTACAGTGGGCTAAGGCAATGGGGAAGGTCAGAGATCCAGACAAGGAGAAGGCAGAGGACAAAATGAATGGCATGGGTACCAGGAAAAGGCTCTCTCCATATGCCAGGCCCCCCTGCACTCCCTCGTGTCCCTCCTTCCCGTGGAAGGGTTGTAGAGCGTGAAGGTTACAAAGGACCTGAATCAAGTGTTATCTTTACTACTTACTGCCTGTGGCATCTTTAGCAAGGTCATTAATGTATCATCTGTAAACACCATCTACTCAGTCATCAGCAAATGTTAATACCAAGTTTATGCTATGTGCCAGACACTGTTTAGGTGCTGGGGACACAACAGAAATAAAACAACCAAAATTACCCGGGGGTGGGGAGATTACAATGATGGGGGAGAGTGAGAGGAACAAGGTAAGAATAAATACTACAATAGATAATAGTACCCACCTCTGAGTCATTTTGGGTAAAATACAGGGCACAGGATCTACTAAATGGTAAGGAGTTGACACAAAGCACTTACCATTAGCAGTGATCTCTGGCCAAGAGGAAAGAAGATCCGAGCTGGTCTTGGGGTCCCTGGGTGTTCTAGGGCTTGCTTGGGACAATGTGTAGAGTCATGAGGAAAAACCCAGGACCCTTGGAGGGGTAACAGTCCCACCCACCACCTACCAACTCATGTGGCACAACAGGTAGTTAGTTATTCATTTAAACTTGTAAGCAAAGCAAGAAAATGTACAAAGCCCTAGGACAAGTCAATTTACTGTATGAGTAAATAGCAGGAAGAGACCCTATTAAGTAAAGACTTGTGTAAACTTTCTCATTAAGTGTGAAAGATATAAGGCAAACAGGCATTGTCCAAGAAGGCCATCAGCACCTCATCCTGCTCCAAGCACATACTTTGCAAATACTAAGGCAGGGAAGCACATCTTCCTTCTACCCTCACTTACAACATTTACCATTAGACAGAAGGAACAGACAGTAGCTGCCTCCTCAGCCAAAACAACAGGAACAGCCACTCAAGAGTCCAAGATGCATTCCTTCATACAAGGTGCAATCTGATGCTGGCTAACAACCAGGGCTTCTGAGTGATAGGAAGCTCTCCCCAGGCAACAGGGACTGACACAGCGACTCCTAAATAACCCAACTCCTAAAATGTGAAAGTCACAGCTTCAAAGAAGTTTTTGATTTCTGCTCTGCCCCCACCCTCATGTTCAAACAGATATACTGGGCAACAAGTCCCTGAATATTGACTTTCAAATAAAAATAAACATAACCATGGAGGTTTAGAGTCAGCAGATACGAATCCCAGGGTGCCTGTGTCACCGGGCCAGCATTAAGAGAGCTAAGAGCTAGAAGACAAAAACAAATCTAACTTTTGAGTTTTTTAAAAAATCTTAAACCACTGATTTTAACTCTTATTTATGTGGAAGACTATAAGAAAATCTAACTTTTCAGTTTTTAAAAAAACCTTAAACCACTGATTTTAACTCTGATTTATGTGGAAGATTATATGAAAATCATGGGATGCTTTCCATAACTCTCAGTCCTGAATGCTGGGGTCTCTGGACTTTTACCCATGGATTTTTGCCCCAGGTGTTCCTTATTTTAATTAATATAAGCTCCCTGACATATTCCCTCATATACATTCTATTATACCTCTTACAAAAGGAGACCTCTATGATATGTTCTGCATCACATGTGGTAGCTGATGTTCTTAATAAATAATGGCCACCCACCACCAAAGAAAAAATTGGAGACACTTTTGGAAAACTTAATTATAGGGTAGTATTTTAATTGCTAAAGTTTTTACTATTTTCCAAGCATTAGATATGCATGCTATGGCTACTTTTAAATGGATTTATCATGTTTTTAACTGAATGATAACATCAAAAAATTATTTTGTTAGTTGGTATTTTATATTGCATTTATTGTATTTCATACAATAAAAATGTTTACATTAGATATTTGCTTATTTTGACTTAGGGCATTAATTTAACAGCCTACTACTTCTAAAGCAAAGGGGCAATTATGTTTCTATCTATGAAAACATAGGTTTATATATAGATGGGTAAATAGGTACATTTCTGTTTCTATCTATAGTACATATAACCAATATTATGTCAATTCTCCAGTTTTTATCATATCATCCCATCTTTCCAAAGAGCCATGCAGTGAGCTTCTACTTTCTTTAAGCTTAGGGGAAAGTATGGTCACTCATTCAGTTTTATAGTAATTTTAGAAACCAATTAAGAATGTCAGCCAAAACCGGTTTGGCTCAGTGGATAGAGCGTCAGCCTGAGGACTGAAAGGTCCCCAGTTCAATTCTGGTCAAGGGCATGTACCATGGCTGCGGGCACATCCCCAGCAGGGGGTGTGCAAGAGGTAGCTGATCAATGTTTCTCTCCCATCGATGTTTCTGACTTTCTATCCCTCTCCCTTCCTCTCTGTGAAAAATCAATAAAATATATTTTAAAAAAAAAAAGAATGTCAATGTTGGACAATGACATGTTTGTTGTTACAAATTTGGATAATGAAGTATCTGTTTTTACTTATCAATTTAATAAACATTTTAAAGATCTTATAGCAAATACTAGCAGGATTATAATCAAATTATCTTCACAGGTTGCCATAGGGATTTACAATGTCATTTAGTAATACATCACCAAGAGCCAGAAGGGGGATGATAATTTTAATCCCAATTTTAATTAACCTATCATTGAAAAGATAACTCAAAATATGATATAAAGGGACTTATCAACCAAGTTTCATTTTTAATAGCAAAGATCATTGTTTTCTAAATGATACTTGATTTTCATTGACTGCATTCCATTGGCTCGGGAATCTCTGCAGAGAAAGAGCATGGGACCTAATGCGGACAAATGGATTCATTCAGAGCTGTAGAATATGGTGTCTTCTGATATCAATATCTGATTCTTTTATTATAAAACTTATAAAGGGATATTACCAAGATGATGGAATAGGAAGCCCCAGACCTCAATCCCCCATGGAGACAAAAACGTAATAATATACAGTCCAAAAAGCCTTTATGACAAATCCAGAAACCAGCAAGGAAGTCGCAATAAACCCAGGTTAGCAAGTACCCCGGGTGAACACAAAGCCAAGAACAAGTGCCCTGAAATGAGTAAGGACAGTTACTGCATTTCATCCACAACAGCCCTTCCCCTAAGCCAGTATAGCTCAGTTAATCAGGAAAACACATCCAAATCATGGCTTCTCCCTTGGTAGGGAAAGAGAAGAGTAGAATGCACATCCAATATCCCAGCTTTTGAGGGAGTGCCTAAGGAACTGGTTCCTGTCTTACATGACTTAGCACTTATGAGGAACTGGCATATTTTGAATGCTTAGGGGCTACTGAGAACAAAAGGAGCTCAGCAGCTTCCTGTGGTGTCAGAGAACCTGCAATACTAACAGACACCCACTAGATAAGCAAGAGATGACAGTCTCCTGAAAAAGAAATCAGCAAACCTCTCTTACATGCACCAGACCAGAGAAGACATATCCCCAGAAAAAGATCAATACCACCAACAACAACCCTTAGAATCACTACCCACGCTGATCAGAGAAAGTCTTCCCCTATCTGAAGCCAGTTCATAAGGACTAGGAGAGGAGCCTGGTTTTATTTTTAATGCACAAATAACAGTAAAAAATAGCAAGGCACATAAAGAAATAAGAAAACATGAATCAATTAAAGAAATAAAATTAATTTCCAGAAATTGGCCCTTAAAGAAATGAAGAGCTATGAATTCAAAATTATCATCTTAGCAAGCTCAATGTGATATAAGAAAACAAAGACAGACAACTGAACAAAATCAGGGAAACAATGCATGAACAAAATGAGAAGAGGTAAAAACAAATTCAGGAGCTGATGAATACAATAACTGAATTGAAAAATTCACTAGAGAGGATCAACAGACTTGACCAAGCAGGAGAAAGAATCAGCAAACTCAAAGATAAGTCATTTGAAATTATTAAGTCAGAGGAATAAAAAAAGAAAAAAAAAAGTAAAGAAAGTTAAAGGAATTATGGGACACCATTATGTGAATCAATATATGCATTATGGCATTTTTTAGAAGGAGAAGAGAGAATGGGATAAAAAGCTTATGTAAAGAAGAAATGACCAGAAACTTGATAAATCTGAGGAAGATAATGTACATTCAAACTAAAGAAGCTTAAAAGACTACAACTAGCATTAACCCAAGAGGCCTCCACACATTATAATTAAACTGTCAAAAGTCAGAGACAAATAAAGAACTTGAAAGTAGCAAGAGAAAAATGCCGATTGTGTGAAAGGGAACTTCTGTAAGATCATGAACAGATTTCTCGGCATACAGGCTAGAAAGTAGAGGGAAGATACATTCAAAGTGCTAAAAGAAAAAGCTGCCAACCAAAAATACTATAACTAGCAAAGTTGTCCTATAAAAATGGAGAATAAAGAACTCCCCAGATAAACAAAAGCTGAGGGACTTCATCACCAACTGACCTCCCTTACAAGAAATGCTAAAGAAAGTCCTTCAAGTTGAAATGCCAGACAGCAACTTGAATGCATATAAAAATATATAGCTTTCTGGCAAAGGTAAATTTACAAATTCAGAAACCTATAATACTGTAACTGGGGTTGTCTACATCATCCCAGCCGTACTTACACCTCTGTGTGGAGACTGGGGTGCCATGACTCAGGTGGAAGGGATCGCACTGAGGCCCAGCAGCCCTGGTGCTGCTTAGGGCCCAGAGGTCAGCTGGGACCTGCCCTTCCACACCAGACACTCAGACTTCGATCACTGGCCAGGCCTAGGGACCACTCCTGTGTATGTACTTCATTCACCAGGCCTCTAGTAAATCAATAAAATTCATAGCAACAGAACAAAGAAGAAAAAAACATGATCACGTAAATAGATGCAGAAAAACCATTTGACAAAATTCAAAATCCATTCATGATACCAACTCTCAACAATCTAAGATTTAAAGAAAACTGATAAAAGGTTTTTTTTTTAAAAAAACAAAAAACTAACATCATAATTAGTGAGGAAAGACTGAATGCTTTCCCACCATATTCAGAAATAAGACAAAGATGCTCACTCTTACCAGGCCTATTCAACATCCCACTGAGGGTCTAAACAGTACAGTAAGTTAAGAAAAGAACTAAAATCAATTAAAAAGAAAAAAATAAAACTCTACTCACAAATATAACTGTCTACACAGAAAATCCTGAAGAATCTACAAAAGAGCTACTAGAACTAATGAGTAAGTTTAACAAGTTCACATGATATAGGGTCAATATACAAAAAATTAACTATATTACTACAAACTAGCAATGAATAATTGGAAGTTGAAAAACTGTTAAAGTGCCATGTCTATTTATGTATAAATCTAACAAAACATGTGTAAGATCTACTAGTATATACTGAAAACTGCAAAACATTAGACAGATTTTTTTAAAAGACTAAATAAGTGTAGAGATGCACTGTGTTCATGGATTGAAAAATTCAATTTTGTTAAGATGTTAATTCTCTTTCAAGTTGATCTATATATATATACACGATCCTATGATCTCAGCAGGATTACTTTTTAGAAATTGACAAGCTAATTCTAAAATATAAAGCAAAGTGACTAAGAATAGCCAAAATAATTTGGAAAAAAAATTTTTTTTGAAGAATTTGCATCAGTAAAGTGTCACAGACCCATACATCAGTGGAATATAACAGAGTTCAGAAATAATCCCTCACATATATAGTTAATTTATTTTTTTACCAAAGTTCAAAGCCAATTCAATAGAACAACGATAGTCTTTTCCAAAAATTGATATAAAAACAAATGAATGGTTGTTCCAAAAAAGGAAGAGTGAGGTGCAGGGAGGAGCCACAACTGCCCTCCCTGCTGGCCTTATTGCCCACAACAAGGCAATGGAGTAGACAGATGTGTCCCAGAGCAGATAGAATGAGCAGCTGAAACAAATAACACCCACTCTGAATTGGCAAACAAGACTTAAATGGTGAGACAATTTGCAGCCGGGAAGGGCAGAGGACCCCTGGAGAAAGCCCAGGGCACTGCGACCATGCGAGCAGCAGACACATAAGCAGCCACCTGAGCAGTCCACCTCTGTATGAGGAACAGCAGCCACACGAGCAACCCGCCCCTGTCCAAGGAGCAGCAGCCTCGTGATCAGCTTACCCCTGTCTAAGGAGCAGCAACTGTGTGAGCAGCCTCCTCCCACCAGCCACAGGACCCACCACTGCTGTGAACAGCACCCACCGGAGAAGCCACTGCCAACTGACGAGCAGCCACTGCCACAAACTCGAATGCGAGCAGCAGCACCGCAAGCAGCCCACCCCTGTCCGAGGAGCAGCAGCTGCACAAGAAGCCAACCCACAACAAAGGAGTGGCAGCCCCGCGCAGCTCGCCCCCGTCCAAAAGCAGCTGCACACAGCCCGCACCCTGCACCCATCCAAGGAGCAGCAGCCACACGAGCGGACCACCCATGTGCGAGGAGCGGCAGCCCTTCACAACCTGCACTGGTCTAAGGAGCAGCAGACACATGCAGGCCCCAGCCGTCCAACGAGCAGCAGCCAGGTGAGCAGCCTGCCCCCATCCAAGGAGCAGCAGCCGCACAAGCAGCTCACCCCCGTCTGAGCAGCAGCAGCTACAAAAGCAGCACGTCCTGCGTCCAAACAGCAGCAGTCACGCGAACAGCCTGCCAGTACCAGGAGCAGCAGCTGTGGAGCACCCGCCCCAATTCGAGAAGCAGCAGCCCTGTGAGCAACCTGCCCCCGTCTGAGGAGCAGCAGCCATGTACAGCCAACCCCCATCCAAGGATCATCAGCCACCTGAGCAGTCCACCCCTGTATGAGGAACAGCAGCCAGACGAGCAGCCCACCGCCATCCCAGGAGCAGGAGCCCCGTGATCAGCCTACCCCTGTGTGAGCAGCCTCCTCCCACCAGCCAGAGGAGCCAGCACTGCTGCGAACAGCACCCACCAGAGAAGCCACTACCAACTGACGAGCAGCCACTGCCACAAACTCAAGAGGACCAACCGCAGCCCGAGGAGCCACTGCCACCCAAGGAGCAGCCCCTGCACAACTCGACATCTAGATCTGTTGATGAGATTTAAAAAAAAGGGGGGGGGGAGACAAAGATATCCCCAAAGGAAAGAAAAGGAGGAATCATCAGAAAAGCAGCTAACTGAAACAGAGGCATATAATATGTCAGAAAAAGAATTCAGAATAAGGGTCATACAGTTCATAAACTGTATGGATGAAAAAAATCAACAACTTATGTGAGAATCAAGAGAAATGAAGAGTGATATAGCTGCAATAAAAAATACCATGGAAAATTTCAACAGTAAACTAGGAGAAGCGGAGGACCAAATTAGCAAATTAGAAGACAGGGAAGCAAAACACACCCAAACTGAACTGCAATTGGAGAAAAAAATTAAAAGACAGGAGAGCCTAAGGCAGCTATGGGACAACATGAAAAAAAGCAATATATGAATAATAGGGGGGCCAGAACAAAAGGAAGAGGAACAAGGTTTAGAAAACCTATTTGAAGAAATAATGTCACAAAACTTCCCTGATGTGGGGAAGAAAAAAGTCACACAAGCACAGAGAGTGACAAACAAGATGAACCTGAAAAATACCCATAGTGAGATACATCATAATTCCACTCCTAGGCATTTATGCAAAATAAGTAAAAAAATCAATGTTCATTTATAAAAATGTGTACACAAATGTTTATAGCAGCTTTATTCATAATTGCTAAAAATTGGGAACAACGCAAATGTTCTTCAACTGGTGAATGGATAAGACAAACTGTGGAATACTCCTCATTAATAAAAAGAAAAAAATTACCGATAACCACAACATATATACACCTAAAATTCATTTTACTCTATGAAACAAATCAAACTCAAAGACTGCATATGGCATAATTCCATGTTATGTAACACTAATGGCCCAGTACATGAAATTCATGCACAGGTGGGAGAAGGCCCCCAACCTGCCAGCACCTTCTCCAATCTGGTACCTCTTGGGAGATGTCTGACTGCCAGTTTAGGACCAGCAGTAGAACATTCCTCTTGCAATCCAAGACTGCTGGCTCCGAACTGGCTCAGCCCAGCCTGCACCCTCTCCAATCACCTGCCTAATCACCCCTAACCACTCTGCCTGCTGGCCTTTTTGCACCCAACTGCCCTCCTACAGGCCTGCTCATCCCCAATTGCCCCCTACTGCCAGCCTGCTTGCCCCCAACTGCCCTTCCTTCCTGGCCTTATTGCCCCTAACTGCCTCTGCCTTGGTCACCAACATGGCATTGTCCAGAAGGTCTCCCAGAAGGTATCCCTGTCTAATTAGCATATTACCCTTTTATTAGTATACTAGAGGCCCAGTGTATGAAATTCATGCATTGGTGGGGATGTCCTTCAGCCTAACCTGCACCTTCTCCAATCTGGGAACCCTCAAGGGATGTCCGACAGCCCATTTAGGCCCGATCATACTGGGATTGGGCCTAAATGGGCAGTCGGACATCCCTCTCACAATCCAGGGCTGCTGGCTCTCAACTGTTCTGCCTGCCTGCCTTCCTGATTGCCTGTAACTGCTTCTGCCTGCCAGCCTGATCATCCCCTAATCAATCCCCTGCCAGCCTGATTGATGCCTAATTACTCCCCTGCCAGCCTGATTTCCCCTAACTGTCCTCTTTTACAGGCCTGGTCACCCCTAACTGCTCTCCCCTGCAGGCCAGGGTCCTCCCTAACTGCCCTTCCCGGCAAGCCCAATGGCCCCCAATTTCCCTTCTCTGCTGGTCTGGTAAACCCCAACTGCCCTCCCCTGCAGGCTTGATTGTCCCCAACTGTCCTCCCTTGTAGGCCTGGTCCATCCCAACTGCCCTCCCTTTGCTGGGCTGATTGCTGACAACTGCACTCCCCTGCTGGCTGACCCCTCCCAACTACCCTCCTCTGCTGGCCTGACCCCTCCCAACTACCCTCCACTGCTGGCCATCTTGTGGTGGCCATTTTGTGTCCACAATGGGGTAGCCATCTTATGTGTTGATGGGATGGTCAATTTGCATGTTGCTCTTTTATTAGATAGGACTAGAGAACTGGAGCACGAAATTTGTGCAAGGGGGTAAGGGGATGTCCCTCAGCCCATCCTGCACCCTCTCCAATCTGGGAACTCTCAAGAATGTCCGACTACCCGTTTAAGCCAGATCCAGGTAGGATCAGGCCTAAACGGGCAGTCGGACATCCTTCTCACAATCCAGGTCTACTGGCTCCAAACTGCTCACCTGCCTGCCTCCCCAATTGCCCCTAACTGCTTCTCCCTGCCAGCCTGATCACCCCTAACCACTACCCTGCCAGCCTATTTGCCCCCAACTTCCCTCCTCTGCCAGCCTGGTCACCTCTAACTGCCCTCCCCTGCAGGCTTGATTGCCCCCAACTGCTCTTCCTTGCAGGCCTGATCTCTCCCAACTGCCCTCCCTTGCTGGCCTGATTGCCCACCTATGCCCTCCCCTGCTGGCCATCCTGTGTCCACATGGGACAGGATCTTTGAACACATGGGGGCAGTCATCTTGTGTGTTGGAGTGATGGTCAATCTGCATATTACTTTTATTAGATAGGATAGAGGCCTGGTGCATGGGTGTGGGCCAGCTGATTTGCCCTGAAGGGTGTCCCAGATCAGGGTGGGGGTTCTCTTGGGGCGTGGGGCGGCCTGGGTGAGGGTCCTGTGGTGGCCCGACCATGCCCCCCTGGCCCCGCGAGCCAAGGGGAGACCCCGGTATCTGGAATTTATTTATCTTCTACGATTGAAACTTTGTAGACTGGAGCAGAGGCAAGCCTTCTGTTCTCTCTATGGCAGCAGCCACTTCTGTTGGGATTTATTTATCTTCTATCATTGAAACTTTGTAGCCTTAAGCGGAGGCCAGGGCCGGCCGGAGTGTGCAGAAATCTTGGCTTGCTCCATCGCTGGGGAAACCCAAGCCTCTCTCCTGCTCTCCTCGTGGCCGCAGCACTATTTGGTTGAAGTTAATTTGCATACTCACTCATGATTGGCTAGTTGGGTGGCTTGTGAGCATGGCTTTGTTAGTATAGTGGAGTAATGGTTAATTTGCATATTTCTCTTTTATTAGGTAGTGTGTGTGTGTGGGTGTGTGTTTATCCTATATTTCAGATGAAGGGAGATGGGGAGAGAGAAACATCAATGATAGAGAATCATGGATCAGCTGCCTCCTGCACGCACCCTACTGGGGATTGAGCCCATGACCCCGGCATGTGGCCTTGACCAGAATTGAACTCGGGACCCTGCAGTCTGCAGGCTGATGCTCTATCCACTGAGCCAAACCAGCCAGGGCAGCACCAGTCACTTTCAGAACGTTGTATTGCTTCTAGAAGAACCCTGTGCCACCTTGCTCATCTAGCTGCCTGCCCCCCCCCCCCCCCCGCCACTCCCCACCCCCAGCCATCTGCACACTGCAGTTTCAGACATTTTATGGGAATAGGACCATACACAATAGGTGTTTTGTGACCGGCTGCCTTACTTGGGTGTGTACCTTGGAGTGGCGAACTTCAGGGTCCTATGTGACTGATTTTAATCATTTGAGGAGGCAGCACCATTTCCATTCCCACAGCTGTGTGTGAGGGCTCGGATTTGTCCCCATCCTCGCCAACACTTGCTGTCATGTAACTTTTGGTTCTAGCCTCCAAGGTGACCTCGGGGTCCACCAAAGCACTGCTCTCTAGAGCATCAATTTACGCTTCTCAATTCAGTTTTAAAAGTGGAAGTTGTTCAAAATGTCTGCATAAACATCCCTATTGGTCAGTTCTCTCTGCTCAGATCCGCTGTGACACAGCTTGCAGGGGCTAAGTCTGTCCCAGGCCAACCTCACCCCCCTGCTGCCTGGTCCCGTCTGGTACTAGGGGGGGTTCTGGGGAGGGCGCTGGGGGCACCAGCCAAACCGCTGCAGGGCTGGCTACAGGCTGCGCTGGGCTTTGGGAGCCGAGGGAGGAAGAGTGAGGTTCAGGAGCAGCTTTGGGGCCTGTGCCTGTTGTGGTGACTGTGCTGCTCCCCACAGGCCGAGGTGGGGGGGGGCAGTTAGGGGAGGGACACCTTCTCTGAATGAAGCTGAGGAGCGGAGAGCTCCTGGGTGCCCGTCTGTGGGCTCCACTGCGCCCACTGTCCTGGCTTCTATGCCTCAGAAGGCAGAGGTCGGATCAGCAAAAATGAAACTTTAAAGAGATGACGTGGGCTCCACCCCAGAGTGGCTCAGACAGGTTCACGGTCGCCTGTGGGGCTGCAGACAGCTGTGGGTGTGGGCAGTGGCCAGCTGGGCCCGAGGGCAGGGAGGAGCCAGAGATTCCTTGGGAGAGAAAGTTCATGGGGCTGAAGGCTCCCTCTTCAAACACTGATCATTGGTCATGGTGTGGCCAACTCCCATCCACGGGGCCGCCTCACAGAGAAAAGGGTGCCAGGGGACGCCTCCTCCTGACCATTCCCATGGACCCATTGGCTCTCCTGAATCTGTGGGGGCATTTATGGGGCTCCCCGCTGGGCAGCACAACCACAGCTGCAGCCCTGAAGCCAGGCTCTGGGTTCGGAGCTGAGGTCCTCAAGGCTGCAGCCCCCTGATCCGCAGCCCCCCTGACCCGCAGCCCGCCTCATCCGCAGTCCCCCTCATCCGCAGCCCCTCTCATCCGCAGCCCCCCTCATCCGCAGCACCCCTCATCCGCAGCCCCCCTCATCCGCAGCCCCTCTCATCCGCAGCCCCTCTCATCTGCAGCCCCTCTCATCCGCAGCCCCCCTGATCCGCAGCCCCTCTCATCTGCAGCCCCTCTCATCCGCAGCCCCCCTGATCCGCAGCCCCCCTCATCCGCAGCCCCCCTCATCCGCAGCCCCCCTCATCCGCAGCCCCTCTCATCCGCAGCCCCCCTGATCCGCAGCACCCCTGATCCGCAGCACCCCTGATCCGCAGCCCCCCTGATCTGCAGCCCTCCTGGTCCATAGGCCCCCTAATCTGCAGCTCCCCCAGCCACAGCCGCCGAACCTGCAGCCCCCAGTGCAGTGACTCTGGGCTCCTGGTGAATGCATCATTATTCCAGGCCCGAGGGTATGCTGGCCGCTTGCTCGGGGGCTGGTGGTGCTGGGAGCCAGTGGCTGCTCAGGTCCCTGCTCTTCTGTGGTCACACTATGGCATCTGGGCTAATTTGCATATTTTCCTAAGATATATATGGGGGGCGGGGGGAGTGAAGGAGGAAGATATATTATAAAAAAGGAAAAACTATGGGGACAAAAACAGGTTGGGAGTAGACAGGGCCTGGGGAAGCGGGAGAGGACATAATTGCAAAGGGGACTGAGGGCACACAATGGAGAAGGGAATGCTGTAAAGCTTAAAAGTGATGGTGGTGCCTGGATTGTATGCATTTGTCAAAACACTTAGAACTAAACACTGAAACTGGTGAATTTTGTTGTATGTAAATAATACCTCAGCAAATTTGATTAAAAAAAATTTTTTTAAGCACATGGAACAGGAAAACTGAAATTCAAGTTTCAATGCATACCCTTATATATTCTCAAGGTTGGCATCCCACATGCCCTTTGCTACTACATCTCTCACCTCCACCCTTACCTCCATCCTTCCAAAAGGATTACTCTGAGCCTCAGTGACCAAAACAAAGTTCCACCAAGCTCCCATCCTACGAGGACACACAAAGTCTGAAATGTGAAGTCTAGCCCCAGCCAGTGGCCCGGTGGACAGAGCCCTGGCCTGCGGACTGAAGGGTCACAGGGTTGACGGCAGTCAAGGGCCCGGTCCTCAGTTGTAGGCTCCGTCTGGGCCTGCACAAGAGGCAACCAATGTGTCTCTCACACCAATGTTTCTCTGCGTCTCTTCCGCTCCCTTTCACTCTCTCAAAAAGAACAAAAAATCAATGAAAAATTACCTCAGGTCAGGATTAAAATGATAAATAAATAAAAATAAAAAGTAAAATCTAAAAATGTTAGTATTCCCATGAACCAGGAGGTTACGGTTCAAAATTCCTAGTCAGGGCATATGCCTAGGCTGTGGGCTCGATCCTCATGGGGGTGTGCAGGGGCAGCCAATCAATGATTCTCTCATCATTGATGTTTCCCTCTCTCTCTCCTTCTCCCTTCCTCTCTGAAATAAAAATAATAATAAAGAAAGATTAATAAACACTGCTTCTTGTAGTTACTAACAAAGTCTGAATGTCCTTCTTACAATGACTAGCATTTAAAAAATTTTTAAAGATAAAGTGCAAATTCTGATCATCTGCATTGATAATATAATTTTTTATTTCTAGATTTCATCTGTTGTCTTGATTTTTGTGTTAGGAAATTCCACTTAAACTTTATAATTCTATAATTCATTCCACGGCTTCTATCAGCTACCTCAGTCTGGAGTCTTAAATTCCAGAGATTAGATAAAACCTCTGTACTATAGCTAATGAGCCTTAATGCTCTGTAAGAGTCAATGCTTTGGACAGGCTTTTTCAGAATGAAGTTATTTTTCCAGAGTAGTAGCTTTTCTTGCCAGGCTCAATTACACTAAGTTCTAGCAATTCGGGTTTCATTCTTGCACAGTCCGACCTTTCAGCAGAGAATTAGGAAACTCTGACCCATGCTCCTGCCCACTGGGGTTTGGGTAGAAAAAGAAACCCATCGTGGAGATTTACACTCATGTTTCTGGGACTTTCACCCTTGGGGACACAGCAACGTCTATAATTGGGTTGTTTGTCATTGGAGAACAGTGGTAGCAACGTGGTTTTATTCACTTGTTAACCTGAAAGCTCTGCCTTCTGCTTTTGAACAATTCCCTAAAGTAAGGAGACTTTTATTTGTATTTTAAAAATGTGTCCAAAGAGCCTAGATTAATCTTTCTACAATGAGAATTTTTCCTTTTATAAAACATAAAAAGGAATTCCAAGAGTTGACAAGAAGATACAAAGAAGTCTCTGGACACTAAGATGAAGAAGCATAACAAGGCCTGGTGACTAGATGTACAACAGGTGACCATAGTCTTTTGATCCTTCAGCTTTAATGCCATTCTTAGGTTAAACATCACATAATATATACAACAACTGTTTCACTCTAAACTTCACACTTCTATCTGACAGAGTCCTAGGCAAATCACTGTAAGAAATATTCTAAGTGTTAAATAAAAATCTATCTTGATACAAAATACAACAGTAGTATTTTGTATCAAGATAGATTTTTATTTAAACAGTAGTATTTTACTTGTCAACTATGTTAGAGAAAGATAGAAAATAAATAGAAGAAATGGAAAGCAGCGCAAACACACAAAACTATTAAAACATTTTTTGAATAGTGGACCTGATCAGTATTTTCCTAAACTTTATTTTTTTTAAATATATTTTTAATCTTCCTGAATTGTTAGAAACCTAATAAAATTTAACAAACAGATGGTATAGCATTAATCAGGCTTTGATTGGGGAATTTTATTTGCTTATTTGTTTGGTAAACAAGGTGAAATTAATATCCATCATTTGCAAAATTTGGAAAATCAAATTTGCTACATGTCACATAAAGAAATATGTAAACATGCCCAAGAAAATCAGTCAAGGCAACAGATAAAAATGAAATATCAATTGTTTTCCCTTACCCATATTTTTCTTCTGATTCTTTTCACTCACCTTTTATTTTTTTAATATATTTTATTGATATTTTACAGAGAGAAAGGAAGAGGGATAGAGAGTTAGAAACATTGATGAGAGAGAAACATCGATCAGCTGCCTCCTGCACATCTCCTACTGGGGATGTGCCTGCAACCAAGATACATGCCCTTGACCAGAATCGAACCTGGGACCCTTCAGTCCGCAGGCCGATGCTCTATCCACGGAGCCAAACCAGCCAGGGCTTCACTCACCTTTTAATGTGATATCTCAACATAATAGAGGCCATATATGGCAAACCTACAGTTAACATTATACTCAATGGGCAAAAACTAAAACCATTTCCTCTAAGAACAGGAACAAGACAGAGATGTCTACTTTCACCACTCCTATTCAACGTAACTGGAAATCCTAGTCATCATGATCAGACAAAAAGAAGAAATAAAAGGTATCCAAACTGGAAAGGAGGAAGTAAAACTCTCATTATTCACAGATAACATGATATTTTACATGGAAAACCTAAAGACTCCACCAAAAAAACCACTAGATTTAATAAGTGAATATGGCAATGCAGCAGAATACAAAATCAACACCCGAAAATCAATGGCTTTTTTATACACCAATAATGAATTCTCAAAAAAGAAACTAAACAATCTCACTTACCATTACGAAATTGGACCAGGAAACAAAGAAATTTAACATCAGCATATTAATGATTCCTGGGAAATGACTTTACTATTTCTTGGGCTGAAAATTTTATAAGTAAGCTTTATAAAGATCACTTTTTTAAAAAAGCAATACAGCAAGTTGTTATGTTGTGGGACCACAAATCTCAAGCATGCCACTGCAAGAAGGAAAGAACACCTATAGGTCTGAGAATTTGTAGTTGAGTAAAAATGAAACTTCCAGTGCCGTCATCAAACATGGATTTTTAAAAACATCTCAGAGGAAGAGAGGTGGCTCTGAGGGAGCGTGCGGCTTAGTGTGGTCTTTGTTAGTTTCCACCATGGCGTACCGTGGCCAGGGCCAGAAGGTGCAGAAGGGATCTCGGATTCAGGTGTGGCTTTATGAGCAAGTGAATATGCGGATAGAAGGCTGTATTATTGGTTTTGATGAGTATATGAACCTCGTATTAGATGATGCAGAAGAGATTCACTCTAAAACAAAGTCAAGAAAACAACTAGGTCGGATCATGCTGAAAGGAGATAATATTACTCTGCTCCAAAGTGTCTCCACCTAGAGATGTCTTAAATGTTAAGTGAGGAATTACCAAGAAGCAATATAGTTTGTGTTTTATGGTGTTCTTTGTTGGGATAATATGTCTTACCCATTTATTCATATTGGCTCACAATCCCTTAAGTTACTACCAGTTGACAATAAATGATGTTGAATTGTTTTTGTTAAAAAAAAAAAACAAAAAAAAAAACCTCAGAGGAAAGCAAGGATGTGCTCTGGAAAACATGTTCACATGTTCGTATTTCATATCACATATATAGGTAATTATAATATTCATTTCCATAATGTAAATATGACATATCAAATGGACCCCACAAAGGATGGTTTTAATCTTCTCATTGGAAAAGTGGAACCTTGCCTTACATTAGTCCCCTTAGATATGAGCACTGACGGCTCCTTCACAATCACCCAGTGCCCGGGGTAGGATGCCCACTTTACAGGTGACGAAGCGGGCTCACACTAGTACGGTAAGAAACCTGCCAAAGTCATACAGCTGCTCAGGACAAAGTTGCCTGACTTAAAGTCTGTGTTCCCAACCACTGCCTCCATGCAGGCGGCTCCCACGAGTCTGTGTTCGGGGAGGATTGTGGGACATAAATTGTTCCTCCTCCTCCAGCAACATAAGATCAGCATAAGATTATACCACACACTTCCTTAAGCACATGTGAAGAGCCTTCTGAGCCGAGACCACGATAGAAAGCTTCACGCTCTCTCTAGAAGCAAATCCTTGTACAGGCTTGCCAGCACCTCAGTAAGGGTGAAACAGATGGTATATGGAAGCTAATTAAAAAGCATCTATCTGATCCCTCAATGCTACACAATTTTCACGACATAAAATAGAGATGAAAACATTATAAAAAGGTAAATAATTGAAAAATAGGCCCTTGGTTATGTTCTGACTAATACATATTTGTTAAATGAACCAGAGAAATTTTAGAGCCACAAAGTCAAGATTCTAAGATTTCGTGCATTTGACCTGAATCTCAGGGCAGCAGCTGACCATAAAACGCGTGTACTCAAACTGCTGGGTTTGTTCCCAAATCCTCAGCTATGTTATACACCTAAAACTAATACAAAATAATATTGAATGTAAACTGTAATTTGAAAGCAATTTATTTTTAAAAATTGAATATAATCTCTCATTCAACAGAAAAACAAGCTGTCCAGAAAATTTTTGCTCAAAATCCTAACACCTCTGAAAGATCTTCATCCCAGTAGTTTGAAGCCTGTAAGATGTTTTGATGAGAACGTTTCTTATCACAAAAATCATAATTTTGCCCTGGCCAGTGTGGGAGGATGGTTAGAGGGTCAGCCTGTGCACCAAAGGGTCATTGGTTTGATTTTCAGTCAAGGACTTATACCTGGGTTACAGGTTCGACTCACAGCCCCAGTCAGGGTATGTATGGGAGACAACCAATCTCTCTCTCTCTCTCTCTCTCTCTCTCTCTACCCCCTCCCTTTCTCCCTTACACTCTCTCTAAATACTCAATGGAAAAAATATCCTTGGATGAATATTAGCAACAACAAAATCATCATAATTCTGACCTTCATGTTACAAGAGATCCACACTTTTTTTAAAATCCTTACTTGAGGGTATGGTTTTAAAAATTGATTTGATAAAGAGAGAAATGGAGAGATAGAAAAACAATTCATTGGCTGATTCATATATGCACTGACTGGGAATCTAACCCATAAGCTTTTGGTGTCTAGGATGACACTCCAGCCAGCTGAGCCATCCCCTCAGGACAAGAGTCCATGCTTTTAACAGCCTGTGTCTTCCCCTGTTCTTCCAAGGAGACAGGATGACTTGTCTCTTCTAGCCCTTATTAAATTGAGTACGGGCCCTTAACTCACCTGAATGTGCATGGCGCCCTCTACTGCTTCTTGAATATTGAAGCAACCAGTGATGAGAGACAGCTGCTGTTCTGCGCTCAGTGAGCCCTTCAGAGAACTTGACTGCTCCAGCAACTTCATGTCTTTCCTTAAAAAAAAAAAAGGAAGGCGTAATCACTGTATTTAAAATTTTTTTAAAACAAAAAGGTCAACATCCCTCATCAGTAGGGAAATACCAATCAAAACCACAAGGATAGGTCACTTCACACCCATTCGTATAGCTACTAACAAAAGAAGAGAAAATAAGCCAAGCATTAGTGAGGATGTGGACAGACTGGAACCAGTGCACTGATGGTAGGAATGTAAAACATGTGGCAAACAGTTCGGTGGTTATTCAAAAAGTTAAAAATACAGCTAGCACATGACCCAGCATTCCATTTCTTGGTACATAACCAAAAAAATTGAAAGCAGAGACTCAAACACTTATTTGTACACTCATGTTCATAAAGGCATTGCTTGCAATAGTAGAAAGTTAGAAACAAGGCTCTGGGTGGGTAGCTCAGTTGGTAAGAGCATTGTCCCCATATGCCAAGACTATGGGTTCGATCCCCGGTCAGGACACATACAAGAAGCAGCCAGTGAGTGCATATTTCTTTCTTTCTCTCTCTCTCCCTCTCCCCACCGCCCCTTTCCCACTCTTTCTCTAAAAATTAATTTTAAAAAGATAGAAACCCAAATATCCATAGATGAATAAATAAAGTGTGGTCCATCCATACAATGGAACATTATTGAACTTTCAAAAGGAAGGAAATCCTGTCACATGCCACAACATGAATGAACCTCTAGGATATTATGTTAAATGAAATAAGCCAGTCACAAAAAGACAAATATGGTATGATTCCACTTATTTGAGGTCCTATAGAGACACAAAGTAGAAGGGTAGTTGCCAGTGCTGGGGAAGAGAATTATTGTTTAATGGGTCGAGTTTCAGTTTTGCAAGATGAAAAAAGTTAGGGAGACACACAATAATATGAATGTATTTAATACCACTGTACTGTACACTTAAAATTATTATGATAGTAAATTTCCAATATTTTACAATTAATTTTTTTTCTGAAAGGATGAAACAAGGCTGATGAGAGGTGAAACTGGAAAGCGGGAGTTCTTCATTCGCAGTCCCTGGGGAGAAGGGCTGAAAGAAGGTATGTTCTCATGAGGACCACTCGGCTTCCTACTACAGGAACTGTGCTCAGAAGGACCCTGTGCTCGATATAATGCTCTGCTGTCAGCACCTTAAAACTCTGAATAAATATTGAACCAAAAGCCCACATTTGCACTTGGCCTCACAAATTATGTAGTCAGTCCTACTGAAAACTTATGATGGGTTAAATAAACAAGGTAGAGTGCATACACAGACAGACACAGACACAAGCGCACACACAGACAGACACAGACACAAGCGCACACACAGACAGACACAGACACAAGCGCACACACAGATAGACACAGACACAGGCGCACACACAGACAGACACAAGCGCACACACAGACAGACACAGACACAAGCGCACACACAGACAGACACAGACACAAGCGCACACACAGACACAGACACAAGCGCACACACAGGCAGACACAGACACAAGCGCACACACAGGCAGACACAGACACAAGCGCACACACAGGCAGACACAGACACAAGCGCACACACAGGCAGACACAGACACAAGCACACACACACAGTTGCCTAAAGAGCACCATTCATGCTTTCCAAAAAATCTTGGGGATTTTCCTGCCAGTGAGTCAAATAATTTTTACATGATTTCATGTCATGCTTTGTATCTTGAAGCTGTCAAAGTCCTTCAGCCCAAGAACACATCACTTCATCTCCTGAATTACATGCAAAACAGTGTCTTCAGATTTTACTTCATATCAGCTCTCTGTGCACATAATACCCACTTATCTCGTGTGTGTTGTCATTTTTCAGTTGTGGCTATTGAGCCAATTCACAAAGCAGCTTGTATTAGTTGTACAGAGTATTGTATGATGTCATAGTGACAGATTCACAATTTAAGATTTATCAGTTTGATACCTAAAATCAAGAACCACCCTGGCCAATGTTGCTCAGTGATAGAATGTTGGCCTGCCCACCAAAGGGTCTCAGGTTCAATTTCCAATCAAGGGCACATTCCTGGGTTGTGGGTTCATTCCTCACCCCTGGTCAGGTTACATACAGGAGGCAACCAGTCAATCAATGTGTCTCTCACATCAATGTCTGTCTGTCTCTCTCCCACCCCACCCCCGGCCCTCCCTCCCTCCCTCCCTCCCTCCCTCCCTCCCTCTCCCCCTCCCTCCCTCTCTAAATATCCTCAGGTGAAGATTAACAACAAGAAAAAAGAACTGATTTAAGTGCCAGCACATACATATTTCATACACCATCAAGGGGAATGCAGCAAAAAGAGTTATAAGAAAGGTTACCCTATTGAGATACAAAGGGAAAGCAGGGTTTTCCAAGTCCTAGAGTCACACGTCAGTAATGCCCAGCAACCCTCCCAGAGCACAGCTGCATTTTTACTCAAATTACCACAGTGAGGAGAGCTCCATATGATTGAAAGATCATTTCCTTTCGATTTCACATTTTTGATGCATCTTTCAAATTTTTTTTACAATTATACACTATTATACATATACTAGAAACCATGTAAGCCCTAGTTGGTGTGGCTCAGTTTGTTGGAGAGCTGTTGGTACAAGAGAAGGTTGAGAATTCAATTCCTGGTCAGGGCACATACCTGGGTTGTAGGTTCAATCCCTGGTCGGGTGTGATCCATGTTTGTCTCTACATCAATGTTTTCCTTTCTCTTTCTCTCTCTCTCTCTCTCCCTCCCTCTCTCTCTCTCTCTCTGCCTCTCTCCCTCTCCCTCTCCCTCTCCCTCTCTCCCTTCCCCTCTAAAAACTCTATTTTAAAACAAACAAATGTTTAATAGTACACTTTAAACAAGTTAATAGCCATAGCTGGCTTGGCTTAATGGATAGAGTATCTGCCTCTGGACTGAAGGGACCCAGGTTCAATTCCAGTCAAGAGCATGTACCTTGGTTGTGGGCACATTCCCAGTGTTGGGTGTGCAGGAGGCAGCTGACGGATGTTTCTAACTCTCTATTCCTCTCCCTTCCTCTATGTAAAAAAATCAATAAAAAATATGTATTTTAAACAAGTTGATAAATGATATCTCAATAAAGCTGTTGTATTTGTTTCCTATCGCTCCTATAACAAATTACAACTTCGTGGCTTCAGCAACACACACCATCTTATAGTTTGGAGGTCAGAAATCTCAGACTAATAAAGTGTTGGGGCTCATTCCTCCGGGAGGCTTTGGAGGTGCATCTATTCCTTGCCTTTTCCAAATCCTAGAAGCCACCTGCTTTCCTTGGCTCCATGGCCCTCTTCCGCCTTCATTCCAATCTCTACATCTATTATCAGACCTCCTTCTTTGAGTCTCCTGTCTCCCTCTTTCTCCCACAAAGATCTTTGTGATCACATTGGGCCACCCAGATAATCTCCCTATTTTGATATTCTTAATTTCATTATATTTGCAAAGCCTCTTTTAATGTAAGGTGACATATTCAGAGGTTCCAGGATTAGGACCTGGACATCTTTGGAGAGCCATTATTCTGCTTACCATACCTGAGTTTTTTAAATATAAAAAAATACAATATGTAATATAAATTTCCTATAAAATTACTATCTAAAATTATGCTTACAGAACAGAAAGAATCTGCTTATTATGACTGGCTCTATGCTTGACAGATATTCTATCATGTTCTGAATTCCACTGGCTGTTGTCAATCTGTCGTTCCTTCATAGGCAATCTGTCTTTTCTCTTTCTGACTGCTTTTCAGACTTTTCTTATGTTCTCTGGTGTTTTATAATTTCACTATGACTCATCTAGGAATAGACACTCTTTGTATTTATGCTCCTTGGAACACTTGGTTCTTCCATAAAGAGAATCCATGTTCGTAGTTGTCATGAACTCTCAATCATTATGTCTTCATAAACTGCTCCTTTCCCTAGTCTCTCTAAACCTTTCAGACTTTTAGGAAACTACTTTAAATGTTCTATCACTTCATCTCCTGAATTACATGCTAAATATTATCTTCAAATCTGACTTCAGGTCAATTCACTATGGTCATAATACCTGGTCTCTCCTGTGTTTTGTGATTTTTGGTTTTGAGCTGAACTCTATCTATAGGAATTCTTTTAGTCTTGGGTTAAAGATACATTATTCTGGAGAAAGAATGTATTTTGCTTCTAACATGCACTTGGAGAACTAATAACCAAGGGACCAATCTGAATTCTTGGCGTGGAGTTTTTAAGACCACCCAGATAGTATGAATTCGGATTTCAAAACTCTAAGAGGGCTGATCCTATCTAATAAAATAGTAATATGTAAATTGACCATCATTCCAACACACAAGATGGCCACCCCCATGTGGTCAAAGATGGCTACCCCCATGTGGACACAAGATGGTCTGCAGGGGAGGGCAGTTGTGGGCAAACAGATCAACAGGGGAGGGCAGGGAAGTTAGGGGTGACTGGGCCAGCAGAGGAGGGCAGTTGGGAGTGACCAGGCAAGCAGAGGAGGGCAGTTGGGGAGCAGGGGGGAGACTCAAGCCTGCAGGCCAGTTGTGGAGGGATCAGGCCGGCAGAGGAGGGCAGTTGGGGGGGGGGGAACCAGGCCTGCCGGTGATGGCAGTTGGGGGGGATGTAGGCCTGCAGGGGAGGGTAGTTGGGGGGGGAACCAGGCCTGCAGGTGAGGGCAGTTGGGGGGGGGGGCCAGGCCTACAGTGGAGGACAGTTGGGGGCACCAGGCCTGCAAGGGAGGGCATTTGGGGGAGATCAGGCCAGCAGGGGAAGGCAACTGGGAGGGACCAGGCCTGCAAGGGAGGGCAGTTGGGGATGGGAGGGTGGGGGACTCAGGTCTGAAGGGGAGGGCAGTTGGGGGGACCAGACCTGCAGGGAGGACAGTTGTGGGGAGGGACCCAGACCTGCAGGGGCAACCAGGCTGGGAAGGGCAACTGGGGTGACCAGGCCAGCAGGGGAGGTCAGTTAGGGCCAATCGGGCTGGCAGGGGAGTAGTTAGGTGTTGATCAGGCTGGCAGAAGAATGGTTAGGGGATGATCAGGCTGGCAGGCAAGTGGTTGGGCGCCAGCAGTCCTGGGTCCCAGATTGGAGAGGGTGCAGGCTGGACTGAGGGATATACCCTCTCCTGTGCATGAATTTCGTGCACTGGGCATCTAGTTTATGTATAAACTCTCAGAGAAACCCTTTCTCCTCTCCACCCAGAGTCAAAGTCAGGCCTCCACATATAAGTGTGTTATATTCTTCCTAGTTCTCCATTTTACTAACAATGTAGCCCTTTGATTACTAGCTTCATTAGAGATCTTCAATTTGATCCCCCATCATCTACAGACTAAGGTTTGCTATTAGAACCAAAAGTCAAGATTAGCAAGATCAGAAAATACCCGTAGAGTGTTGTAGTTTTCACACATCCCTTGGAATTCCTGTTCTCAGACTGGTCTCTCAGAATTTATGTTACTTTCTTACCAGTTCACCTATGCAT
The DNA here is from genome assembly GCA_027563665.1 of Antrozous pallidus. NCBI lineage: Eukaryota > Metazoa > Chordata > Mammalia > Chiroptera > Vespertilionidae > Antrozous > Antrozous pallidus. The sequence continues at coordinate 11,867,946 of CM050513.1, forward strand.
TACAAAGAAACCATCAGCTATATACATCTACTCCATATTTTTAAGTATTTCAACCTGAAAGGATTTTCAGGAAATTTGCTTTGCCATATTGCCAGAAACTAATCTCTAGACTGTTTCTTTAAGGTATAATATCCCTAGATACTTGGTATATTTTATATTTCATGAGAAAAGAGAAATATTCACTACCTTCAATTTTGTAATGATAATGTTATTCAATGTGAATATGAGCTCTACCATGCAAATAAATTCATATAATTATTAAGCGATTTAGTTACAGTTCTTGTTCTCATTTACAGGAACAAAAACATTACCGGTATTAGGATTATTACTGCTAATGCCTGCCTGCTCTTTTGTTTCCCAGTTTTGCCCATTTGGAAATATATATATTACTTGAATCCAATAAACTTAGCCTTAAAAACAACTATAGATATTTCAATGAAATGCATTAAAACACAAAATTATGTTTCTTTTTTTATTTTATCTAACTTGTTCACTTTGGTAACAGAAACTGATGCCCCAGTTAGTTACAGATTTGCCCATGGACATCAACCTGCGGGAAGCAGGATGGGATGGAAACCGTCTTCAGACTCTTTCTCTCAAACATATTAATAGGAACCTCTTTATCTTCCTGACTCTTCCTCCAAAACTATGATGGCTCTCTCATTTAAAAAAAAAAAAAAGAATCCAGGAGAACCAAGATGGCGGCATAGGTAAAACACCTATCTTGCCATCATACTCATACTCAGCAATTATAATACTACAACTTAACGAAAGAACAAACACCTTCCAGAATCACCAGAAAGCTGGCCGAGTGAAAATTCCACAAATAAAAGTGAAGATAAGACACTGTGACTTGAAGGAGTGGAGGTGGACAGCGTTGAAAGATTCGCGCAGAGAGAGGTTTGGAGCACGCGCCAGTGGAGAGGGCGGGCGGCTGAAAACCGGCCAGTTTTCTCGAACGGGGAGACAAAGACGTCCCACTGGACTGATTCTCCAGCTCTGGGCGAAGTCCAGGGAACCCACTATCATACAGGGTGAAAACTGGACAGTGGGAGGGCACGCCGAAGCTCGGGTGCTGCAGGGGTCTGCTGGCTTGTGGAGAAGGCGAGCTTGGGCGAACAGCTCAGCTGAGTGACCTCACAGAGAGCGCTCTGTGACTTGCTCTCTCATTCGGAAAACCACCAACTGCTTTGTTTTATGACCCTGGGTGAGACATTGGGTGTGCAGACTCATTTGGGGAGAGTCTGAATTCCCCGGCAGCCAGTGGAGCTTGGCAGCGGCTCTCTCTCAGAGGTGCTGGCAGCCATTGCCACCAACACAGAGTCCCTGGGGCTGCATAGGGCGGAGCTAATGCTGTCTGCTTGGCCGGGAGACCCCGCCCATCCAACCTGAGCACAGCTGAACTTCACAGACAATTGGCCTAGAGGTCAACCCCTCCAAGTGCTAACAACGATTAACCTGAGCTTAACTTCAGCAAGACTGTGCAACCCATATTCACCTCAGGTAACTGGGGAGGCTGAGCCACTGTCACTAGTAGGAAGTCTACCACACAAAGCTAATTGACCAACTCAGGGAAACAGCCACCATGCAGAGACATGGAAAAAAATCAGATGTGAAAGAAATGGAGGGGAAAAAACGACTGGACATGGAATTCAAAACCACGGTTATAGGGCTTCTCAAGAGGCTCCAACAAAAGGTCGAGGCCTATAAGGAAATAAGCAAGACTACAAGGGAAATGAATGAGTCCTACAAGGAAATGAACGAGACCCTCAAGGATATAAAGGAGACTCTCAAGGATATGAAAAAGGACCAACCAGAAATTAAGCATACACTGACTGAAATAAAAAATATTATACAAAGACCTAAAAGTGCTCTGGAGCACCCCAAGAACCAAGTTAAAGATTTGAAATACAAAGAGGCAAAATCCACTCAGCTGAAAAAGCAAGAAACCAAAAGAGTCCAAAAAATTGAAGATAGTGTAAGGGGCCTCTGGGACAACCTCAAGCATACCAACATCCGAATTATAGGGGTGCCAGAAAAAGAGAGAAAAACAATGAAAACCTATTTGAAGAAATAGTGACCGAAAACTTCCCACACCTGGTGAAAGAAATTGACTTAGGAGTCCAAGAAGTGCACCGAACCCCAATATATAGGAACCCTAAGAGGACCACAGCAAGGCACATCATAATTAAAATGCCAAGAGCAAAAGACAAAGAGAGAATATTAAAAGCAGCAAGAGAAAAACAGATGGTTACCTATAAGGGAGCACCCATACGATTGTCAGCGGATTTCTCAACAGAAACGATGCAGGCCAGACGGGAGTGGCAAGAAATATTCAAAGTGATGAACAGCAAGAATCTACAACCAAGATTACTCTATCCAGCAAAGCTATCATGCAGAATTGAAGGTCAGATAAAGTGCTTTGCAGATAAGAAAAAGCTAAAGGAGTTCACCACCACCAAACCAATATTATATGAAATGCTGAAAGATATTCTTTAAGAAGAGGAAGAAGAAAAATATAAAAATGTAAATTATGAACAACAAGTACACATCTATCAACAAATGAATCTAAAAATCAAGTGAATTAATAAGCTGAGGAACAGGATAAACTGGTGAATGTAACAGAATCCCGGACATCGAGAGGGAATGGACTGACAACTCTTGGGGACAAAGGGGGTGTGGGAAGTGCAGCAAGAGACTGGACAAAAATCATGCAACTATGGGAGAGGACAGTGGAGGGTGGTGAGGGCAGAGGGTGGGATGGGTACCAGGTGGAGGGGAACTATAGGGTGAAAAAAAAGGGGGGAACAATGTAATTAATAAACTGAACAATAAAGAAAAAAAAGAATCCTATCTAGTAGAATTTATTTACAGGACTATTTGGCACAATTTATTGCCTTAAAATCTGACGATTCTAGGTACTCAATATTGAAGAGATTAGAAAGAGAGGAACTTGTACGCACTTCCTCCTTCGTGAATGCTGCTAACACTTGAATTCCAACCTGCTGAGCTTAAACTTAGACAACAGGTTTGTGTGTTCCCTTCAGGGAGCCCCAGTGTATCTAGCAAACCTGCCATCTCCTTTCAGGATTTCATTACCAACAAACAGGCTGTGTCCCATGTGAGCCAATACTGTTGGTTCTGGATTGGGCCCAGATGGGAAGCTGAACCGAAGGCAGCTGTGCACCGGTGAACCTGCAGTCTGGCTCCAGCGGGCAGCCCAGTGGGAGCCTGTACTAATGGCGTGTGGCCAACCAACCAGCTCATCCTTGGACAATTTTGAAATGAAGACCTAGAAAGTAGACTGGTTTAGGGCAGGATGAGCAACAGATGAATGGCCGGGGGTAGAGCCACTATGGTGGGCCTTAGAAATGCAAATCCAGAGACCAGGACCTGCTGTGAAACAGCCTTCCCCCACTAGAATTGCTTCGAGTTACCAAAGCTGCCACGTGACCATCAGAGGCCCAGGTGTTCCTGAGCAATGTCCCATTTCTGTGGCAATGACGGCTGCCGGTATACCTACCGCCTCAGTCTCACAGCTGATCCTCATCGACAGATGTAATCTGAGCACTTTCATCCTTGACAACCTGAAAACATGTAGCACTTACTTTTCTTGGACCTTTGGGCTAAAAGAAATGACAACACATCTAAAACTGCTCAGTTTTGAACTATATGATTTATGTAAATTAGACCTGAAGAAATGGCTAAGCCTGGGAATCAATGGCATTGGTATAAGTTAACTACGTTGCCCATAAATATAACCAGAATAAAGTGGCCAAACTGTGTGTGGCCACCAAACACACACACACAGACACACACACACGCAAATCATTTCAATTCAATTAATAAGTATTTGCTATCACATAGAAACAGGAAATAAATTTAACGGAGTACCGTGTTTCTTTTCTAGGACTATTTTCTTTTCAACACATATTTTGAGAATTAAAAAAATTAAAGAAAAAATAATAAACATGCTCATATTTCAACACTCAAGATTTAACAACAACCAATCCTGACATATTTGCTTCTGGTCATTTGTTAAATGTAAAAGTTTTACCAGTAGCCACATTCTTCAAATTAAAAAAGCAAATGCATTTTAATAATGTTTTACTTAGTATTCCCAAATATTCTTTTCCTATCATACAATCAACACAAAAAATTATTCATAAGGTATTTATATTCTTTCTTCATCAAGAAATAAGAATACAAGTCACAGAGCAGGAAGAAATGCAGGGTCTATTTTACAGTTTCAGCACCTCTCAATTTGGACCAGCCACATTTTTTAAAAATAGTCTTTAATTTTTATAGCCTTTTCAGGTTCACAGCGAAATCAAGCAGAAAGTACAGAGATTTCCCATACACCTCCTCCGCCACACATAGCCTCCCCTACTAACATTTCCCATACACCTCCTCCGCCACGCATAGCCTCCCCTACTAACATTCCCCCACCACAGGGGCATGTTATAACTGATGACCCTACAATGAAAGGTGTATAATTTACATTAGGGTTTACTCTTGGTGTTGTACCTGCTATGGATTTTGACAAAGGTATAAAGACATAATATACCATTACAGTATCATACAGAGTAACTTAACTGTCCTAAAAACCCTCTGTGCTCTGCCTTTCACCCTTCCCTCCCTGCTAATTCCTGGCAACCACTGCCCCTTTTACTGTCTCCATAGTGTTGCCTTTTTCAGAATGTCATACAATTGGGATTATAGAGTATATAGCCTTTTTTGGCTTGTTTTACTTAGTCATATGTATTTAAGCTTTCCCTACATCTTTTCATAACTTGCTAGCTCATTTCTTTATAGTGCCATTGTTTGAATGTAGAATGTAGCACTATTTATATATCTAATCACCTACTCAAAAACATCTTGGTTGCTTCTAAGTTTTTGCAATTATGAATAATGCTGCTGTAAACATCTGTGTAAAAAAAATAAATGTAAAAGTTTAAGAAATAATTAAAAAATGAAAGTTCCTTTAGCCTCCAACCTCACAAAACTTTTCTGCTGAACTCAGATAGGGTTTTTACTGCCAACGCCCAGTAACAATGATTAACCATTTTGCCCTGAGTAACTCATGTGCTCAAAAGCAGTTTCTTTAAGCTTCAACAGGCCAAAGCAAACTTTTGGACTTTCTTCCAAATGTCCTGAGTCACATGAGATGAAATCAATGCCAGGACAAAGGAGCCTCTTGTTCCTTTGAGGACCCACTGTTTTCAGACCTTCCTTGGAACATCCCTCTACAGCAGAGAAGAGGCCATGTGGGCACAGAAAACCAGCACTGCAACAGCCACAACAATGGCCTCCCCAAAATTAGACTCATGTGAAGAGTCTACCTAGATGATTTGACCCCCGAGGCCCTTTTCCCTCTGGGGTGGAAACAGGCAGAGGGGACAGATGTGGCATATTTAACCCACTGGACACCAGCACACTAGGTCCTGAGGGGAAGGCAGATTAAAGGCTGTTAGGAACTTTCAGACACACTCAATTAAACCCCTCCAGTTCCCTTCAAGTTCTGCAAAGCCATATGCCACAATCAAACCCAATCATTTGGCAATGTTTTGTCCCAGTTAGACTGGCTGCAATATTTTTCATGGAGTATTCTGAAAGAACTTCTGCCTCAAGGTTTACAGAGGACTTAGATAAAAACCTAGAAAAATGATATGACTCCCAACCAGCTTTAGCAGCCTCATGTATGTCACAGTGTTCAGCCTTACACTGTTTATTTTTTGTTGTTTAATTAACATCTTTTAAATATCTTTATTGTTAAATATATTGCATGTCTCCCCTTTTCTCCCACTGGCTCCTTCTAGCCCGCCCCTGTCCCCCGCCCCAGGCCTTCACCACACTGTGTCTGTGTCAGTGGGTTAATGCATATATGCATGCAAGTTCTTTGGTTGATTTCTTCTCACACCCACCCACCCTCCCCCGACTTCCCTCAGGTTTGACAGTCTGTTCCGTGCTTCTATGTCTCTGGATCTTTTTCATTCAACAGTTTATATTTTGTTCATTATATTCCACATATGAGTGAATATATGTCTTTCTCTGACTGGCTTACTTCACTTAACATGATACCCTCCATTCTGTCTCTAACCCCCTACACTGTTAACAGTGAAGAACCTTCTAGTTCAAAGCTCAATGCTAAGTGGCTATTGCACACCAGTGCAACCTCTAGAGGTCAGCCTAGCATTAGAACTCAAAATAGTACTTGCATCCTTCAGCAAAATTAAATTTTTACTTAAAATTAGAGAAAAGAAAACGTTAATGATTAGTGTTGGGTAGGATATGGGTGATTTTTCTATTTTTTAAGTTTTATTGAAAGAGAGCATTCAATAAGTTGAAAAGATAAAGTGGAACCCTTGTGCACTATTAGTGGGATTGTAAAATGATGTAGCTGCTGTGGAAAATGGTACGGTACTCCCTCAAAAAATTAGAAATGGAATTACCATATCATCCAGGAATCCTGCTTTTGGGAATATATATAAAAAATGAAAGCAGGGCCTTTAAGAGATATTTGTACATCCAGATTCCTAGGAGCATTGTTCACAGTACCCAAGCAGCCTAAATGTCTGTCCATCAATGGATGAATAAACAAAATATGGTATTAGTATACAATGGAATATTATTCGGCCTTTAAAAGGAAATCCTAACACATGTTACAACATGAATGAACTTTGATGACATTATGCTGAGAAATAAGCCTGTCACAAAAAGACAAATAGTGTGTGATACCACTTTATGAGGTCCCTAGAGAAGTCAAATTCCTAGACAGAAAATAGAATGGAGGTTCCCAGGGGTAGGTGTAGGGAGAATGGAGTTTTGTTGTTTAATGAGCACGGCATTTTATTTTGAAAGATGAACAGTTTTGAAAATGGATGGTGCTGATGGATGCACAACAATGTGAATGTACTTAATATCACTGAACTATACACTTAAAAATGGTAAGGAAGGTAACTTGCCACATGCTGTTTTTTACCACAATTAAAAATTAAAAAGATAAAGCCAATATGTTTTCTTTATTAAAGGAGTGGCTGCTTTAACTGGCATTAAATTTTGTTTAAACTTGAATCTTCTAGAAGGTAAGAGAGGGTAGGAGTAAAGCAAGGACAAAACTCCATTATGAACTACAATTCAGAAATACGTTGATTTAGGGAGGGGGGGAATTGTAGATTTGGGGGAGAATCTTTTTAGCTAGATTTGTTTCAATTAATTTGCTATATGTCAATTACATCTCAATAAAATTTTTAAAATAAAAATATGGGCCCACAGGTGAAAAATATCAAGATAGATAATAAATAAAAATTGAATTGGGGGGGGGGGCGAGGGGAAGATGGGAAATAATGCAAGAGAGGTAAGGTGAAAGACCAGTGGAGTGAACAAAGCTGACTACGTAGGGAGAAAGGAAAAGTCCAGTGGGAAAGAAGTCAAAGTGTCTCCCAAAGGACCTGGCAAAGGTCAGGGTTTGCAGACACCAAATGTGACACAACATAAGTGAGGTGCCTAGAGCCCATGAAACCCTCCCCACCCCACTCCTGCAGAAACTCAACACACCAGACACACGAGGGGCAGGGCAGGCATGACACCGAATAGAAACATGGAGTTGAGATCAAGTATACACACTGAATGGTGAGAACCCCCACAAACATACACACCCCTTCAGGCACTCTCCCCAGATGAGCAACAAGACTGTGAGCAGCAGGTCCTATTCTGGAGACAATGTGTCAAGGAGAAGAGACATACAGAAAGCTCCGTGAGAAAGCTGGAGCCTGCCCACCATTCTGAAGAGATCCCCAGGGACAGTTGGCCTGATCCACCACACAGATCCCATGGAGCTTGTCCGAGTCTCTTTCTTAAGCACAACACACCATCACCCATCACTAAACAGCCTCTAGTGTTAAAGGTGGAGACAAACACAAAAACCAAATTCAGTGTGGAACTATGAGGAAACCATAACAATGCAAGAAATGAAACAGTAAAAGGAAAAAAAAAACATGTAATATCCTCAGAAAAATTGGAAAAGATATCACATCTAGGACTCAGTAATAAGATAAAGAAAGTACATACAAAGATAGAAACATACAAATGAAATACATGGTAGTTCAAGTGGAAATTTTAATGAAAAGGGTCAATCTGTGGAAATATCTGAGGAAGAACAAAAAGATTGAGAAGGCCAATAGAAAAGAAGATAGAAAAATTAAGACTTTTCCATGTGGCACAACATCTGCCTAATAAGAGACCTGCTTAGGAAGAAAAATAAATAACTGAAGTGAAGCCATTTGAACTGTCCTGATGACAACTAAGTAACAGCATGACCTGTGAACACACAGATTAAGTCAGGTTGAATGACCCAGCTGAACCCTTGGCCTAGAGAGAATAGGAAAAAAAGGGGGAGGCAAAGTAAGGGGTGGGGAGGGACTTAATCAAAGAAATAATACAAAAATATATCCCAAACAGAAGGATACGTTTTCAGATCAGGTATGAAGTCTATGTGTAGGAAGACATGGGACAGGAGACTACAGGTCTGCGTTATAAACTTGGTAGTAATAATGGTCTTTATGAATGTAATTCGTCAATTAGAATTTTTAAAAATATAACAATCTAGGCCTTTAGCTTTTTCAGAGTGGCATTAATGTGCTATCTATAATTTTTCAATCTCTTCTCTTCCAGTCGGAGTGGTACTTTGTGCCTATATTCCCACTTCAGCAAAACCAATTAAGGAAACAGAAACCAGGGTGTGTCACTTATCTGGACAGTGATGCCATTTCTGTTCCCAGTCCCCTAATCTGGCTCTATCACTGATACAGAGGCTCAACCAGACTGTCTGAGTACCGCAGAGCCCCACTCACACACTCTAACTACTCAAGCATGAATTAATAAGTTCATGTTCCAAAAATCCCAAATAAAGTCTCTGGAGTGTGCAAATTCAGAAAAAAATATTCAATAGTGAGCCGGCACACCTCCTGCTATGAAGTATCACATAAACACTTTTCTCTCATTCATTCATTTCATTTTTATCATTGTTTAATATTTTTTAAATAGGGAGGAAAGAACACCCAAATTTTATTTAAAAGAGAGCCCCAGGAAGAACCAAGATGGGACCATCGGTAAACACCTATCTTGCTGCCCCACACAGCAATTTCAAAACTATAACTTAACAACAGAACAAACATCTAACAGAATCAGCGCTGGCTGAGAGGAAATTCCACAAATAAAAGTAAAGATAGGACACTGTGACACAGAGAGCGGCAAAGGGCAGCATTAAAGATACGCAAGGAATCAGAGGTTTGGAGCCCAGCGCGAGCAAGAGGAGAGGGCGGGTGGCTGCAAAGACAAAGGCGTCCCACTGCGCTGATTCCCCAGTTCCAGGTGAGGTCCGGGAACCTAGACTCATACAAGGTGAAACTGGACAGTAGGGAAGCACACTGAAACTCGGGCACTGCAAAGGTCTGTGAGCTTGTGGAGAGGGCGAGCTTGTGGAGAATGTGCATAAACTTGGAAACAGGAGAGGTGCGCGAGCGCACAGAGAGGACTCATGACTTGCTCTCTCATTCAGGAAACCACCGGACTGCACTGTTTTACAACTCTGGGCGAGACTTTGGGTGTGCAGACTCATTTGGGGAGAGGCTGAATAGTCCATCAGCAGGTAGAGCTCGGTGGCAGCTTTCTCTCAGAGGTGCTTGCAGCCATTACGACCCAGCACAGAGTCCCAGGGGCCGCATAGGGCGGAGCTGATGCTGCCTGCTCAACCCAGAGACTCTGCCTATCCAACCTGAGCACAGCTCACCCTCACAGCCAATTGGCCTGGAGGTCAAACCCTCCTAGTGCTAACAACAATAATCTAGGCTTAACTTCAACAGGACTGTACAACCCATAAAGGGCTGCAGCAAGAGTATCCACCTCAGGGAACTGGGGAGGCTAAGCCACTGTCCCTTGTAGGACATCTACCACAAAAAGCTAATTGACCAACCAGGAAAGCAGCCACCATGCAGAGACATGGAAAGAAATCAGATGTGAAGGAAACGGAGGGAAAAAAACGACTTGACACAGAGTTCAAAACCATGGTTATAAGGTTTTTCAAGAGACTCCTACAAAAGGCCGATGAACTTAATGAGACCTACAAGGAAATGAACAAGACCTACAAGGAAATGAACGAGACCTACAAGAATATGAAAAAGGACCAACTAGAAAATAAGCATACACTGACTGAAATAAAAAATATTATACAAAGACCTAAAAGCAGTCTAGAGGAACACAAGAACCAAGTCAAAGATTTGAAATACAAAGAGGCAAAATCCACTCAGCTGGAAAAGCAAGAAGCAAAAAGAATCCAAAAAATTGAAGATAATGTAAGAGGCCTCTGGGATAACCTTAAGCATACCAACATCCGAATTATAGAAGTGCCAGAAAAAGAGAGAGAGCAAGACAATGAAAACCTATTTGAAGAAATAGTGACCGAAAACTTCACCCGCCTGGTGAAAGAAATTGACTTAAAAGTCCAAGAAGCGCACTGAACCCCAAACTATAGGAATCCAAAATGGACCACACCAAAACACATCATAATTAAAATGCCAAGGGGAAAGACAAAGAGAGAATATTAAAAGCAGCAAGAGCCGAGACCGGTTTGGCTCAGTGGATAGAGTGTCGGACTGCGGACTGAAGGGTCCTGGGTTCGATTCCGGCAAGGGCATGTACCTTGGCTGCGGGCACATCCCCAGTAGGGAGTGTGCAAGAGGCAGCTTATCGATGTCTCTCTCTCATCGATGTTTCTGACTTTCTATCTCTCTCCCTTCTGCTCTGTAAAAAATCAATAAAGTATATTTAAAAAAAAAAAGCAGCAAGAGAAAAACAGTTAGTTACCTATAAGGGAGTACCCATACAACTGTCAGCTGATTTCTCATCAGAAACTATGCAGACCACATGGGAGTGGCAAGAAATATTCAAAGTGATGAATAGTAAGAATCTACAACCAAGATTACTCTACCCAGCAAAGCTATCATTCAGAAGTGAAGGTCAGATAAAGTGCTTTGCAGATAAGAAAAAGCTAAAGTTCATCACCGCCAAACCAATATTATATGAATTGCTGAAAGATATTCTTTAAGAAGAGAAAGGTAAAAATATAAATTATGAACAACAAATACACATCTATCAACAAATGAATCTAGCCGAGACCAGTTTGGCTCAGTGGATAGAGCATCAGACTGCAGACTGAAGGGTCCCGGGTTTGATTCCAGTCAAGGGCATGTACCTTGGCTGCGGGCACATCCCCAGTGGGGGGCATGCCAGAGGCAGCTGATCGTTGTTTTTCTCTCATCGATGTTTCTGACTTTCTATCCCTCTCCCTTCCGCTCTGTAAAAAATCAATAAAATATATTTTTCAAAAAAACAAATGAATCTAAAAATCAAGTGAATTAATAATCTGATGAACAGGATAAACTGGTAAATATAACAGACTCATGGACATAGAGAGGGAATGAACTGACAATTCTTGGGAAGAAAAGGGATGTGGGAGGTGCAGCAAGAGACAAAAATCATGCAACTATGGGGGAGGACAGTGTGGGAGAGGTGAGGGTGGAGGGGAGTCATAGGGGGAAAAAGGGGGAAATGTAATTAACAAACTGAACAATAAAGATTAAATTAAAAATAATAATAATAAATAAATAAATAAATAGAGAGCCCCAGACTTGGTGTGACAGCACAGTGTTTTTAAAATCGTGACTGCTTCCAGTTTCCCAGCGGCTATTCACATGGTTGCCAGCCAAGGCCCTCGGATATCTGAATCTGAAAACCTCTCAGTGAAGTACAGGATGGGAAAAGGAAGTTTATAGTTGTTATAGGGAAATACAATAATTAATAAATAATAATATAAGAATTAAGAATAAACTGTGTTTTTCATACTTACAACTGTAAACCAGCTTTTGCCCCATTGCCCAGGAAGTCACTGTCCCCTCTTTCTCCCCTCTCCTCTCTGAGGCTCTCAGACAGTCCCTTCAAGTTGGTGGCACCATTGGGATTTAGGAAGATAACTCAAAAGGGCCTGCTTAGGCCTCACATTTGTCAACTCCAACAACGTTTTCAAGGGAGAGCCAGGCATTAGCCCAATTCATAAAAGTGTGATTTCCTATCTGTCATTGCTGGAAACCTCAAAGGGAGACAATCCACATGACTGTGAGTCCACCCCCTTCACACCAAGTAAGCTTCACAGCCTACTTTCACTGTTAACTGTAGGTGTCTACATGCCCAAGCACAGAGGAACACTCTTCATTCTGCCATCAGAAGACAGTCAAAGCATCCTGGTGTGCCAATATTTTTAATGTGCAATTAACCTACATAACTGTCACAAACCAGATAAGCAAAGCTATTTCTGTTGGGGGGAAAAATAAGTAACACAAATGGAGCCATCATTTGAACTGTCCTGATGATAGCCAAGTGACAGCATGATCTGTGAACACACAGACAAGCCAGGCTGAATGACCCCGCTGAACCCTTGGACCATGGGGTGAACACTTCACAAGAGGACTTCTTGACTTTTCAGTCCAGCAGGTTCAGTCAACCCGCTTCCCTACACCCTACTTCCAGGAACGCTTCAATTAACCCACTGAAACAGTTTTCTGCACTCTCTCCCGGGGGCACACCCATGCTTTCCTCTCCTCTCCTCCCCTCCACTCTTAAGGATTACCTTTACCCTTCTCTCTCCTAAGCTTCAAGGGCCCCTCCTTTTGCCTCTGTAACTTGTTTCTTGGTCCCATTTCTTCTACCATTTGCTTCTCTCTCTGTGCAAATAAAATGAAAGTTTTCTGCCCAGGAACAGAGTACAGTTACCATTTAGATGAGTCTTGCTTTTTGTCTTTCAATAAAATTGAAAAAAGTTCCCATGAGTGTCTTATACATTTTTCTTATATTTATACCTAGATTGCATACATATTTTGGTAATTGCAGCAAATTTTTAATTAGTTTCTAACCATATATGGTTAATTTATGGAAACAATTTATTTTCCGACTGACATGTGTTATTCCCAGCCTTGGAATTTTACCAACAAAGTCTATGTTTGAATTTCACCCTTTGAAATTTCACCTAATAGTAAAGTATTCACTGTCAACTTGGCTAGCACTATTCAACTTCTCCTGAATCCCTTATTATTCATACATCACTCATCTGTTTCCCAGGGGATGAGGGTAGATAGTAAATATTTTAGGTTTAGCGGGTCATACACAGTCTCTGTCACAACTACTCCTTGTAGAGTGAAAGCAACCACAGATAATATGTAAACAGTGGGCATGGCTGTGTTCCAATAAAACTTTATTATGACATGACAAGAATTAGAGCGGATAGTTCTGCCTCACTTCCTATAGAGGTGGAATTCCCACAGTAACAGGAGAGCTGTAGCAAGACAGAACCAGGAACCCCCAGACCCTGAAGTCAGTAGAGGTAGCAACCTAACCACAGGAATCTGGCCAAGGCCAGCATATCAGTTCTCTACCATCTACCATCTCAATCTTAGGGGTTAGGAATTTGGGGCAAGGCTCAGACACACTCACGTGCATGGCTGTAGTAAGTTGAGGGCTGCAGTCAGATGGCTGGGGACTATTGGCCTAAGCCAGTGACAGGCAACCTTTTGAGCTCAGTGTGTCAAAATTCGCCAAAAAACCGAGCATAACTCGGGTGGTGTGTCACTTCAAGAAAAAAACCCATAATTTTCGCGATATTTATAGTTTAAATAACAAAAAATGTATAATTGTAATATATAACTGTATTTAATAAACAAAAAATAATTATTTAACTTATTTGCTTAGTGACTTCTTTGTTCATCTGTCAGTCGGTTTCTTTTGTTGGTCTTGATATTATTTAACTTGTGTGGGGTGCCGTGAACTAAGATAAGTGAGGGCGAGGGGGAATTCTTTAACTGACCTGCCTATTAGTGACTTTTTTGTTGCTGAATTTCACTGGCTAAACCTTCAATTGAAGGTCGGTATTTTGTACACTTCAAGCCCAAGCAAGTGCTACTAACGTCATCTGTCAATCTGTTTCTTCTGTTGGTTTTGATATTATTTAACGCTGAGAATAGGGTCTCACAAAAGTACGTAGAGGGGAAAAAATTGTGAATAAAGCCATTGCTCTATTTTTCAGGACGCAGAATGTCTACACTACAGCAAATGTTTCATCCTCGGCTACTGCACCTGGCCGTGCAGTAGCCGAGGATGAAACTTCCTTCTCGGCATGCGGCCCCACACTTCTCTGTATGTGATCGCATGCAGCCACGTATCATGGAAAATGGCTACGTGTGTCAGTGCTGACACGCGTGTCATAGGTTTGCCATCACGGGCCTAAGCCAACCATGTCAAACTCAAACACAGGCCAAATAAACAAGGTTTAAGTTTATGTGGGTGGCAAAAACAAGTTTCAATTTTCATAGAAACGTAGATTTATTTATTTTTTATTTTTAAATATATTTTTATTGATTTATTTTGCAGTATAACTTATAATTAATAGTAGTACATTTTCCTTTCCCTCTCCCCCTTATCCTTCCCCCAGCCTCCCCTACCCCCCAGCACATATCCCCACCTTCCCCCCTCCCTGCCCCAGTGTCTTTCATTCATTGGTTATGCTCATATGCATGCATACAAATCCTTCAGTTGATTTCCCCCAGCCTCCACCTCCCATCCACCCAAGCCTTCCCCCTGTAGCTTGACAGCCTGTTCAAGGTCATCCTGCCTCTATATTAATCACTCTCCCCTGTTAGAAACGTAGATTTATTTTAATAGCGATATGCTGAATATAAAGGGCTGAAATAAAGGAGTAATCGTTTATTACGTAACAAACATTTTAATAAAAATATTTTTATTGAACATTAACTTACCAGATACTGAATAACTGCACATAAGCATAATGCAAATAATAACTGCACTAATTAATAAGCGTATCGCAAATAAACCTATTTTCCTTGTTCTCCGAGAGTGAAATATTTCTCGTTGCGCACACCAAAAAAGTTAGCTCAAGACTAATGGCCTGGCAATCAGCTGTTAAAATATCTGCTGCTACTATTAGTGGAGAGAAATGTATGCGCCTGTGCACAAGGCGCCTGAGGGAAATGAATGCAACATGATTATAGTAATCAGTCCTTAGTGAATGTGGTAGTTTGTTATTAATAATTATATATAACCAAATATTTTAAAAATTAAGTTATGAAATTTCTAATAAAATGTTTCTTGCATACCGTTATATTGGTTGGGCCACAAAAATATTCATTGTGGGCCGTGAGTTTGACATCTAAGCTGTCTTTACTCACCTGTCTAGCAGTTGGTATTAGCTAGTGTGGATGACAGCTGGGCCCCCTATCGCTACTGGCTAGGCTGAGCTGACTGACAAGATGGAGGGTGGAGGGCAGGTTCCAATAGCAATGTACCACCGGCCAGTGCAAGTACCAGCCAAGCCTGGAGTCAGGGCGTGGGAACAGCAAAGTCACATGGCAAAAGGGGGTAAGAATAGGAATAGGAGCAATGTGTGGCCATTCCGTGATCTGTTATCCTCAGATATTCCGGCCAATGGTATGTAGAAAAACTGAGAGTCAGTTTCAAACCAAAACATTCAAACCAAAGAAGCTGAGATCCAGAAGTTTCAACCAGTGTGCAGAGATCAGGGCAGCAAGTGAAAAACAGCCCCAAGGCCCAGTTACTGGGACACCGCGTTCAGGGACAAGCAGTTCAATTCCTTGGGAGATGGAGTCCAGGGCAGCCACCTCATCTCAGAGGTCACTTCTGGTGGTTCATAAAATCCCTATCTATTTAGAAAGCAGACACATTTTTAGGTGGATTGAGTTCCACAACAACAATCTGCAGCTGGTAGAGAGATGGCAGTAGGTTTACCAAAAGAGGGTGATTTCTGATTCGAACTCCAGCCAGACTAGGCAGCTTGTTCTCTGTCCCTGAGAGTGTTGGTCACTGAGACGTCAAATGGCCCACACCAGGGAGTCCTGGTCCCTCCAGGGCAAGACTGGCCCCATCACTATGGGGCAAGCAGACTGGATCTAAATCATATGAAGTAAAACACTCATCTATGGGTTCATACTTTGCTTACTTGATTTTTTTTCTTCTTAAAGTATATTTATTCTTCCTCTCAAATTCTTAAGACCTAGTGTGTGCCCAGCAAATATAATGCAGAACAAAAACCAAGTAATGAAGTATGTCAATGAGCTTTTCCAAGGTCAACTATCTTTCTGTTCTGAGATTTAAATATGTTAAGTTTTGCCCCAGCCCAGTGGCTCAGTTATTTAAAGCTTTGTTCCATACACCAAAAAAGTTGCAAGTTTGATCCCTGCTCAAGATACCTGCAGAAGGCGGCTTGTCAGTGTTTCTCTCTCACACAGATGTTTCTCTCTTCCTCCCTCTTCTCTCTCCTAAAAAAAATATAAGTTAAAAAACATATCCTCACTCTAGATGATTTGGCTCAGTGGACAGAGCATTAGCCTGCGGACTGTAGGATCACCAGTTCGATTCTGGCCCAGGGCATGAACCTCAGCTGCAGGCTCTATCCCGGCCCCAATTGGTAGGGGAGTAAGTGCAAGGCATCCAATCAATGTGTCTCTCTCACATGGATGTTTTCTCTCTGTCTCTCCCCATCCCTTCACTCTCTAAAAATCAATTAAAACTATCCTTAGATGAGGATTAACAAAACAAAACAAAAATCCTCAAGTGAAGATTTAAAAAGTTAAATATGTTAAATTGTTTTGTGTGTGTGTGTTTTTAATCTTTATTGTTGAAAGTATTACATATATCCCCTTTTTCTCCCATTCATAAAAATGTTAAGTTTTAAGTTACTAGTACTAATTTTGCTAACCCTGGTAGTAGAAAAAGAATAGCCTTGGGATGACAGCTTTTTAATTTTAATATTTTAATTCACTAAGATCTCTGGGCATGGTATGAGTTATGATAATAATTTCTTAAATCTTCTAATGTTTCATTTTTTTTTAAATCAACCTCATCCAGTTTAAGTTCATTTTTACAAGTTCAGAATCAAGGTGCACCATTTCTGTTCATTTAAGATTTGTTCAGTAGTTGTTACACAGAATTTTCATGCAGAGGTAATGGATTTCAACATTTTATTTCCTACTGCAGAATGTTCAGGAGAATTCGAACACGGGGAGTAAACCAAACTGCGAGGACGGAGCTGACGGCAGGAAAAAGACTATGAAGAGCTGCCTTTTGAGATTCAAGAAAAGGCTCCGATCGCTCGGGTAAAACAATCACTGAGCCTGTGCCCATCATGTTCCAAGCTCTGTGGACAAGAAACCGGCACCTTGCTATTCCTGTGCCCACACGGCTCTCACAGAGATCACACAACATCTGGATAACGAGGGGAACTGAGAGTCCTCTCGAAGCACACAGCCTCGTGTAATGAATGAAGAGTGTCATAAAAGGACCCAATCAGGGAGACAAGCCATTCAAATTTCTTAACAAAAGGTTCTCCTTATACCTCACCAGTATGCCAAATATATGGTCAGGAACATTTTGCTCTTGGGCTCCTGAACACATAAGGACTATGGCCAACCACAGTGTCGCTGTTGACATAAGCTAACGTTATTGTTAACCTGAGGTTAACACAGTTTACTGACTGAAAGAAGCAGCAATAATTCTTTCCTGGCTGAAAAAATTTTGAAACTCAGAATTCACCTTACCGATCAAAGTAAGGCTTGAACTCAGTTCTCTTAAATGGTCTCTCTGTCCAGGAAAGGGCACTTTGAAATCTTTTGATTTAAAAAAGGAAAGTAGGTGGCACAAGACCAAAAATTTAGTACTCCCGAGGAAGGCAACATGGCACTCCTCAACCTAATTTTCCCGAAGCACTTTGCATACAATAATAACTTGAGAAGAAAGAGGAAGTCAGTTATAAGATATCCTGAGATCCCCAACTGGTTGTTCCTCTTTCAGCCAAAGAAGTATAACCAGTTCTGCAAATTTACATTAATTCAGCTTAAATCTGAATAAATTGTAAAGTCTCTGTTATTGAGGAATGAACTGTGTGCACTCTTAAGTCTTAGATACATAAGAATTCAGTACATTTGCTTTTTCTATAAGTCAGATAATAGTAAGAAATTATTTGAAGTATATTTAATATGTTCTGTTTAAAAAATAAATAATTTAGAAATTTTTGGTGTAAAGGTCTTACAAACATATCTAAAAGTTCAATCTACTTGGGCACCAATAACATTAAGAAAAACTAGGTTTTCAGCCCTGGCTGGGTGGCTAAATGGGTTGGAGGGTCATCCTGTGCAACAGGGTGTGGGTTTGATTCCTGGTCAGGGCACAAACCTAAGTTTCGGGTTCAATCCCTGGTCAGGAATCATATGGGAGGCAAACTGATTGATGTTTCTCTCTCGCATCAATGTTTCTCTCTCTTTCTCTCCTTCTTCCCCTCTCTCTAAAAATCAGTAAAGACATATCCTCAGACTGAGGGACGATGGCAGCCGACAGGAAGGCAGACTGCAATACAGTGAGTGAGTGAGAGAACAAAGGGAGAGTGTGTGGTCACTTGGGGAGTGTCTGTTGGTGAGCTGGGGGACAGCTATACTCCAGGAGACGGTGGGGGACTGGTGGACGGGACTCCCCTGACCAGGCAGCCCCCACTGCTGCTGGGTTCCCTCCCAGGGCGAGCGGCTCTGACGTGGAGATGGCACCATCCTAAAGGGGAAAGTGGACACTATGGGAAGCCTGAAAATCCCAGGAATCTACAACTACGGCACCCACCGAACAGCTATGAACCCGGGAACGCAGGTCCCCAAGTGGCCCGACCCCTGGGATTCAGAGGAGCTCTACACTCCCGCAGACTCTGCCTGGGACAGGGGGAGGTCTGAGGTCCCCGCAGGAGAGAGAAACGCACAGGCGGGAGCTGGAGAACCTGGGGAAGTCCGCGCAGAGAAAATTCTATGGCGTTGGGGCTGGCGTGACCTACAAATGTGGAAGGGAAATCTAAAAAGCAACCCATACCTGAACTGGGCGCAAAAGGACAGCCTAAAAACATTTTTTTAACTAAATCTTTATTGTTCAGGTTATTACAGGAGTTCCTCTTTTTTTCTCCTCATAGCTCCCCCCTCCTCCGGTACCCATCCCCACCCCATACCTTTATCCCAACCCCCGCCATGGTCTTCATCCATAGGTATAAGATTTTTGTCTAATCTCTTCCCGCACCCCTCACACCCTCTTCCCCCTGAGAACTGTCAGTCCACTCTCTTTCTATGTCCCTGATTCTATTCTATTCCTCCTTACATTTCAGATCTTTGGCTTGATTCTTTGAGTCCTTTGATCTACCGTTGAATTTCTGTATATTCATTTCAGACAGTGTGTGCTTAATTTCTGTCTGGTCCTTTTCCATTTTCTTGGCATTCTCATTAAGGACCTTGAAGGTCTCACTAAGCTCCTCAGAGATTTCGTCAAGTTTCTCGGTGGTTTTTAGAAGATTCTTGAGTAAGCTTATAAATGTGGTCTTGAACTCTATATCTAATAGTCTGCTTTCCTCCATTTCTTTCATTCGTGACATGCCTGCCTGTCTCCCCATTTTGCCCCTGCCCTGTGCTGACGGAGTGGAAGAACTGCTGTGCGGAGACATTCCTATGGGGCAGACTTGCTTCAATGGGGCTTTGGTGCTCACTGAGTCTGCCTCTTGAATGTGTCACTTATGGATGTGAGTAGTTGAATTCTGGTGTCATCTCACACTGACCTCTAGATAAGCTAGCTTCTGGATCTCCACTGGGGTGCAGGTCAGCTACTGTCTGAGTCAATCCAGCAGGAGCTACGATGACGTCTGCATATTTCTCTTGTTCTGACCAGAACTGCCTTTTAGGTTAAGCTGGAAAAGCCCAGGCCATTTATATGCAAATGCCACTGCGCATAGCTCGGGTGGGTTTGTAGATTGGGCGGAGCGGGGTTTCAGGGGGTCACTAGGTTAGGGCATGGCAAACAGAGATGGTCGCTACTCCGCCTCTCTGCGTCCCCATGTCTCCAAGTCCCCGCACCCCACGCCCTGTGCCCCCACACAGTGAACTCCAATTGCTGCCGCCTTCACTTTCCAACCCAATGGAAGACTGTACAGCTTCTCCCTGTAGGAGTCTGGGTTGCCAGCGTCTCCCCATAAACTCGTGTTCTGAGTAATCAGGAGCCCGCTTCCCTTCGGGCTGAAAAAAAGCAGCCCCAAAGTCACCCACTGTCAGCCCGGCTCCCGCGCCTCCACACTTTAGGTTTTCAGCGCTTGGGCAAGTCCCAATGCTCCCTTCTTTCCCTTCTGGCTGATGAACTTCCATTAGGCCAGCTTTCCTGTGGTTCTGGGTGATAGACGCCTTGTCTTTTAGTTGCAGTTTTGAAATTGTTGTGCAAGGTGTTTTCCTATCCTGGCTTCTGGATAGCCTAAAAATTTTAAAGATGTGTCGACTGCTTAGACCCAAGGGGAAAAAAGACTGCACAGACTTGCGTGCAGTGCCAGAGTTCACACACTTACTCTGGCTCTTTTTTATCTTTAAATTCTTGCTTTTGATTACCAACCCTAATACATAGGATCAACCAATTGGGGACACTCTGGAACCTGGGGATCAGAGCAGGGAATAACAATCAGAGAACTAGCCCTGGGGCAACTCATTCCCTCAAACCTGAATTAAATGCCACAGGGGAAACAAAATCTAAATACTAGGTAGAGAGGACCAATAAACCCAGAGGTCAATCCACAAACACTGCCACCCAGGGGTTGAATCACAAATTGACTCTTGGGTAAACAAATAAAGGAATATAAGAAATAAAGACATACTGCCTGCTTGGAAATGAGGACTGTAACCTACAACCCTGAGGAGCAGGGGAATGCAGAGAACTTCAGTACTGTCCTGACTAGGAAACAGGATGACAAACAGAATAGTAGAGAAAGTGAATGACCTTCACTACTGCACATTTTTTAAATTTATTTTGTCATCTTTTACTTAAGAAATCACATTTTCTTTTTTCTTCACTTGTTTTTACCTTTTTAATTATTACATTTTTATTTTCAATCAGTGTTATCACTACTACTATTTTACCTTTTTTTAAAAAGGTGTCATTTTCTTTTCTTTTTATTTTACTTTGGGATTAGTGTTCTACATTCTATTTTCATCTTTTCCTTTAGCATCATTTTACTCTATCTCAACTTTACCTTTATGGCAATACTCTCTTCCTCACTTTTCCCCTTTTGTTGTCCTGTTTTTCTTGCCCATTTCCTGCTTTAGATTTTCCCTATTCCTTCTTTTTACCCACTGTTAAAATTTCACCCTACTAATATATCTAATTTCCAATCCCTTGCTCCAGGTCCATACACACCTCTCTCTTCTCTTTCTTTGCTATCCAAAAAAAAAAAAAAAAAAAAAAAAAATTCTCTCTGTCCTTTTGTGGTTGTTTGCTTGTTGATTATATCAATTTTGTATGGTTGTTTTGTGAGATTGTTTAGCTTTTTTGTGTTTTTTGTTTTGTTTCTGTTTATTTTTTTCTTCCATTTTCCCTCGCCTTACTTGATATTAGTTGTTGTTTGTAGTTTGCACTCATCTCTAGGTATTTGTTGCTGGCATTTGTTGGCATCAGTGGCTGTTCTATTGCAGTTTTTTCATCATACAAATAGTTTTTTCCCCTCTTCTTTCTTTTCTCTCTTACATTTATGTTCCTTTTCCCAATTTCATTTCTGCACTCATTTTTTTCTCTTCTTCTTTCTTATCCTCTCATTCGCCTTTCTCTGGTGGCGACCTTTATTTGGTGTTATGAATATCGTGAATACATTTTTGTTCAGTGCCTGGTGCCTTCTTATGTAGTATTTTGTGCCTTTAAATCAATGCAGGACAGAGATAACTACATAATCAGACACCCGAAGAACAGAAATAGTGGAGAGACAAAGAAACAGCCCACATAAGAGCGAAAAGAAGAAATCACAGGAAAGGAAGTAAACAAAATGGAGGCAAGCAAATGTCAGAGAAAGAATTCAGAGAGATGGCCATAAGGTGGATGAAAAGAATGAAAGACAAATTTGACAATATGTGTAAGAACCAAGAGGAAATGAAGAAGAACCAAGAAAAAATGACGTTGCTGATATAAAAAACTCAATAGAAAGCATCAACAGTAAACTATAAAAAGCAGAAACCACATCAGTGACCTAGAAGACAAGGTAGGAAAAAACACTCAAGTAGAACAGCTTGTAGAAAAAAAAATTAAAAAGCAGGAGAGCCTAAGGGAACTTTGGGACAGAAACAAAACATCTGCATAATAAAGGTACCAAAAGGAGAGGAAACTGCGCAAAGAATAGAAAACCTATTTGAAGAAATGATAACAGAAAATTTCTCTGATATAGGAAAGAAAAAACCCACACAAATTCAAGATGCTCACAGAATCCCCTCCAAAAAAAGAACCCCAAAAGACCAACACCAAGGCACATTATAATTAAACTAGAGGCCTGGTGCACAAAATTCATGCAAGGGGGGTAATGTCCCTCAGCCTAGCCTGGGACCACTCGAGGGATAACTGAGACCCCACCAGGATTGGGCCTAAATGGGCAGTGGGATATCCCTCTCAAAAATCCAGGATTGCTGGCTCTCAAATGCTCGCAGGCCTGCCTTCCGGACTGCCCCTAACTACTTCTGCCTGCCATTCTGATCACCGCATAACCAATCCCCTGCCAGCCTGATTGATGCCTAACTGCTCTCCTGCCAGCCAGTTTGCCCCTAAATGCCCTCCCTACAGGCCTGGTCACACCTAACTGCCCTCTGCTGCAGGCCTGATCACCCCAAACAGCCCTCCACTGCAGGTCTAGTCCCCTCCAACTGTTCTCCCCTGCAGGCCCAATCACCCCAAAATTCTCTGTCCTGCAGGCTTGATTGGCCCAAATGCCATCCCTTGCAGGTCTGGACCCTCCCACATTCCCTCCCCTGCTGGCCAAACTGTGGTGGCCATCTTGTGTCCACATGAGGCAGGATCTGTCAATCTGCATATTACTCTTTTATTAGATAAGATAGAGGCCTGGTGCATGGTTGGGGGCCAGCTGGTTTTTCCTGAAGGGTGTCCCAGATCAGGATAGGGGTTCCCTTGGGATATGGGGAGGCCTGGGCAAGGGGCCTGTTGTGGTTTACAGGCCAGCCACGCCCCCTGGCGAACCAAGGGGAGGCCCTGGTATCTGGGATTTATTTATCTTCTACAATTGAAACTTTGTAGCTTGGAGTGGAGGCCAAGACAGGCCAGGGCTGCAGAAGCTTGGCTTACTTCTTCGCCAGGGGCAACCCTAGCCTCATGCTCTCTCCAGCTCCGTGGCTGCTGCCATTTGCAACAGTATGCATGACCCTGGAGAGCATTATGCTAAGTGAAATAAGCCAGTCAGAGAAAGATAAATATCAGATTATCTCACTCATCTGTGAAATATAATGAACAACATAAACTGATGAACCAAAATACAGGCAGAGATAAAAAATATTTTAGATTATAATAGAAATAATCCTGTTATTTGAAGATTTTTAATATTTCCTATAACTTTTGTTATATTATACTATGTTAATAAAGTTTTGGTAATATTATTATTTTTGAAATTTTTTCTTGAAATATTAATTTGTATTGTATGTAATATATTCAAAATCACTTTTCTTTGAAATATTAACATTTATTGTATGTAACATTATTTTGTTTAAAATTGTTTTTCTTGCAAAACAAAACAACTCAAGGTTTCAAGCAAACCCCGTTGGTCTCCATAAAAGAATCTCTGTCCAGCCAAAGGCAGAGTAATATTTTGAGCCAATTGTGGAGAGTAGCTGTGGGGCAGGGAAACACACCCACCATATTCTCTAAAAGCTAAATAACATCTCCCCTGGCCTCCCAAAGGCCTTTCAGAAACAGATTTTTGAGTGATTAAGATTAACAGCTGGCTAGCAAGCAAAAGGGGACAAAGGCAGAGCAGGTGAAACCAGGGGAAATTTACTGGGCCCCTAGCCCTGGGCCCCATGCTGCTGATAAACCTACTTTAGAAGGCAAACTGGCCCCCTCCTGTTTGCAGCCAAGGTCTGTGGAGACAGACACAAATGGTGGCTCAAGGGATCACTTGTAGCTACAGGCAGGTTACTGAAAGCCAAAAGATAGTGCTGCAAGTGGTTACCACCTAAGTACCTAACAGGAAGCCCAGAATTGGCAGACAGAATTGGCATGCAGGGCTTCACCTGCTTGCACAACCTCCTCTTGTCCAGTTGTGACCAGTTACGGTGTCTCGGCCTAATTTGTATATTTCCTTTATATATATACCTATATCTATATATCTATATCTATATACATCTATAGATAGATAGATAGACAGACAGATAGATAATGAACTTATAGAAAGAGAAACTCAAAAAACAATCCCATTTACCATTGCAACAAAAAACTAATATACTTAGGAACAAACTTAACCAACGAGGTAAAGACTACTACTCCAAAAACTACATTGTAAAAAGAGAGAGAGGAAGATATAATCAAGTGGAAGAATATATTGTGTTAATGGTTTGGTAGAATCAATATCATTAAAATGTCCATACTACCCAAGATAATCTATAGATTCAATGCACTCCCCATTAAAATAACAACAGCATATTTCAAAGTTCTAGAACAAATGCCCCCAAAATTTTATATGGAACCAAAAAAAGACCCCAAATAGCTGCTGCAATTCTGAGAAAGAAGAACAAAGTTGGAGGAATCTTAATACCAGAGTTCAAATTATACTACAAAGCCACTGTACTTAAAACAGCCTGATACTGGCACAAGAACAGACATACAGATCGATAGAAATCGACCCAAGCCATTATGCTCAATCAACATTTGACGAAGGAAGTAAGAGCATACAATGGAATTAAGAGAGTCTCTTTGATAAATGGGGTTGGGAAAATCGGACAGATACATATAAAAAAATAAAACTAGACCACCATACACAAGAATAGGGGGAACATATCTTAACTTACACCATACACAAGAATAAACTCAAAATGGATAAGACTTAAACCATAAAAGTCCTAGAAGAAACCACAGGCAACAAACTCTCAGACATTTCTCATAGCAATATGTTATAGATACATATCCTTGGGCAAAGGAAATAAGGAGAAAATAAACCACAGGGATTACATCAAAATGAAAAGCTTCTGCACAGCAAAAGAAACCGTCAGCAAAATGACTAGAGGACCCACTGCATGAGAGAACATGCCAGGGATATATCCAATAAGGGTTAATTCCCCAAATTTATAGAGAACTCATAACACTTAACAAAAGGAAGACAACCCAATTAAAAAATGGGCAAAGGACCTAAACAGACATTTCTCCAAAGTGGATATAGAGAAGGCCAAGAGACATATGAAAACATGCTCAAAGTCACTAATCTTCCAAGAGATGCAAATCAAAATGACAATGAAGTATCACCTTACACCTGTCAGAATGGCTATCATAAAAAAATCAACAAAAGACAAGTTTTGGTGACAATGTGGAAAAAAGTGAACCATCACACACTGCTGGTAGGAATGCAGATTGGTGGAGCCACTGTGGAAAACAGTATGGAGTTTCCTCAAAAAATGAAAAATGGAACTCCCATTTGACCCAGTAATCCCACATCTAGGAATATCTCCTGAGAAACCCAAAACACCAATCAGAAAAAAATATATCACCCCTAATGTTTATAGCAGTACAATTTACAATAACTAAGATTTGGAAACAGCCCAAATGCCCATCAACAGAAGAGTGAATAAAAAAGCTATAGTACATTTACACAATGGAATACTACACAACTGTAAAAAAAAAAAAAAAAAGAACTCTCACCATTTGCAACAGCATGGAAGGACCTGGAGAGTATTGTGATAAGCTAAATAAACCAGTCACAGAAAGATAAGTATCACATGATCTCACTCATATGCAGAATCAAATGATCAAAATAAACTGATAAACAAAATAGATCCAGAGACATAGAGACATTGAACAGACTGATGAATTTCAGAGGCAAGGTGCGGGGGGGGGGGGGGGGGGTGGGGGGGAGAGGGGGGGAGATGGGACTTTCAACAATAAAGATTTTTTTAAATAAAAAGAAAATAGGAATACGTCAATAGGGAAAAATTATTTTATTTAAAGTCCCTCACTGATGGTTTAAAATTTTTTAAATTAATTTTAGGAAAGAGTGGAAAGGAGAGGAGAGAGAGAAACATTAACCTGACAGTGAACACCTATTAGCTACCTCCTGCAGACCCCCTGCCAGGGATGGAGCCCACAATCTCAGCATGTGCCCTGATCGGGATTAAACCAGCAGCCTTTCAGTACACGAGACCCATACCAGAGAGGAGTGCCTGGGAGTTCACACCGACCAAGGACAGTTGCTAGACAACGATTGATGAGGGAACATGAGAGCTAAGCCCTCTTGCCTAATGGGGGCCAGACTGTAAAGCGCACTTCATGCTCCAGAATGCCCTGGAACCTGATGAGTCTGCACTTCTAAAATCATGCCCTCAGTTGCTTTCTTTGTCTTCCTCATCATGTCCCCTCACTACCAAACTGGTTTCTCCTGAAAGCATTTCCGAAATCAACCACTGGCCCAGGAACTCTCATCTCAGGACCTGATTCTGAGGATCCTGATCTAAGATAACATAACATAAAGCAATGTATATTAAATGCTCAAAGATTTAAAAGTGGTACCATGTCCAGATGGCTCAGTGGTTGAGCATCGACCTATAAACCAGGAGTTCTAGTCAAGGCAAATGTCTGGGTTGCAGACTCCATCCCCAGTGGGGGTGTGCAGGAGGCAGCCAATCAATGATTCTCTCTCATCATTGATGTTTCCATCTCTCTCTCCTTCTCCTTTACTCTCTGAAATCAGTTAAAAAATTATAATAAGTAAATAAATAAAAATAGAGAGGGGGACCAAGATGGCAGCATAGGTAAACACCTATACTGCTGCCTCGCAAAACAATTTCAAAGCTACAACTAAAAGACAAAATGGACATCATCCAGAACCACCGGAAAGCTGACTAAAAGGACACTGACACTCAGAGGAGGTGTGGAGGGCAGAGGCGCGAACATGGGGGCAGAGGTGGGGTGACGTAGAGACGCGCATGCAGAAAGGGCGGGCAGCTGAATATGCAGCTGGTTTTCTCGAACAGGGAGGGAAACAAAGGCTCCCCACTGCACTGAACTCCAGTTCTGGGCGAGTCTCAGGGAACCCAGACTCATACGGGGTGAAACTGGACTGTCAGGAGGAAGCACACTGTGTCTCAGGTGAGCTGCAGAGGCACGCGAGCTCGCGATGAGGGCGTGCAGCAGAGCGCGTGGCTGGCTCTCTCGTTTGGGAGGAAAACAAAACCTCCCGACTGCACTGTACTCCACATCTGGGTGAGACTTTGGGTATCCAGACTCATTCGGGGAGAAACTGGACTGTCTAGCAGTGAGCAAAACTCAAGGGCAGCTTTCCACCTGCAGTTGCTGGCTTAGGCCTCCAATCAATGCTACAAAGTTTCAATTATAAAAGATACAGAAATGGCAGCAGCCACTGAGCTGGAGAAAATAGAGGCTTTCCCTGGCAATGGAGGAAGCCAAGCTTTCCACCTGCCATCGCTGGCCTAGGCCTCCACTCTAGGCTACGTTTCAAACAGAAATGGCCCCAGAGCAAGCAGAAGGCTTGGCTCCACTCCAGGCTACAAAGTTTCAAATGTAGACATAGATTAATTCCAGATCCCAGGGCCTCCACTTGGGTCACTGGGCGGGGAGGTGGCTGGCCTGCAAACCACCACAGGCCCCTCACCCAGGCCGCCCCTCACCTCAAGGGAACCCCCACCCTGATCTGGGACACTCTTCAGGGCAAACCAGCTGGCCCCCACCCATGCACCAGGCCTCTATCCTATCTAATAAAAGAGTAATATGCAGATTGACCATCACTCCAACACACAAGAGGGCTGCTCCCATGTAGTCAAAGATCCTGCCCCCATGTGGACACAAGACGGTTATCACAAGATGGCCAGCAGGGGAGGGCAGTTGGGTGCAACCAGGCCCTGCAAGGGAGGGCAGTTGTGGGTGACCAGGCTGGCAGAGGAGGGAAGTTGGGGGCAAACAGGCTGGCAGGGGAGCAGTTAGACATCAATTAGGCTGGCAGGGTAGTGGTTAGTAGGTGGTCAGGCTGGCAGGCAGAAGCGATTAGGGGCAATCGGGGGGCAGGCAGGTGAGCAGTTTGGAGCCAGCAGTCTTGGATTGTGAGAAGGATGTCCGACTGCCCGTTTAGGCCCGATCCTACTGGGATCGGGCCAAAATGGGCAGTTGGACATCCCTCAAGGGGTCCCAGATTGGAGAGGGTGCAGGCTAGGCTAAGGGACATCGCCCATCCCCTGTGCACAAATTTCGTGCATGGGGCCTCTAGTCTAGTATAATCATAATCCCAGAAGGAAGAAAAAAAAAACAAAACACAGCAATCTCACTCTTCAATATGTATCCTTAGACACTCAAGCACTTATGCATATGCCCCAAACTGAAAACAACTCTAATGTTCATCAAAAGGAAAAAGATAAATAAGTTATAGCAAAGTCACAGAGTAGAGTGTTATATAGCAACTAGAGGCCCAGTGCACAAAATTCAAATTCCTGCACGAGGGGGATGGGAGGGTGAAGAGGGGGGAGAGAAGGGGAAGGTCCCTCAGCCTGGCCTGCACTCTCTTGCAATCTGTGACCCCTTGGGGGATGTCCAACTGCCACTTTAATAGGACATCCCTCTCACAATTCGGGACCACTGGCTCCTAATCGCTCCCCTGCCTGTCCCACTGATCACCCCTAACCACTCTGCCTGCCTGCCTCATTGCCCCAACCCCTCTACCTTCCTGCCCCTAACCATTTGCCTACCTGCCTCACTGCCCCTAACCACTCTGCCTGTCTCACTGCCCCTAACCTCTCTGCCTACCTGCCTCATTGCCCCTAACTACCTCTGCCCACCTGCCTCATCACTAACTGCCTCTGCCTGCCTGCCTCACCGCTCCTAATCGCCTCTGCCTCAGTCCCCACCGCCATAACTTCATCTGGAAGGATGTCCGGAATGACGTCTGGAAGGTCATTTGGCTGTCTGGTCTAATAAGCACATTACACTTTTATTATTATAGAAGATGAAAACAGATGTACTATAGATACAAGCAATAACATGGCTACATCTCAAAAATATTTTCATAAAGCACAAAAATGAGCAAAACTAAACCATATATTGTTTGGAGATACATATATAACTGTTTTTTTAATATATTTTGTTGATTTTTTACAGAGAGGAAGGGAGAAGGATAGAGAGTTAGAAACATTGATGAGAGAGAAACACCAATCAGCTGCCTCCTTCACACTTCCTACTGGGGATATGCCTGCAACCAAGATACATGCCCTGGGACCTTTCAGTCCACAAGCCGACACTCTATCCACTGAGCAAAACTGGCTAGGGCCATATATAACTATTTTTAAGGCAAGTTTATATAAAGACAAAATAAAGGATATTTGTTGCGTCTGGTGGAAAGGCAGAAGAGTCAAACCCATGGGATGTACACAAGGCATTGATAGTATTCTAGATCTCAAGTTGGATAATTTACTATATTCTTCATACACTAGCATAAATGATCTATTTGGTTGCATATATCAGATATTACATTAAAAGTAGTATTTGCAGGATCTTTATAAAGCAAATAGTATAAATGGATGCTAAAGAGCTCATACCTGCCCTTAACATGTACATAGACCAGGGCTAGGATCTTGTGTCTTACTAGGTCTGTGAACAGGTTACTGACCATTTATAGACCTAACTTCTCTCATAAAATAATGGCAACAATATCCAACTCATAGGGTTTACTATGAGAATTAATATGGTAATATTACTAGAATATAAGCTTCATGGTGGAAAGGACGATATCTGTTTTGTTACTCCGTGTAGCCTTAGTGAATAGCACATGCCTGGAATGTAGTGGGTGTTTATGTCAATTCCTCTTCCTTTCATAGCAGTACAGAGTAAAGCACTGGTGCCAGTTGTTTCGTTTTGAGGTTTTCGTTTGTTTTTTAGATTGACATTTTATCTTGACATTGGCTACATGTCACTATACATAACAAGCAACCTGACTTCTCTGGATTTCAGGTTCTTAATCTGATACACAACAGAATCAGGCTCAAATATACATATTTGATACCTATATTTTTTTAACATTTTATTAATTTTTACAGAGGAAGGGAAAGGGACGGGGAGTTAGAAACATGGATGAGAGAGAACATCGATCAGCTGCCACCTGCACACTCCCTACTGGGGATGTGCCTGCAACCAAGGTACAAGTTCTTGACTGGAATCAGGAACCCTGATTATCTTATCTTTATTTTTTTGTTAATCCTTTAACTTTCAGTCCGCAGGCAGACACTTTATTCACTGAGCCAAACCAGTTAGGGCCCTATATTTTTCTTGATCCCTATAGCCTGGCACCATACCCTATATATTAGTCTTTTCAGAAAGTAAATGATAAAGAATATTTCTCTTACCAAAATAAAATGCAAATTTAAGTTACACATTCATGGATAGCCCCCAAAGACAGATGATAATCACCTGAATAAAACAACATCTAGATGTCAAATTGTGTTCCGTGACCATCATCTCAGGTGGGGGCTTGCCATCTGGCACCCTGCATTAGCTTGATTCTCCTATTTCAGACCTCCTATTTCTCATCCTTTCTCGTCTGGCTCCTATTCTTCTTCTGCCTCCTATGGTTATTCCTAAAATTCACCCCTCAACTTCTGGTAAGCTCATTTACCTCACAACTTGAACTACTAGGGTTATCACAGTCAAACTGGGTCCTTCGGTCATGAGGTCAATAGGTCAAAACAAACCTCAGGACCTCTGTCCCGAAGATGCAATGCCCATGCAGCTGTGGCTCTCACATGGCGTAAACCAGCTCACTACCAGAGAGAAGCAAGAACACCCAGGCCTGCAGCCCTATGGGACACACAAGAGGTTACAAATTTATGCAGGCTGGAAGCCTTGACATCCAACTGTGTTCCCTTACTCCCATTACACATCCTTCATCCCTCAGGGTCCTTTCCTCACAGCATGAACCTCTTCTTAGTTGATGACTCTACCATTATAGGCCTGGCTTTACCATCTCAATGGCACTCTAACTGAAGTGAAAGAATGAAGTCACAGATGACGATGGCCTTGAGAGTGTGATAAATAAGACCCACTGAGAGCAACAGAGTCAATATTCCTACCAATGTGCAGCTGACTTACCTGATGTTTTCCAGAGCGTTTGTTATCTGCTGTTGCTCAACATCAAACAGTTTCACCCTGAAGCCTCCACTGGCAAACAACATGGCCCAGCTTCGCCCAATGAGACCACTAAAGGGATAGAAAGTCAGAAGAGGCTCCCAGTTAATTTAGTAATTGAACAGTGTTTTTTTTTCCCTAACCCAGAATAATTTTTTTTCAAATTATACAGAATCCTATTCTTAAAATATCTAATATCTTGAAATTACACATCTTAAGGTAGGTAAATAGCAGTACTCACATCCTCCCACAACTACAACTAAAATATAGAACCATAATTTAGAACTTCCTGAAATCTGGCTGAATGTAAGCCCTACAACTAGAGAATTAAAGAAGTAAGTGCACTGACCGGTAGGAGGGGTGGAAGCATGGAATGGGCTGGTCCAACATCCACATGTGACCTGTTTTTATTTTATTTTTAATATATTTTTATTGATTTCAAAGAAGAAGGAAGAGGGAGAGATACAAACATCAATAATAAGAGAATCATTGTTTGGCTGGCTCCTCCATGCTCCCTGCTGGAGAGCATGAGCCCACAACCCAGGCATGTGCCCTTCATTGGAATCAAACCTGGGAGCCTTCAGTGCACAGGCTGATGCTCTACCCACTGAGCAAACTGGCTAGGACCGTGGTCGGCAAACTTATTAGTCAACAGAGCGGCAAATCGCGGCTCTCGAGCATGTGGCCTGTTTTTAATCGGTAGAGATATCTTGGCTAAGGAGGTCTCCTGTGAGGAGCAAGGGGTCCAGCCTCACACCAGCGCCCCACCTCAGGGTTCCAGCGCCAAAAAGAGAAGAGCCCATAACTGCGGGTGAGGAGGGCAATAAGGATGAATAATGGGGGGGACGTTGTAATACTCTCAACAATAAAGTTATTTTTAAAAATACATATTTTGATAGCTGCATTGATTCTGAATGTTGTCTTTTTCCACATAGGAGCTTCTGAATCCTCAATTCCAGCCCAGCATTAATAATGAGCACGGAGTATCACCGAAAAGATAGTTAACATGTCTTCACACACTGAAACAAAAAGTTAGAGTAGAGAGGTGACAGGATGCCGTGGATGTGACAGGGATCCTCCACCTGACCATTTCACTTATCCTGAAGAAAAGGTAGAATTTCCCTGTCTCTTAAATAAATAAATAACTGCTATCACCACTGGCAGTAGACCATGTGTTAAGTGCCAGGTAACGTTAAAAAATGTTACGCATCCCACCTCTGTTAACCTTTACAACAATCCTACAAGGTCAGTCCTATTTTTATTTCCATTTTATACAAAGAAAAACTGAGGCAAGGTGGGTTAAGGTGACACATGCTCTAAGTGCTAGCTAGAGCTGAGATAAACTCCAGCAGTCTGACTCTTGAATCCTTACCACTACACTCTGCCCACTGTTTCAGATTTATTGAAAATAAAGGGAACGTATTAATGACATTATCGGGTTACATTCAGCAAATTCCAGAATAGAAAATTTTACAAATGATCCATGTTCTTCAATAAGTAACTGCCAGGACCCAGATCATTTCTCAGAGTTCTGTTTTCAGGGAAGAGGAAATATATCCATCAGGGACAGAGTAAGCTTGCTTATCTCTTACTATAAAAACAGTGGCTTCCCCAAGGTCAGTCTTCCTCTCCTGAAACATACTGAATCTGCAGGTGTCCACCAGCCCCTCCACTTCACCTCGGGGACTCGGGGAGAAGGGAACCATCCCAAGTATAAATGTTCATGTGGCCTGTCCTGCTGAAATTAACAGTCTTTTGTCTCTGACCCTGCAGTTTCCCGTCCTTAGCCAACTTTCAAGAAACAGTAACCGGCTAACTTACTAGCATGCAGGTAGTCTGAATGTACCTTAGGGCAAGCCTGTCTCAGTCATGGTGTTATCATATTATTGTAGTAATTATATGGGCCACTTTGGGGAAGGGAGGCTAGAATAGTAGTCACAAGAAGCATTCTCCCCACTCTAACTCCTCCCACTACCTCTTTATTCAGCTAATCTATAATTCAGGTTCTGTAGTTCTGGCTTCACACCAGAAATAGTTACAATCCCTAAATCTTGTCATAGCTTTCATGCTCAAGTGATTGAGGCAAAGAATTTAGCACACCTCCCATTAAGGAAAAATCCTGCAATTGCCACATAAGTGCTATCCAAGCTTCAAAGCTCTTGCAGGATGCTCACTTGAGCTAAGCCTTTAATGCATACAAAGGGTCACTGACAGGGGCTACTGTCTTCTTATAAGGTATCTTCTTATAAGGTATCTTCTTATAAGGTGAAACTGTTTAGGAAAAAAAGTGAAATAATCTTTACACAACTTCTGGAGAAGGGAGTGGGATTATACAGATTTTATTCCATATTCTTCTGCAATATTTAAATCTTTTGCAATTAAAATTTATATATCAGTTCCTATAATTTTTTTATGAAATGTTCTATACTCTAGACCTGAACTGTCCAATATGGTAGACTCTAGCCACATGCAGGAATTTAAATTAATTAAAATTAAGTACATTTTAAAACTCAGTTTATCCGAAATACTAAGCACATTAAAGTACTCAACAGCCAAAGGTGACAGTGCCTGCCATCTTGGACAGCAAGGGAAATGAGACAGCACATGCATGAAGCCATCTTTTCCTTCTTTAAAAACAAACACAAACACACACTCACACTCTAGAGCTGCAAGGTGGTTAGTTAGAAGGCCAAGTAACATTCATGCTGGTCAGCCCAACTGACCAGTCATTGACCTTAAACATTCCTATTGCCCTTCTCATAATGTTTGAAACATATAGTGACTTATTTAATTGTAAAAGAAGCTCTTACTGCAGCCGAAATCTAGAATGAAGAATTATTCCACAGTAGGGTTTAGAGTGGTGTGTTCATTCTGTGATAATCATCAAACTGTATGCATATGATTTGTGCACTTTACTGTATTAAGATATGTCATGTTTCTTTAAAAAATAACTTTTTTGCCACTTTGTTATTTAAGAAAATACCATACCCTTACAAAATGATTCATTCATACATATAAAAGCCTTCGCCACATGGTGATGAGGCACCTGACCCTCACTCCCTCAGGGATGAGACCTCCACTTAACCTCTAAAGCAACCTTAGCATCAGACCCTCAATCTATTGGGTCCTCTGATGTCCTGTGTCCACCACACAGTGAAACTGAGACAACTGGTGCAGAGGAAAAGAGAACTGCAAATGCCAGGCATGGGGAACAGGAAGAGCTAGCAGGCTGAACAAATGGTAGAAGGGAGAGGTGCTTCAATTATCCTATCTAATAAAAGAGTAATATGCAAATTGACTGTACCTCCAATCAAGTCATGCCCACCAACCACACCCATCAGCCAATCACAAGCAAATAAATCACAGCCAAGATGGCTGCAGCCATTGAGAACAGGAGGGAGGCTTGGGTTTCCCCAGCAATGGAGGAAGCCAAGCTTTCTGCCTGCCCTGACCGGCCTAGGCATCCACTCAATGCTACAAGGTTTCAATTATAGAAGATAGATCCCAACAAAAATGGCGGCAGCCACGGGAGCTGGAGAGAAAAGGCTAGGGTTGCCCCTGGTGATGGAGGAAGCCAAGCTTCTGTAGCCTTAGCGCCTAGGTCTCCACTCAATGCTACAAAGTTTCAATTATAGAAGATATATCCCAACAGAAATGGTGGCAGCCATGGAGCTGGAGAGAGCACAGGCTAGGGTTGCCCAGGCAACAGAGGAAGCCAAGCTTCTGTAGCCCTAGCCCTAGGCCTCCACTCTAGGCTACAAAGTTTCAATTATAGAATTTAAATAAACCCAAACAGAAATGGCTGTCTCCATGAAGCAAGCAGAAAGCTTAACTCAGCACCAGGCTACAAAGTATCAATTGTAGAACTTAATTAATTCCAGATCCCAGAGCCTCTGATTGGGTCGCTGGGGGGCGTGGCCAGCCTGCAAACCACAACAGACCCCTCGCCCAGGCCGCCCCATGCCCCAAGTGAACCCCCACCCTGATCTGAGACACTCTTCAGGGCATACCAGTTGGCCCCTATCCATGCACCAGGCCTCTATCCTATCTAATAAAAGAGTAATATGCAGATTGACCATCACTCCAACACACAAGAGGGCTGCCCCCATGTGACCAAAGATCCTGCCCCAATGTGGACACAAGATGGCCACCACAAGATGGCCAACAGGGGAGGGCTGTTGGGAGGTTCCAACCTGAAAGGGAGGGCAGTTGTGGGCGATCAGACCAGCAGGGGAGGGCAGTTGGGAGGAGCCAGGCCTCCAAAGGAGGGCAGTTGGAGCAATCAAGCCTGTAGGGGAGGGCAGTTAGGGGTGACCAGGCTGGCAGAGGAGGGAAGTTGGGGGCAAACAGGCTGGCAGGGGAGCAGTTAGACATCAATTAGGCTGGCAGGGTAGTGGTTAGGGGGTGATCAGGCTGGCAGGCAGAAGCAGTTGGGGGCAATCAGGGAGGCAGGCGAGCAGTTTGGAGCCAGCAACCCTGGATTGTGAAAAGGATGTCCAACTGCCCGTTTAAGCCCGATCCTACTGGGATTTGGCCTAAACAGGCAATCAGACATCCCTCGAAGGGTCCCAGATTGGAGAGGGTGCAGGGTGGGCTGAGAAACACCCCCCGCCCCCTGTGCATGAAATTCGGGCCTCTAGTACTTTTATAAAAGCCCAAAGTGCTATCGCTGCTTTTACAGAAAAGACTTTCCATAAAGGAGATCATAACAGATTCAAGGTAAACCTCCTCCCACTACATGACTTGCTTTTCAAAATAAGTCTAAACACCTCTCAAAT
This sequence comes from Antrozous pallidus, assembly GCA_027563665.1. Classification (NCBI taxonomy): domain Eukaryota; kingdom Metazoa; phylum Chordata; class Mammalia; order Chiroptera; family Vespertilionidae; genus Antrozous; species Antrozous pallidus. The sequence goes on from CM050513.1 coordinate 11,904,011, forward strand.
GAGTCTGCGTTACAGTGGGAGCCATTAAAAGTGGGAGAAGGCAACTTTCTCAAAATCTGCTTTCTTAATTATCAAAGGTTTCATCATTACTTAAACCCGAATGTCCTGAACAGTAGCCATCAGCAAAAGGGGGCTATTGAGCACTTGGAAAGTGGCCAATACAATAATTCATAAACAGAAACCCCATTTAAAATGCAGTTAGGCCCTCGCCAGTTTGGCTCCGTAGATAGCATGTCAGCCTGCAGACCAAAGGGTCCTGGTTCAGTTCTGGCTCCTCCCCAGCCTGGGCCCTGGTTGGGGCTCATTCAGGAGGCAATCAATCAATGTGTTTCTCTCACATCAATGTTTCTCTCTCTTCCTTCCTTCTTCCACACTCTCCCTGAAAATCAATGGAAAAATATCCTCAGATGAGGATTAACCAAAGTAACAAATAAATAAATAAATCTATACTAATAAAAGAGAAACATGCAAATTGACTATCCCTCTGCTACAGCCACCAGCCAATCAAGAGCAAGTATGCAAATCAACCCAACAAATATGGCAGTTAATTTGCATACGCAGGCACGGAGCAAAGACTGAAGACAATGTAGAAGGGAGCCAAGTGCTGCAGAAAGGAGGAAGCGGTGAAGAAGGGAGCGAGGCAGCGAAGAAGGGAGGGAGTGAGGCAGAGGAAACATGAGGGAGCAAGGCAGCAGAGACGGCAGGGAGTGAGGCAGCGGAGACGGGAGGGAGCGAGGCAGCGGAGACGGGAGAGAGCGAGGCAGCGGAGATGGAAGAGAGCGAGGCAGTGGAGATGGGAGGGAGCGAAGCAGAGGAGACGGCAGGGAGTGAGGCAGCGGTGACAGGAGCGAAGCCCTGAGGCGGGCTTCACGCCCTTCTCTGCATTGCTTAGGCCACAGGAAGCCCTATTCTTGCAGGATTCTTCCTGCAATGGACCTCTAATAAATAAATAAATCCTGTCTAATAGAAGGGTAATATGCAAATTAACCATTGCTCCATCACAAAAGGTGGCAGTGCCCATAGCAACCGGGGCGGGATGCTGGTGGCATCGCCCTGGGGATGCAAGCCCAGCGTCCCGTGCCCCAGCTGCACGAAGGGAGGGAGGGGCCTCTTGGGGCATCAGGAGCCCAGAATCCCGCATCCCGGCCGGCCACACGGAGGGAGAGAGGGGCCTCTGGCCAGATGTGGGGCATGGGATGCTGGCATCATTGCAGGCCGGGCTGAGGGATCTCCCCATCCGCCCCCAGCATGCACGAATTTCATGCATGGGGCCTCTAGTTAGGAAAGGAAGAAGGAAAGGAAGGGAAGGAAGGGAGAAAGAGAGAAAGAAGAAAAAGAGAGAAAAATAGAAAAAAAGAGAAAAAGAACAAAGAGAAAGAAAGAAGAGAAAGAGAGAAAGAGAGAAAAGAAAGAATGGAAGGAACGAAGGAAGGAAGGAAGGAAGGAAGGAAGGAAGGAAGGAAGGAAGGAAGGAAATGAATTCAGGAGGCCAGATGGTGTGCTCTCTTGCCCTGAGATGGTGGTATCCAACAGGAAGAACTCTTTATCACAGCTCTCTTAACTTCTCCTCCCCTATAAAACAGCATTCTTCTCCTTTGTTCTGAGTATTTGTCTGAGGTTTCCCAGAAAACCACATGTCCCAAATTGTAAGTCTTCGTTACTCCTGAATAAACCCATTTTGCTGGAGAAATATTTAGCTATCTATCTGTTTAAAGTCAACACCAGTCTGAAGTGATATGCACCTCTAGGTATAAAATATACACTAGATTTTAAAGATAATACCGAAAAAAGTAAACTATTTCATTAATATTATTTTATATAAATTACATGTTGGAATAATACTTTGGAAATATTATGCTAATTAAATACATTATTAAAATTAATTTGACCTTTTCTTTTTACTTTTTTAAGATAACAAGAGAAAATTTAATTATGTATCTGGCTTGTATATGTGGCTCACATTTTTCTAAAGGGCAGTGGTCACTTAAACAACTATCTAGTGTTATCATTCAATCACTTACAATTCAATCAATAGTTCATTTATATCAGGAAGCCTAGCTCCACCCCCAGGTATTCTACTATGCTAAAATCATATAGAAGTCAGTCATGTCTCCAAGGGGGTTATAGTCATCTATAAATGCAGTGGGAGGAGAGGAATATTTACACTAGAACACTAGTTTCCAATCTTTCCATCAAAGATCTTTTTATAATACTCCAAGACATGAAGGTCCTCATGTTTGAATAGTGTTTGTCAAATAAATTAACTAATCTTAATAATTTTGTTTATGACAAAAAAAACATGACACAAATATCCAAAAGAAAATAATATTTATAATACATCTATAATAATAAAAGCATACTATGCTAATTAGACCAGACAGCTGAACAACCTTCCAGACGTCATTCCAGATGTCTTTCTGGATGAAGCCTTGGCAGCGGGAGCCAAGGCAGAGGCAGTGAGGGGCAATCAGGCGGCAGTCGAGCAGTTAGAAGTGATCAGGCAAGCAGGAAGAGTGGTTAGGGGCAATCAGGCAGGCAGGCAAGCAGTTAGGGTTGATCAGGTAGGTAGGTGAGTGGTTAGGAGTGGTCAGGCAAGCAGGCAGAGGGGTTAGGGGCAATCAGGCAGGCAGGCGAGTGGTTACAGGCGATCAGGCAGGCAGGTGAACAGTTAGGAGTGATTAGGCAGGCAGGTGAGTGGTTAGGGGCGATGAAGTAGGCAGGCAGAGTGGTTAGGGGCAATTAGGCAGGTAGGCAAGTAGTTAGGGGCAATCAGGCAGGCAGGTAGCGGTGGTTAGGGTCAGTCACACAGGCAGGCAAGTGGTTAGGGGTGATCAGGCAGGCAGGCAAGTGGTTAGGAGCCAGCAGTCCTGGACTGCAAGAAGGATATCCAACTGCCGGTTTAGGCCAAATCCCTAAACCAGCAGTCAGACATCCCCCGAGGGGTCCCGGATTGTTGTGAGAGGATGCAGGCCGGGCTGAGGGACCAAATCCTCCCTCCCCCATGCACAAATTTCATGCATGGGCCTCTAGTAAGTATATATAAAAAACCCAGAAGTAAAAAATGAATGTAACAAACATGAGAGGGGAAAAGCCTGAAAAAATTATATGAACAGGCAAAAACTAACTAGAAAAGAGATTCTCCTGCTTTAGTCTAATAACAGCAAATAAGATATATATCAGAATGGCAGAGATTAAAAAGACTGACAATGCTTCATGTTGGTGACACTGTGGACAAATGGGTACACACAAACTATTAGAGGTATATAAACCGATGCAAAGTATCTGGAGGCAATCTAATACCCTGTATCAAAACTGTGTTTGTAGTATTTGACCTAAAAATTTTACTTCTAAAATTTATTTTAAGTTCATATGGGCACTGCACAAAGAAATTCATAGTACAACTTATACTAGCGAAAAATTAAAAACTAACCATCTAATATTCAGCATTGGTTAGGAAATTGAGCACAGATAAAGCAAATATAACAAAATTTTAACAATTATTGAAAACAGATGGATGTGTGAGTATTTTTTTTTCTATGCTTTCAACTTTTCTATGTGTTTGAGAATTTTCATAATAAAAATTTGGGGAGAGCCCTGACCGGTTTGGCTCAAGTGCATGGAGCATCAGCCTGCAGACTGAAGGGTCCCAGGTTCGATTCCAGTCAAGGGCATGTACCTTAGTTGTGAGCACATCCCCAGTAGGAAGTGTGCAAGAAACAGCTGATCGATGTTTCTGATTCTCTATCCCTCTCCCTTCCTCTCTGTAAAAAATCAATAAAATATATGTTAAATTTTTTTAATTGGGGAAGAAATTAGTTATAGTTCATATAACAGGCATTAAAGACAAAGTTGATTTATTTTTACTGCAATAGGTTTTATGGCCAGTATTGCCCACATTCCCCTATAGGGCTCACCAATAGCAGGATGCCAACTCCTGGGAACCCACAAGCAACCCTTGCCTCCTACTGTCCCACACACACACACACTCAGTTGTTGCTGATTGGACATGAAGTGAACACATGACCTGAAGCAGCCAATAAGCTGGCTTACTAGCACTCTGTGATATCTGTAACCTGGCCCACATGGAGGAACTGAGCCAATCAGATTTCCTCTCCTGAAAATTGGGCCCAAAATATGGAAACTGAAAGTCAGTAATAGCAACTAGAGTTGAAATTTTATGATGTTGGGGTTCCTGGAATGTGCAAGATAAAGAAGTGAAAGAGGGGGCAGAAAAGGGAGCATGCACAGGCAAGGGAAATGTACAAAGCTGACTAATATAGAGAGAGGAATAAAGATTACAGACTGCACAGGCCCAGGAAGGAAGTTCACTGCCTTGGTTTCTGTCAGGCTTTCTAGTCCTCAGTATAATTTACATCGGGCCCAAATACCACTGGCTTCCTCTCCTTAGGGCCTGTGACATCTTATTAACTTATTCTAAAGCCCTGTATACCTGGAGATCATATAATGGACCCTTACCATTCTGCCTATTCTGATATGCTTTAAAGCTCCTAAATTCATAAAAATTGATTGTTAAACAGTCACAAAACAGCAGGAGAGAAAAGGTGGTTCAATTCTAATTTTATCATTAATAGCATTTACAAGTAGCTTTGAATAAATCTACCCTACATACTTTTTAAAGTATCTTTCCATTCTACTGTCACCCATTTACTTGGCAACAGTTGAGGTAAAACTGTTCCCATACTCTTGATCTAAGTAGATTATGGGTTATTAGCCAATAACTGCTATTAAGAATTTCCTAGAAAGAACAAATTTAGTGTTTGATCTGACTCAAGTAGCTAGAACATCCTGTTTGCTCTGTGTGTCTCCATGTATCCATTTGTGTGTTTAAATACAAAAATTAGCAAGAAAATATCTACAATAGCACTCTGAAAAAAATTCATGCCTCCAAAAGTTTCATACAAAAAAAATGTCCATAGTCACCTCCAAGTAAAATTTTGAAATAGAAAAAAATACTGGAGGCTAGCTCAAGGATGCATTTACTTTATATAAAACGACATCCTAGTAAGCTCTTCACACTGCACCATTTTTTTAATGCAATCTATTATAAACTCTCAAACATCTGTCTACTATAGTAAATATACAACCAGGGACAATACAGTTTATACACAAATTGGAAGGTCTTAGTATTTTCTGGAGGAGATGGCTCCCAAGCTCAGGCCTGAAGGAGTATGCCCACTGAAAAGGAGAACCAGGAATATAACAGTGGGGGTCTTCTCCCCACACAGATTTCACCTAAACCAAGCTCAAGGTCTAAAATTTGGGTAAACACATTGCCATATTGTTGAGATACAATAGAGCCAGATAGTTCTCCAGCAAAAGGGTTTATGAACAATAAAGAATTGCAATTCTGGACAAGGAATTTAATGATAAAAGTCATGCAAGTCCAAAGGAAAAAGGAGAGGACATTCTCTCACACAGAAAAGGGGGAGCTCAGAGGGACTGCTGGAAACAGAGTCCATTGGTAGAAACTGGGAGTTGTAGTGGCTTTTCATAAAGTTATTTTATTTGCTACTTCATAACTGTAATTTTGCTACTGTTATGAATCTAATGTAAATATCTGTGTTTTCCAATGGTCATAGGCAACCCACAGGTTATGAAGTATGAACGAAAATAATTTTATGACTGGGGGTCACCACAACATGAGGAACTGTACTAAAGGATCGTGTCATTAGGAAGGTTGAAAACCACTGCCCTAGGAGATCTTCCTTCTTCCTGTTGGAGTAGCAGAACAGAAAAACTTCCTTTTGGAGAGGAAAAGTATGCTTTTTCCTGTTCGGGGTAATTGGCATAGAGTGATAGGACATTAGAGCTCCCCTTACAGCTAACCTACATGAGGTTTCTGTTTAATAAACTTCACAGTTATCCTAATAAAAGAGTAATATGTAAATTAACCATCACTCTGCTATACCCACAAGCCATGCACATCAGCCACGCCCACCAGCCAATCAGGATAGAGTATGCAAATTAACCCAACCAAGATGGTTGCAGCCAAAGAGCGAGGAGGAGGGAGGTTGAGGTTTCCCCAGCAATGGAGGAAGCCAAGCTTTCCACACACCCTAGCCAGCCCAGGCCTTCATGCAAGGCTACAAAGTTTCAATTATGAAATGGCTGCAGCCATGGAGGAGGCGTGGCTCTGCTCCAGGTTACAAAGTTTCAATTGTAGAAGATAAATAAATCTGCTTGGGTCACCAGGAGCATAGCCATCCTGCAAACCACCACAGGCCCCTCACCAAGGCCACCCCATTCGCCAAGGGAACCCCCACCCTGATCTGGGACACCCTTCGGGGCAAACCAGCTGGCCCCCACCCATGTCCCAGGCCTCTATCCTATCTAATAAAAGAGTAATTTGCAGATTGACCATCACTCTGCTATACCCACAAGATAGTTGTCCCCATGTGGTCAAAGATCCTGCCTCCAGCTGAGACCAGTTTGGCTCAGTGGATAGAGTGTAGGACTGTGGACTGAAGGGTCCCGGGTTCAATTCCGGTCAAGGGCATGTACCTTGGCTGTGGGCACATCCCCAGTAGGGGGCGTGCAAGAGGCAGCTGATCGATGTTTCTCTCTCATCGATGTTTCTGACTTTCTATACCTATCCCTTCTGCTCTGTAAAAAATCAATAAAATATATTTTTTAAAAAAATATCCTGCCTCCATGTGGACATAAGATGGCCACCACAAGATGGCCATCAGGGGAGGGCAGTTGGGAGGGACCAGGACTGCAAGGTAGGGCAGTTGGTGGCGATCCAAGTTTGCAGGTGAGGGCAGTTAGGGGTGACCAGGCCGGCAGAAGAGGGAATGTTGGGGTGACCGGGCCTGCAGGGAAGGGCAGTTGGGGTGAACCCAGGCCTGCAGAGGAGAGCAGTCGAGGGGAATTAGGCCTTCAGAGGAGGGCAGTTAGGGATAACTAGGCCTGCAGGGAAGGGCAGTTAGGGGCAAACAGGCTGGCAGGAGAGCAGTTAGATATCAATCAGGCTGGCAGGGGTGTGGTTAGGGGGTGATCAGGCTGGTAGGCAGAAGGGGTTAGGAGCAATCAGGAAGGCAGGCAGGCGAGCAGTTGGGAGCCAACAGTCCTGGATTGTGAGGAGGATGTCCGACTGCCTGTTTAGGCCTGATCCCACCATGGGTAAACACACTGTCATATTTTTTACCTTAAACAAAAAGCCAGATAGTTCTCCAGCAAAAGGGTTTATGAGCAATAAAGAATTGCAATTCTGGACAAAGGATTGGGCCTAAACGGGCAGTCAGACATCCTTCAAGGAATCCCAGATTGGAGAGGGTGCAGGCTGGGCTGAGACACCACCACTATCCCCACACCCACCCCCATGCATGAATTTCATACACCAGGCCTCTAGTTCAGTTATATACAACAATAAGTTTCTCTGTAGATGTGTTAGGCCAACAGAAATCAATGCCTGAGGACTCCCCCCATGTAAATTTATCTTTAGGATACCCATTTCTACTTCAATTTTTTTTAAGTTGTCATTATCAGATTTTGCCTCTTTATGTTCCCACAGCCCTACACTCCTTATTTTTCAAAAGCACACTCTTACTCTCTCAACGCCACCATTCTGAAGGGACTTGCCTTGGGGGTCACAGAAAAGCTAAGTGGCCCTAAGGAAGAGTAGACTTTATGAAAAGATCACTAGAGAAGAATTAAAGAGAGCAAATTCTTTTGAGAGGGAGTCTGGTATTGATGGAAAAACAAATGGCCCAACAGGTTCCTGAAATTGAAATATGTTAGTTTTCAGTCTGTTGAAATCCAAGAATGAAACTCAACCAGGTTTTAGGAAATTTAAATGGATGATTTTGGAATTACCTATGGGACTGGGAGGGAAAGAGAAAGAAGGGGGGAGGAAAGGGAAGGGAGAAAAAGGATGAAGGGCAGGTAAGCAATGCTACCCTAGAAGCAGAGATGAGTGTCTGTGAGGTGCTGAGAGTGTGTGAAAAGATAGGAATTTCTATCCTATGCTATGTCCTGTGGTCATCGTTTGCCATCGCCCACTCCCGCCCCTAATTCTGACTCCCAAGCACAGCTCCTACTCTACTCCAAACTGTCCTCCTTCCCCCTGGATTAGGTGCAGACAGAACACTACTCCAATGCACACTGGAAAACATACAACACTCCAGACCTGGACATCAAAAATGCAAGGCAAGCAGAGTCACTTTACCTAGTGCAAAGTGCACTTACATACTTTTTTTTTTTTTAATTCCTTTACTAGGCAGCCACATATACCCACGTGCCTGGAAAGGATAAGGGCACAGTTAATGCCACCGCTCTGTGAGCAAAAGAAAGCTGACCAAAGGCATCCTGATTCCTTCCTTTAATAGACTGTAAAACTGATGGGGGCTGAGAGGTGAGGAGAAGTCAGGTAGGAAACTCCTTAGTGGCATAAAGGTTCACAAAGCCACCCCAAAAAAGGTGCTTCTAACTATCAATAGCAGGTATCAACATGTGAATAGTATCAACATACGGACAGAGTACTATGCAAGCTTACCAATGGTAAGGTACACATAAATAAATGTCTTTTTAAATAAAAGTGGCAGGGCATACAAAAGGGGTGGAAACACCAACTGTGACAATTTGACTGAATTGAGGCTGTTAGAAGGACACAGTTTAGCAAACTGAAAAGGGCGCATTTCCCCAAGAATTAGGCATGCCAGGAGTGTTGGCAAGCACATGGTCCCACCCAGGAGCACGGTGGGGACCAAACCCGCTCCCCCGCCCCGCGAGCAGCGGACACTCCCTGCTGGGCTCGATCCGTCCCGCTCCCTTACTGGTTGCGGCCTTGGGTCCCTAACTGCTCAACCTCGGTTTTCCCTTCCACAAATGGGAACGTTTACAACTCAGTTTGCAGCCGGACTTCACGCTGCCCACGCAGGACGACTGGCACATTCACTCCTGCGGGCTCGCTGGCGGCCAGCGGGTCGCCAACTGCGTTTGAGCGAAGTGCGCTCCGGCCGCCACTGCGGCCGCGGGGTCTCCGCCGCTTTCGCCCGCGGGCGCCGCTTACCTGCCAACGATGAGCACGGGACCGGCCGCTGGGGTCGCCATGCCGGAGCCGGAGCCGGCGCCGGGCTGGCCTGTGGGCACCGAGCGTGCGAGTACCCGGCCCGGACTTCGGACTCACCGCAAAGCCGGACCCCGCGCCCGACGAGCGATCACCCGCGCCTATTGGCTGCGCTCGGAATCGCGCAGCCCAAATTGGTTCCGGATTGGCTGCGGACTGGCTAGGGCGGTGCCAGGGCTGACGCGCGCCTCGGCGTCCTTTCCCCCTTCCTCCCGGGCTTCGCCCCAGCCCTACACCCAACACCTCCCCCCCTCCCCCCCTCCCGGCCCCCACCTCCACCTCCTCCCCCACCTCCATTCCCCACCCCTGCAAAGAACGAGGCCGGGCGAGGCAGGGGACGGAGCCTTGCGTCCTCTCCCCCTTTTCTCCCGTCGCCCTTCACCCCAAGGGCGTAGGGGCGTGGGCAGAGCTGTCCCCGCAAAACCCACGGGAGGGAATGCCAGTGGGAGGCACGGGGACCAGACACGCGGAGTTGGGTAACTCACTGTTTATTTTTCAATTTTCCACCCCGCACCCAAAAAGTCAGTGTGCCTGGCCCTTTTTGGAACCCAGGGGCAAACAGACCAAAAATAAAAGGCGTCCATCACACACCACATGACAGCAGTGTGTGTCCATACAGCACACACAGTTCTGGGAAGTGCCTGGGCATCCCATTCAAGATGATTACTCAAGTGGAAAACACATCCGACACAAGTAGACGCATGACAAATGCAGCTTTTCCTTTATTTGTTTTCCCCAGGCAGAAACAAGGAAAGAGGGATGTCAAAGGGAAGGCTAAGCTTTGAAGATCTACTTCACAAACTATCAATAAACATTTGAAAAGGTGCTCAACTCAAGAAAAGATCAACAAAAGGTACACAACAAACACAAGTTATCCTTCACCCATCAAGCTGGCTAAAATTATAAAGACTGATGATATTTCCATATTGGCAACCAAGTCTTTCCTACATAATTGAAGGCAGGCCTAAACTGCAATAGGCTTTCTGGAGAGAAATATTTCAGAATATTGTTGGAAGAGCCACAGTAATCCCTGCAGTTCCTGCTGAATGTCAGATGCCAAGATTTATCCATCTAATGATACTAAGCAGTTTCTGTAGCTATTCACACAGGCAGCTAAAGGGGTCAAGGCACCCACAGAGTGATTATGACTATTCTTGGGGTAGAGACAGGATTTTTTTTTTTTTTTTACTATTTTGGCTCTTTATATATATATATTAGAGGCCTGATGCATGAAATTCATGCATGGGGAGGGTTGGGGGCCTGAGGGAGGGTGTCCCTCAGCCCAGCCTGCACCCTTTCCAATCTGGGACTCCTTGAGGGATTGGGCATAGAGAGGCAGTCGGACATCCCTTTCTCAATACAGGACTGCTGGCTCCCAACTGCTCACCTGCCTGCCTTCCTGATTGCCCCTAACTGCTTCTGCCTGACAGCCTGATCACCCTCTAATCACTCCCCTGCCAGCCTCATTGATGTCTAACTGCTCCTCTGCCAGCCTATTTATCCCCAACTGCCCTTCCTTGCAGGCCTGGTCCCTCCCAAATGCCCTTCCCGGTAGGCCTGGTACCCCATAACAGCCCTCCCCTGCAGGCTGGGTCACCTCTAAACTGCCTTTCCCTGCAGGCCTGGTTCTCTCCCCCCGCCCCCCAACTGCTCTCCAGCAGACCTGGGTCCTCCCAACTGCCCTTTTCTGAAGGACCAGTCACCGCCAGCTTTCCTTCTCTACCAGCTTGGTCACCCCTAACTGGCCTCTTTTGCAGGCCTGGTCCCTCCCAACTGTCCTCCCCTGTTGGCCATCTTGTGGTGGCCATCTTGTGTCCACATGGGGGCAGGATCTTTGATCACATGGAGGCAGCCCTCTTGTGTGTTGGAGTGATGGTCAATCTGCATATTACTCTTTTATTAGATAAGATAGAGGCCTGGTGCCTGGGTAGGGGCCAGCTGGTTTGTGTCTGGCCCTTTTTGGAACCCAGGGGCAAACAGACCAAAAATAAAGGGCGGTTTATTTGCCCTAAAGGGTGTCCCGGATTGGGGTGGGGGTCCCCTTGGGGCATGGGGTGGCCTTGGTGAGGGCCCTGTGGTGGTTTGCAGGCCGGCCACACCCCCTAGCGACCCAAGCAGAGGCCCTGGCATCTGAAATTTGTTCATTTTCTATGATTGAAACTTTGTAGACTGGAGTGGAGCCAAGCCTTCTGCTCACTCAGTGATGGCAGCCATTTCTGTTGAAATTTATTTACCTTCTAAATGAAACTTTGTAGCCTGGAGTGGAAGCCTTGGCCAGCCAGGGCTGCAGAAGCTTGGCTTCCTCCATCACTAGGAGCAACCCTAGCTTCTGTACTCTCCAGCTCCGTGACTGCTGCCATTTCTGTTGGGATTTATGTATCTTCTTTAACTGAAACTTTGTAGCATTGAGGTGAGGCCTAGGCTTCCAAGGGCAGAAAAAGAGTTTGGCTTCCTCCATTGCAGGGGAAACCCAAGTCTCCCTCCGGCTCTCAGTGGCCGCAGCCATCTTGGTTGGAGTTTATTTGTATATTTGCTCCTGATTGGCTTGTGGGTATAGCAGAGGTATCGTCAATTTGCATATTACTCTCTTTTTTTTATATAGGAGATATATATATATATATACACACTAGGAGCCCAGTGCACCAAATTTGTGCACAGGAGCAGGCGATGTCCCTTAGCCCAGCTTGCACCCTATCCAATCTGGGACCCCTCGAGGGATGTCTGACTGCCCGCTTAGGCCCGATCATGGTAGGATCGGGACTAAACGGGCAGTCGGACATCCTTCTCACAATCCAGGACTGCTGGCTCCAAACTGCTCACCTGCCTGCCTCCCTGATTGCCCCTAACCACTTCTGCCTGCCAGCCTGATCACCCCCTAACCACTAACCTGCCAGCCTAATTGATGCCTAACTGCTCCCCTGTCTGCCTGTTTGCCCCCAACTTCCCTATTTTGCCGGCCTGGTCACCCCTAACTGCCCTTCCCTGCTGGCTTGATCACCCCCAACTGCCCTCCTTTGCAGGGCCTGGAACCTCCCAACTGCCCTCCCCTGCTGGCCATCTTGTGGTGGCCATCTTGTGTCCACATGGGGCAGTATCTTTGACCACATAGGGGCAGCCCTCATGTGTTGGAGTGATGATCAATCTGCAAATTACTCTTTTATTAGATAGGATAGAGGCCTGGTGCATGGGTGGGGGCCTGCTGGTTTGCCCTGAAGAGTGTCTCAGATCAGGGTGGGGGTTCCCTTGGGGTGAAGGGCGGCCTGGACCAGGGTCCTGTGGAGCTTTGCAGGCCCGCCACAACCCCCATCGACCCAAGCAGAGGCCCTGGTATCTGGAATTAATCTATGTCTGTAATTGAAAATTTGTAGCCTGGAGCAGAGTCAAGCCTTCTGCTCACTCCAGGGCAGTAGCCATTTCTGTTTGAAACATTGTAACCTAGAGTGGGGGATTAGGCCTGCAACTGCAGACTGAAAGCTTGGCTTCTTCCGTTGGCTGGGAAACCCAAGCCTCTATTCTCTCCAGCTCAGTGGCTGCTGCCATTTCTGTATCTTTTATAATTGAAACATTGTAACATTGAGTGGAGGCCTAGGCCCACAATGGCAGGCAAAAAGCTTGGCTTCCTCTGTTGCTGGGGAAACCCAAGCCTTCCTCCTGTTCTCAGTGGCGGCAGCCATCTTGGTTGGGGTTTATTTCCATAATCTTCTCCTGACCGGCTGATGGGCGTGGCTGGTGGGTGTGGCAAAGGTGCAGTCAAATTTGCATATTACTCTTTTATTAGATAGGATATATATGATATTATCAGTGATAATCTCTTTTGTTGTTTTAATATATTTTTATTGATTTCAGAGGCGAAGGGAGGAGAGAGTGATAGAAACATCAATGATGAGAGTGACTCATTGATAAGCTGCCTCCTGTGCTCCTCAACTGGGGACTGAGCCCACAACCAGGGCACGTGCCCTGACCTGAATTAATCTGTGACCTCCTGGTTCATAGGTTGATGGTCAACTGAGCCATTGTGGCCCAGTGGCTCTTTGCTTTAAAACATGCTGGCCTTCGCCCGATGTAAATGGCCCTCTATGTAACCCTGTGGGAACTGGAGGCTCCAAAACCAAGTGTCTATACATATGCAGACACCCTGGCTATTTCTATTGCTGTGAGTAATAAGGTTGTTTAACTCCAACCCATGAGTCTCATGTCTTCTGTCAACTTCCACAAACTATGACCCATTAACTTGTTAGTCCGCAATAAGGTGAAAAATCTCAGACCCCCTACTATTCTACCCCCCCACCCGCCCTGGCCCCCACAGTACTTGAAACATCAAATCTTAAATGTCTGTACCCTTTGGCTTTCTGATTCCAGAAATACTCACAAGTAGACACCAAGATAGGCTAAGCTGTTCATCTCAGCATATTTTGTAACAGAAAAATATTGAAAACATGATGAATATCTATTAATAAGAAACAGTTTTGAGGATTAGAGTATAAAAGATTTCTTTATGTGCGCAAGATGCTCTTCCAAAGACAATGTTAAGAAAAATAGAAATAGCTGAAACCGGTTTTGCTCAGTGGATAGAGCGTCAGCCTGGGGACTGAGGATTCCGGGTTCGATTCTGGTCAGGGGTATGTGCCTTGGCTGCAGGCACATTCCCAGGTTGGGGAGGGGAGGGGTGCGGGAGGCAGCTGATTGATGTTTCTCTGTCATCAATGTTTCTGACTTTCTATCCCTCTCCCTTCCTCTCTGTAAAAAATCAATAAAATATATTCTTTAAAAAAGAAAAATACCAACCACACACTGGGAGAAAATATTGGCAAAACACATATGTACTTAAAAGGGACATACAGAGAAGTCTTGCAACTGAATAAAGGGAGAAACAACCGATTAAAAAGTGGGCAAAATATTTGAAGAGACAGTTCACCAAAGAAGATATATTAATGGTCAGTAAGCAATGAAAAGATGGTAAACATAATTAGTAATCAGGAAATGTGAATTAAAATCACAATAAGAGCCGAGACCGGTTTGGCTCAGTGGATAGAGCGTCGGACTGCGGACTGCGGGGTCCCGGGTTCGATTCTGGCAAGGGCATGTACCTTGGCTGCGGGCACATCCCCAGTAGGGGGCGTGCAAGAGGCAGCTGATCGATGTCTCTCTCTCATCGATGTTTCTGACTTTCTATCCCTCTCCCTTCCGCCCTGTAAAAAAATCAATAAAATATATTTTAAAAAAATAAATAAAATAAAATAAAATCACAATAAGATACCACTACACACTGGGTAGGATTAATATTAAAATCATCTTGTGTGAGTAAGGATGTGGAACAATTTAATTCTCATATTATTTCTGGTAATAATGCAAAGGAAAAGAATTTGGCAGTTTCTTCTAAAGTGAAATATACTTAACATACTGGTATGACTCAGCAACTCCACTCCTAGGTATTACACAAGGGAAATAAAACAAATGTCCACACAAAGATGTGTACATGAAGATTCTTAGCAGCTTTACTCATAAGAGCCAAAACCCATAAACAACTCAAGTAGGGAATAGAATAACAAGTTTTGTATATTCATACAATGGAATACTACTCAAGGATAAGAAAAAACAAACTACTTATGCCTGGGACAACTAGGGAAAAAACACATACACAAAATCTTGATCAGCTGAGATTCTGGACTTGTAACCAGCAGTTGGAAAAGGAAGTAATAAATATTATGTTCTTCTGACCAGTAACAGAAATGAAGACTGTACTAGCCACGCATTTTTTCTTATTTTTTCTGTGTATATATGTGTGTGCTTGTCAGCTCGTTTCTTTCCCTCCATCCTCCTTTGCCCTTATTATTTTCTGTAAGGATTGCTGGTAGCACTTAAGTTTATAATTTAGTCTGTAGGTTGCAGAATACTCAGGTGTGATATAGACTGAATTAGACACAAATGTCCTGAGGTGGATGTAACTGAAAAACACAGGTTCAGCTGCCCGACAAAACAAACGCCAAAGCAGGTGCTGGTGCAAAAGGAAAAAAGTTTTATTCAGGTGCCATGCAACCTGGAAGAATGGTTGACTCCCATCTCAAAAACCATCTTCCCTTTCTGCTCAAGCATCCAGTTCTTATAGGAATAGGGGAAAGAGAGCTTTTTTTTCTTTTTCTTTCTCTATCCAGTTATCTTTCTATCTTTTGATGGGCTCAGGCTCTATCTGTTCATCGTTCAAGTTTTCCACTTGCTGGGGTCCTGCTGTTCATCAAACTTGGGTTCTATCCATCTTTCTAGCTTTGGGCTTACTCAGTGTAAGAGCCTTTCCCTGGGTTATCCTGGCCAATGAGGGAGACTTCCCAGCACTCTGAGAGACTCTCTATGGCAAGCATGTCAAACTCACAGCCCATCGCAAGTTTGACATGCTTGTTCTCTATGGTAACATGAACACAATCACTGTCAATGTTTGTTCCATATTCCCTCTTAGGGACAGTGAGAGCATCTGTGTGGGAGAATTGTCTTGGGAGAAAGCATTGTTCTTGCTGTTATGGCACAGAAGTTCAACCACATGCAGAGGGGGGCATGCAGAAGGGTCTGTGCCAAGATTTTGGGGCAGTTGTCTCCCTGTCCAGTCCACCCTTCTATACTTTGGTATGTGATGCTGAAGCAGGTTTTCTGTTAAATCCCACTAGAGAAAAATGGGAAGGGAGAGAGAGAGAGAGAGAGAGAGAGAGAGAGAGAGAGAGAGAGAGAGAGAGAAGGAGAAAGAGAGATGTTAGCTTGCTGATGCTGTTAATGTCACCCTAGCCATCACACTAGTTCCCTCCAATCTTTCGGTGTCCAGCTTGGTTGGCCCTGCTAGACACTGCCTCTCAAACCACCTTCAGGCGTGCCCAGCTCCCTCAGGCCCCTCCTCTGAGCCTCTAGTCTTAATAGCTCCAAATAGTCCTGCCTTTCCCAAGTCCTGTGAGAAGTAGTACCTCCTAATGTTACTTTGTCACTTCAGTGTCCTCTCTTTGCTTTCCAGTCCTTCTTTTAAACTACTTCTCCATATTAAATTCTCTGTTGTACTATTGGGTGTGGTTTCTGTTTTCCAGACTGGACTTTGAATTCTATGAGTGTTAGAAGCTGGTATTTATGAAATGATTCTAATGGAACCAGATAGTCTAAAATCCATATGAATATAGTATATAGAGAGGTTTTCACATTAACTTTTTGCCAACAGTTTTTAAAAGTGTAATCCCTGACATGTTTTCCTTTCTTTTAATTACTTAATTGAACCTGATATTGATATACTTTGGTTACATGTTTCTGAGATTCCAATTAGTCTTTGGAAGTTGCATTTGTGTAGCGGGAAACTCAGGTCTAAGAAAAAAGCTCATGATTCAGAAAAGGAAGCTTTTAACTTGACAAAGTTAAAATTAAAATTAGCACATGAAAACATGTAGGTGCTGATATAATTAAAAATTGAATCTTGCTAAGCAGAATGAGTTTCCACAGCCAAAATTTCCTCATTACAAATCTTTATTATTATTATTATTATTATTATTATTATTATTATTATTATTATTGCTGATACAGGTTTGATTTAATCACTCGGGATAGAACAATGTTTTGGTCTCAGCCTAATGATGGGCTGATCTTTGGAGAAGCAGAGAGGCAGTGTCGCTCTGCATGCGGACGACCAGCAGGTGTTTATGTTGCTTCTCTACTTTTGTCTCTTGGTCTGGCTCCCTTTCTGGTAGGGCCCGTTTTATAAACATTAAATCAACTCTTGACTTTGCTCTGTTACCCATAAACATCTGCCAACTGAATTCCTCTCGCTTCTACTAAACTCTCTGACCTGGTGGTGTGTGCAGACCTTGAACTCACCCTAAATTCATAAAAAAATATTCTACAGTGACCACTTACTGGTACAAAAGTAATGTGATTGGCATCAAGTGAATTCCAACTCCATTTGTTTTTGTTGGTTTTGCTTCGTTTTGTTGCCTTCATCTCCGCGCTGTGTTCATGTCCTAGTGTTAAGGTTCGGTAGCGCTTCCCAAAAAGTTAGAGGTACTTACTATGTTAAAGGGAACCGCCTGCTGCAAGGAGGTGTCAGCTCCCAGCTGCGGGGATGAGAGAGGGCCCTTAAGAAAGCGGTCCCCGGGCCTGTGGTAGTGTCTCCCATAAGTAATGTCTTAGGTGACTGGTCCGAGGCTCTGGGGAGTGTGTCTGGCCACAGTGGAGAAGGGCCGGCACTGAAGAGCCTGAGGAACACGGCTTGGGCACCACTGCACGGCCTCCCGGCTCCCGGCCCGGCACAGGCAAAGGCGGTGCTCGGGCGTGTTCGCGCTGCGGAGAGCGGCCCCTCTGTGGCCAGAGCCCGGTCACAGACCAGAGGCCGGGCATGGGGGAGCAGGAGGCCTGAACAGCTAAGCTGCTGCCGCCTCCAACTCCCTCCCCGCGCTGGACAGCGCCTGCGCGCCGGGTCCGAGCGGCGGGAGGCCAAGGCTGGAAGCTCATCTGAACCAGGAGCGCGGTAGGGTGGCTGTGCAATGCACTTTCACGAGGCCGGTGTCACGGAAGCCATTCTGTACTTCCGTTTTTGTGGTCGTGGCAGCCACCGGCTCCTCACTTCCAGCGGCTGGACGACTCCGTCCACCTCCAGGGTGCGTTGCGGATCCTGGGGAGGCCCTTAAACCTGTGCTTGTGCTCCAGGCAGTGGACGCCATTCACCGCAACCTTGAACTCTTTTTTTAAAATATATTTTATTGATTTTTAAAAAAATATATTTTATTGATTTTTTTTTTTTTACAGAGTAGAAAGTCAGAAACATCGATCAGCCGCCTCCTGCACGCCCCCCACTGGGGATGTGCCCGCAGCCAAGGTTCATGCCCTTGACCTTAATCGAACCTGGGACCCTTGAGTCCGCAAGCTGACGCTCTATCCACTGAGCCAAACCGATTAGGGCTGTCGTTACAATTTTTAAAAATTATTATTTATATTGATTTCAGAGAGAAAGGGAGAGAGAGATAGAGAAACATTAATGATGAGAGAGAACAATTGATTGGTTGCCTCCTGCACGCCCTGTACTGGGATGGAGCCTGCAACCGTGCCCACCGGTAATCCAACTGTGATCACCTGGTTCCCAGGTCCACGCTCAACAACTGAGCCACACCTGCGGGGATCTCCAACTTTAATAAAGCTGACTTACTGGGTTTTGTTATGAGGCTAAAATGATTAAGTGTAGGTAACTGTTCAGCACGGAGAGCTAGCCCTTCATAAGTGATCTATGTGTGGAATTATGGTCATATCTGAAAAATTAAGTTAGACACTTGGTGCTGGTTGAATTTGCACAGGCACTTGGCTGACTCTGGGACAGTGGGGGATGGACATTCCTCTTCCTTTTCCACAGGGATGTGAAGTGTTACAGCTCGTGGAGAAGATCTGGAATCATCTCCTGTGACCCCACAGCAGTCCTGGGGGTGGGAAAAGTAGGGTCTGTAGCTCTAACATTATTTTTGTGGTGTTTTTTATTTTTATTTTTTTTACCTTTAGACAGGTTGAGTGACTTTCGCAGATTTACCATACTAATTTCTGATTGGGCCACAGGGGGCATTTTAAAAATATTTTTATTGATTCCAAAGAGGGAGGGAGAGGGAGAGAGAAATGGAAACATCAATAATGAGATAATCATTGACTGGCTGCCTCCTGCACACCCCCCCTCCAGAAACTGAGCCTGTAACCTGGGCGTGTGCCCCAACCCGGATCAAACGGTGACCTTCGGGTTCATGGGTTCACAGGTCAATGCTCAGCCACTGAGCCACACCAGTCCACGGATTGTTTTTTAATCCTGGAGACAGAGACCCTTGAAAAACTGTACTGAGCAGTTTTTCATACTCTTACCTCAGGTTCCAGATGAAAGAATGGGAAACCCGGAAAAGACGCCTGAAATAAACGCCTCTCCTCCAGGGGAAGCCCCGTGAGGGAGTGACCTCGGTGAGGCACAAGGTTGACCTTTTTCTCTCCTGTCCTTACACTGTCAGCCGCCTCCTGCTGTTTATGAAGATTAGTGACCACTCCTAGGGACCGGGGCTCTTCTTGTTTCCCAGGGCGACCAGAGCTCAGAGCATTGGAAAGCAAAGGCCCCTGTGATGGCTGAATTCGCCTCTAACAGAGCTTCTGTGGTCAGACGAGTGACAATAAGACGTTAATTGAAAGGAGCTGAGAGTGTTACTGTGCAGGCTGTTACTTTGGGGGTTCACAAATTAGATGTGCAAAGTCAAAGACGTTCCTTATTAGTGAAACGCATGCATGTAGATCTCACAACTTTAAAAGACTCAGCCCTAGCAGATTTGACTCAGTATGTAGAGTGTGGGCCTGCAGACTAAAGGGTCCCAGGTTCTGTTCCGGTCAAGGGCACCTGCCCGGGTTGCTGGCTCGATCTCCCCAATATGGGGCGTGTCAGAGGCAGCCGATCTATGGATGATTCTCTCTTATTTATGTTTCTCTCCCCTTCCTTCCTTCCTTTCAAAAAACAATAATACATATATATTAAAAGATTCAGACATCTGCTCAAGTTCGGGATTTAAAATTCCTAGGCCATTGTTCTTTCTATAACAACCAATTTACCCTAAGCCAACCCCACTTTTAATGAGTCAGGCAAAGTGTCAACAATGGTGCTGGCGAATGCCCAGCCCACACTCAGAGGTCACAAACACGCACAGGATGGCTCTCCTGACACGGTCGCGAGCTGTGTGTGCAAAGAAGACGGACACCAGCTTTCTAGAGAAGGAGTCTTATCTACGAAAAGTCTTGTATTCTCAAACCCATGAATCAATGTCACCATATAGTATTTCATCCGGTCAAATAGGGATTTTTCTATAATGAGACAGGTGACCAGTCATAGAAAAAGCACTTGAAGGGTGGGAATGGAAACAGCCAAGCATTATTTTAAGATATTCTTAAGGGAGACCCCTTTTTTCTTAAAGCTACAAATGTATGTAAATCAGTAGGTAATTTTCTATTTATGTAAAGTTTTATTTCTCTCACCTGTGGACGTGACCTACTTTTCTCTGTTGTCTAACCCTCTACTTGATTATCTCTCTGTCCCTGTCACTTCAGGAGCCTGTTTCTCCACCTGTCATTACTTGTTTAAAACACTGGCTATTTGTTGGTGATTAAGTAAAAACAAACACTACATTCTCACAACCGTCACCTTCGTTGAGGTGAATAAGTTGAATGGTAAGATATCTCAGTTAAAGAAGAACCTTTGACAACCGGGGAGGTAGAAAAGGAAATGCGTTCCATGTCACCACCTGACACCTAGACACACATTGTAACGACATGAATAGGAAACTATCTAGAATCAGGATTATTGACAGCTTAGATCACAACCCAGTGGCAGAGAAAGGATCCATTGGAAATAATTATTGTTGATGTAATACAGGTGTAACTGCCATGGGAAAACTTCAGGTTGCTCCAACATAGTACCCTGGGTTTTGGCATGCGTTTGGGGCTGACCTAGGACTTGATAGGAAAGAAATAAGAAGATGCTTATTGCGCTTCCCTCTCTCCTGCCACAGCTATGTGCCCTGGAACCTGCACGAGCCACAGAGAGGCACGTTTGACTTCTCCGGGAACCTGGATCTGGAGTTGGTGCTGCTGCTGCTTCTGGGGCCTGGCCTGCGCCTGGGGCTGGGGCTGGGCCTGGGGCGGGAAGGGGCGGGCGGGGTTGATGAGGGGCCATGGTGGCATCTCAGCTCTGCTTGGGGAGCCGGTTCTCAGGATCGGTGCCAGTTCTGCAGCGGGACCAGACGCTCGCCAGCTGGAACCTGCTCCTCCCAGTGCCCAGGCCTCCCCTAAGCCCAGGCCCCACTCACTGCAGCCCAGAGGAGCCTGGTCCCCTGTCAGCCTGCTCTGCAGTGGGGTCCCGCCACCCGTGCTGGGAGGGGGCTGCCCTGGAGGCAGCAAGGTGGTCGGGTCAGGTTCATGGGGAGGATCCCGTCCCTTGGGTGACACCCCCCATCCTCTTGACCCGGCGGGCTGTGCAGACGGTCCTGGGCTGGGAGCGGTGAGACCCAGACTGCAGGGCCTCGGGCCTGGGACCACAGGTGCAGGATGAGCTGCGCTGCAGGTGTGGGGCTCGGCCTTCCCTTCACTCTCCCGGTCTCTGGTTGAGAGGAGGGCAGGGTAGCGGAGGATCCGGGCAGCTCTGCCGCCTGCGGTGTGCACTGGCTCGTCCCCACCCCCACTCAGACGTCCTCAGCGTGGCCGCCATTGACCTTCCAGGGCCTTTGTCCGGACGGCCGAGGAGGTTGGGCTGTGGGTGATCCTGCGTCCAGGCCCCTACATCTGCAGCGAGATGGACCTCGGCGGCCTGCCCAGGTGAGGGGCTGAGGGCGGAGGGCTGTGCTGGTTTGTTTGACTGAAAGGAGAGCTGGAATCTGACAGCAGGGAGCCCGTGTCTGGGGGAAAGCCTGCTGTGGCCCGGTGAGTTACGGGCACCGCTGTAATCCTAGTCCCGGGCACAGATGCGGGTCCTGACAGCTGGTCCTGGTGCTGTGGGCACCTGGGCGGGGAGAGGTAGCATTGGAGTGGTCACATGTCTTCCTTCGTGTCCTGTCTCTGGTCTCTGTCCTGGGGTGGGGGGGTGGGGAAGGGGGTTATGACAACCTCTGGTCTTGCTCTGCAGAACCCCCCTGCCCCGCCGGCTTTTCTCTTATTTTGTTAACGGAAGACCATGTTCTCACTGAGCTGAGGGACCTCAGCTATCCTCCGTTCCCCTCATTATCCTTTGCCTTCTCTCCTCTGTGCTGTTGGCCTTGAGAGCAGACAGCTGAGTGCAGGGTGAGCACCCGGCTTTGTACTCCTGTTCATGCCACAGCTGCCAGGGGTGTGCAGCCTACGGCTCAGCTCCAGGCTGGCCCTCTCCTCCCACTGCTCAGTAAAGGCTGTTTCCTCCAATTTGAGCCTGTTCTCCCTTCCAGCTCAGAAGCAGCAGAGGCATGACCGCGAAGGAAGGGATATTTTTTAAAATATATTTTTATTGATTTTTTACAGAGAGGAAGGGGGAGGGATAGGAAGTCAGAAAGATCCATGAGAGAGAAACGTCAGTCAGCTCCCTCCTGCACACCCCCCAACTAGAGATGTGCCCAAAGCCAAGGTACATGCCCTTGACCGGAATCGAACCTGGACCTTTCAGTCCGCAGGCTTGTGCTCTATCCACCGAGCCAAACAGGTTTCAGCAGGAAGGGATGTTTTAGCAAAGGAGGGATGCCAGGCCCTGCTCAGTGAGAGGCCCTGCCCCACCCCACCTCGCACAGGTGACCTGGGTACTGGGGAGGCATCTTCTGCACTTGGAGGCTCAGATCTCAGAAGAGATGTTAACCCTGGGCCTAAGGCACATACACTGGGCTCCAGGAAAAGCTTTTTTAATTGTGATTGTTTTTAAATCCTCACCTGAAGATATGTTTTATTGATTTTTAGAGAGAGAGGAAGGGAGAGCGACAGAGAGAGAGAAAGAGAGGAACATCATACGTGCTCTTATACGTGCCCCAGTGCCCTGACCCTAGGCGCCCCAACTAGGGATTAAACCACAACCTTTAAGTGTACAGGGTGATGCTCCAACCAACTGAGCCACTGGCCAGGGCTCACAAAAAGCTGTGATTTTTTTGGTTAATCCTCACCTGAGGATATTTTTTCCATTGATTTTTAGAGAGAGTGGAAGGGAAGGTAGACATGGATGTGAGGGAGACACATTGCTTGGTTGCCTCCTGCACATACCCTGACCAGGGCCGGGGATTAAGCCTGCAACTGAGACATGTGCCATGACCAGAATGGAACCCTTGACCCTTCAGTCCATGGGCCAACACCCTAACCACTGAGCCAAACCAGCTAGGGCAAGGAAAAGGTTTTGAACGAATTGAAAATGAATGGAGGCGAGCCGTCAATGAAAGGTTAGAGAGCTCCTCACTAAAGTGTGGGTGTGTGGGCTGTGATGGAGCTGCCGCACCTCCTAAGCTGGGAACTGTCAGGTGGACAGCCTAGTAGGATGGTCCAGAGAGCATCTTCCAGGTCCCTTGAGAGCTGCAGGAGATCAGAGGACGGAAAGTGGGCTGGAGGGAGCTCTGGAAGGAGCTGGCTGACCTGCAGGGACTGGCCTGACCCCTCCCGCCTCCTGCCTTCCCTTCTCAAGCACTGAGCTTGTCTCCTTCCGCCCCAGCTGGTTGCTGCAGGACCCGGTGCTGAGACTGAGGACAACCCACAAGGGCTTTATCCAAGCGGTTGATCGCTATTTTGATCATCTGATTGCCAGAGTGCTTCCTCTCCAGGAAAAACCGCCTTCTCACATTTCCCTCCTTCTTTCCTTCGCTTCAGGAAGACAGCTGACACTTCAGAGAGAGCTGAAGCTGACACTTGGTGGTCGGTCTTGCACGCTAGACCCTCATCTGTAGTTCAGCATCCCCAAACCCTCCCCCAGGCTTCTGGGAGCACACACATCACACCGGCCAGGAACGACAGAGGAGAGAGCTTGGGTGTATGACGGCGGCTTTGAATGTACTTGATTTTCTCTAGGCTCACTGCTCTTGCTACTGCTTATTTCTTCTCCTTAGTGAATATGGCTGTTTTATTTTTTTTTAAAAAAATATATTTTTTATTGATTTTTTTCTTTTCTTTTTTTTACAGAGAGAAAGGGAAAGGGATATAGAGTTAGAAACATCGATCAGCTGCCTCCTGCACACTCTCTACTGGGGATGTGCCGCAAGCAAGGTACATGCTTTTGAACAAAATCAAACCTGGGACCTTTCAGTCTGTAGGCCGACGCTTTATCCACTGAGACAAACCAGTCAGGGCAACCTTGGGTGTTTGAAACAGTCAGGACACACACAGGGGGAAAAGGCTCAAAGCGTAGAACAGAGATTATGGTATATAAAAGTCTCCCCTCCTCTCCTTCCCCAGAGTGATTGTTACCTTTTCAGGAGACAGACAACCAACTGCACCAGACTTTTGTGTGTCTTTCCATAGATTTCCTACACACATGGAGGCAAATTATTTATGCACACACTTCCATATGCGTATGTGCGCATGTGTTTGTTCTTTTTAAAGATATTTTTATTGATTTCAGAGAGGAATATATATATATATATATATATATATATATATATATATATATAGATAGAGAGAGAGAGAGAGAGAGAGAGAGAGAGAGAGAGAGAGATACAGAGAGAGAGAGATACAGAGAGAGAGAGAGAGAGAGAGAGAGAGAGAGAGAGAGGGAGAGAGAAACATCAATGATGAGAGAATCATTGGTTGGCTGCCTCCTGCACACCCCCTACTGGGGATGGAGCTGCCGCACCTGCTAAGCTAGGAACTGGCATCCCGACACTTGTCGGTTGGACAGCCCAGTAGGATGGTCCAGAGAGCATCCAGCTGGGTCAGGGTGCCCTTGACTGGAATCAAACCCTTCAATCTGCAGGCCAACGCTCTCCCCACTGTATACATTTTTATTCAAAAATAAACAATTCTCACTGGACATTTCCATTTTGTTACTTGAATATATGTATTTAAAACCTGTAATTCACAGAGTGGATGGGGTGGGTGTGTTACCAGGTGAGTGTGTAGGTATGAGCTCTTCTACTGAAGTGGCTAATTAGTATGAAAAGGAGAAGAAACACAGTGGGTGTGGTTACAAAGACGAGGGCCCTGGGACGAGAGCAGTGATATAGCTCCAGACAAGGAGCAGGTGAAGCTCCCAATTCTGTTGGGCTGGATGCAAGCAAGGATGGACGAAGCCCCAAGATAAGTGAGGCAGCACCTGACACCAACATTGCAACCAAGGTGCTACAGCAACCTGGTACTGAGGTGTGGGGCAGCGTCTAATGCTGCCTGTACAGTTCCATGCTGGGATGTGGACTGGGCGGGCTGTGCTAGGCAGTCCTGTACTGTACATGGCCTGCTGGATCCAAGGCAAGATCATGGATCTGGCCTGGCAGTTTGGGCACCCCCCCATGCTGATGGGCTAGATCTAAGCAAATATAGAGGACCGGTCAGCCTGAAGGTGGCCGCGACAACCCTGCTGCTGGATCCAAAGCAAGCTCACAAAGCTGGGCAGGCAGTTGGGGCCATCCCATTGGTGCTGGGCTGCCTCGAGCTCAACAATGGAGGACTTGTCAGGCGGTGGGAGGCAGTACCCTACACCAGCAAAGGATCGAAGAGTGGCAATAGCGACCTGGTCTGGCGGCCTGGGCCAGCGTCCTATGCTTCTGGCCTCGGTCCATGCTGGGATCTCTGGACTGGGCAGGCTGTGGGAGGCCTGGTATACTATGTCTGTGGGATTCAAGCCAAGATCATGGATCTGGGGTGGCACATTGCCAACCCCCATGCTCTTGGGCTCAATCAAAACAACGATGGAGGACCAGTTCGCCTGGGTGGTGCAGTGACCTACCCTGGCTGCTGATCCAAGTTGCCATTGTGGATTGGCTCAGGCGTTGTGTGTACAAGGCTACGTTACCGTGGATCCATGCAGCAATTGTGGACCCAGACAAAGGGGATATGCAGCTAACGATATGGCAGGGCTAGATCCAAGCAAAGATGGACAAAGGCTCAAGGTAAGTGAGGAAGCAACCTACACCAACATTGCATCCGATATGCAACAGCGACCTGGTCCTGTGGCGGGGGAAACTTCAATTGCTGCCTGCATAGGTCCATGCTGCGATCTTGACTGGACGAGCTTTGGGAGGCAGTGCTGTACTCTGCCTTCTGGATCCAAGTCAAGATTAGGGATCGGAGATGAAAGTTTGGGCAACCCCGTGGTTCTGGGTTAGATCAAAGCAAAAATGGAGGACAAGTCAGCCTGCGGGAGGAAGCGCCGTACCCTTGCTTCTGGATCCAAGCTGCGATTGTGGACTGGGGCAGGCATTGTGGGCAGCACGCTATGTTGCCAAGGATCCAAGCAGCTATACTGGACCAAGACAAGGGGAGTATGCAGCTACCTGTACCGCTGGGCTGCATCCAAGCAAAGATGGACATAGTCGCAAGGTAAGGGAGGAAACATCTTACACCAACATAGCATCCAAGATGAAACAGCGCTCTAGTCCTGAGGTGTGGGGCAGCATCCAATGCTGCCTGCATGTGTCCATGCTGAGATCTGGACTTGGCGGTCTTTGCGAGCCGGTGCTGTTCTCTGCCTGCTGCATGTGCCTCAAGATCAAGGATCTGGGCTGGCATTTTGGGAAAGCCCCATACTGCTGGGTTAGATCAAAGAGAAAATGGAGGCGCCATGATCCTGCGGGGGGCAGCGGCCAACCATGCCTACTGGATGAAAGCAGTGATATTGCTCCCAGACAAGGAGCAGGTACAGCCCCCAATGCTGCTGGGCTGGATCCAAGCAAAGATTGATGAAGGGCCAAGGTAAGTGAGGGAGCACCTGACACCAACATTGCAACCAAGATGCTACAGCGACCTGGTCCTGAAGCGTGGGGCAGCGTCTAATGCTGCCTGAACAGTTCCATGCTGGGATGTGGACTGGGCGGGCTGTGCGAGGCTGTGCTGTACTGTACTCTGCCTGCTGGATCCAAGGCAAGATCATGGATCTGGCCTGGAAGTTTGGGCACCCCCCATGCTGATGGACTAGATCTAAGAAAATATGGAGGACCGGTCAGCCTGAAGGTGGCCGCGACAACCCTGCTGCTGGATCCAAAGCAAGCTCAGGAAGCTGGGCAGGCAGTTGGGGCCACCCCATTGGTGCTGGGCTGGCTCGAGCTCAACAATGGAGGACTTGTCAGGCGGTGGGAGGCAGTACCCTACACCAGCAATGGATCAAAGAGTGGCAATAGCGACCTGGTCTGGGGCCTGGGCCAGCGTCCTATGCTTCTGGCCTCGGTCCATGCTGGGATCTCTGGACTGGGCAGGCTGTGGGAGGCCTGGTGTACTATGTCTGTGGGATTCAAGCCAAGATCATGGATCTGGGGTGGCTCATTGGCAACCCCCATGCTGCTGGGCTAGATCAAAACAAAAATGGAGGACCAGTTCGCCTGCGGGATGCAGTGCCCTACCCTGGCTGCTGGATCCAAGTTGGGATTGTGGACTGGGTCAGGGGTAGTGTGTACAAGGCTATGTTGCCGTGGATCAAAGCTGCGATAGCGGACCGAGACAAAGGGGATATGCAGCTAAAGATACAGCAGGGCTGCATCAGAGCAAAGATGGACAAAGTTGCACAGCAAGGTAAGGGAGGAAGCAACCACATCGACATTACATCCAATATGCAACAGTGACTTATTCCTGTGGCATGGGGAACCGTCAATTGCTGCCTGCATGGGTCCATGCTGAGATCTTGACTGGGCCAGCTGTGGGACACAGTGCTGTTCTCTGCCTTATGGATGCAAGTCAAGATTAGGGATCGGGACTGGCAGTTGGGCAACACCATGGTGCTGGGATCAATCAAAGCAAAAACGGAGAACGGTCAGCCCGCGGGAGTCAGCGCCCTACCCTTGCTGCTGGATCCAAGCAGCGATAGCAGACTGAGACACAGGGGATATGCAGCTATGTACCGCTGGGCTGCATCCAAGCAAAGATGGACATAGGCGCAAGGTAAGTCAGGAAACAACTTACACCAACATTGCATCCAAGATGAATCAGCGACCTAGTCTTGAGGTGTGGTAGCATCCGATGCTGCCTGCATGGATCCATGCTGAGATGTGGACTTGGCGGGCTTTGGGAGCCAGTGCTGTACTCTGCCTGCTCGATCTCATCAAGATCAGAGATCTTGGCTGCCAATTTGGGCAACCCCCAGGTACTGCTGGGTTAGATCAAAGAGAAAATGGAGACAGGGTTATCCTGCAGGGGGCAGCGGCCAACCCTGCCAACTGGATGAAAGCAGTGATATTGTTCCCAGACAAGGAGCGACTGCAGCGACCAATGCTGCTGTACTGGATTCCAAGGAAAGATGGACGAAGGCCCAAGGTAAGTGTGGCAGCACCTGACACCTACATTGCAACCAAGATGCAACAGCGAGCTGGTCCTGAGGCGTGGGGCAGCGTCTAATGCTGCCTGCACAGTTCCATGCTGGAATATGGACTGGGCGAGCTGTACGAGGCTGTGCTGTACTCTGTGAGCTGGAACCAAGCCAAGATAATGGATCTGGCCTGGCAGTTTGGGCACCCCCCCATGCTACTGGGCTAGATCAAATCAAAAATAGAGGACCGGTCAGCCTGAAGGTGGCAGCGCCCATCCAGGCTGCTGGATCCAAAGCAAACTCAGGAAGCTTGGCAGGCAGTTTGGGCAACCGCAGTGGAGCTGGGCTGGCTCCAAGCACAAAAATAAAGGATTTGTCGCGCGGTGGGGGAATTACCCGACACCAGCAATGGATCGCAAAGTGGCAATAGTGGCCTGGTCTTGGGGCCTGGGCCAGCTTCCTATGCTTCTGGCCTCTGTCCATGCTGGGATCGGGACTGGACAAGCTGTGGGAGGCGTGGTATATTCTGTCTGTGGGATTCAATCCAAGATCATGGATCTGGGGTGGCACATTGGCAACCCCCATTCTGTTGGGCTAGATCAAAACTAAAATGGAGGACCAGTTAGCCTGCGGCAGGCAGTGCGCTACTCTTGCTGCTGCATCCAAGCTGTGATTGTGGACTGGGGCAGGCATTGTGTGTAAAAGGCTATGTTGTCGTGGATCCAAGCAACAATAGTGGACCGAGACAAAGGGGATATGCAGCTATCTGTACCGCTGGGCTGCATCCAAGCAAAGATGGACATAGTCGCACGTTAAGTCAGGAAACAACTTAAACCAACATTGCATTCAAGATGAAACAGCGACCTAGTCCTGAGGTGTGGGGCAGCAACCGATGCTGCCTGCATGGGTCCATGCTGAGATCTGGACTTGGCAGGCTTTGGGAGCCGGTGCTATACTGTTTGTGCTGGATCTGAGTCAAGATCAGGTATCTTGGCTGGCAATTTGGGCAACCCCCATACTCCTGGGTTAGATCAAAGAGAAAATGGAGGGGCGGTTATCATAGGGGAGGCAGCGGCCAACCCTGCCAACTGGATGAAAGCAGTGATATTGTTCCCAGACAAGGAGTGACTGCAGCGACCAATGCTGCTCGCTGGATCCAAGCAAAGATGGACGAAGGCCCAAGGTAAGAGTGGCAGCACCTGACACCTACATCGCAACCAAGATGCAACAGCGACCTGGTCCTGAGGCGTGGGGCAGCGTCTAATGCTGCCTGCACAGTTCCATGCTGGGATGTGGACTGGGCGGGCTGTGCGAGGCAGTGCTGTACTATACTCTGAGTGCTGGATCCAAAGCAAGCTCTGGAAGCTGGGCAGGCGGTTTGGGGAACCCCAGTGGAGCTGGGCCGGCTCCCAGCACTAAAATGGAGTAATTGTTGGGCGGTGGGAGGCCTTACCCGACACCAGCAATGGATTGCAAAGTAGCAATAGCGACCTGGTCTGGCGACCTGGGCCAGCGTCCCATGCTTCTGGCCTCTGTCCATGCTGGGATCTGGACTGGGCAGGCTGTGGGAGCCATGGTATATTCTGTTTGTGGGATTCAAGCGAAGATCATCGATCTGGGGTGGCACATTCGCAACCCCGATGCTGCTGAGCTAGATCAAAACAAAAATGGAGGACCAGTTCACCTGTGGGATGCAGTGCCCTACCCTGGCTGCTGGATCCAAGTTGGGATTGTGGACTGGGTCAGGCATTGTGTGTACATGGCTATGTTGCCGTGGATCCAAGCAGCGATAGTGAACCCAGACAAAGAGGATATGCAGCTAATTATACAGCAGAGCTGGATCTGAGCCAAGTTGGACAAATTCGCAACGCAAGGTCAGTGAGGAAGCAACCTACACCGTCATTGCATCCAATATGCAACAGCGACCTGGTCCTGTGGCGTGGGGAAGCTTCAATTGCTGCCTGCATGGGTCCATGCTGCGATCTTGACTGGGCGAGCTTTGGAACGCAGTGCTGTACTCTGCCTTCTGGATCCGATTCAAGATTGGGGATCAGAGCTGGCAGTTTGGGCAACACCATGGTTCTGGGTTAAGTCAAAGCAAAAATGGAGGACCGTCAGCCCGCGGTAGGCAGCGCCCTACCCTTGCTGCTGGATCCAAGCTGCGATTGTGGGCTGGGGCAGGCATTGTGGGCACCACGCTATTTTGCCATGGATCCAAGCAGCGATACTGGACCAAGACAAGAGGAGTATGCAGCTACCTGTACCGCTGGGCTGCATCCAAGCAAAGATGGACATAGTCGCAAGGTAAGTCAGGAAACAACTTACACCAACATTGCATCCAAGATGAAACAGCGACCTAGTCTTGAGGTGTGGGGTAGCATCCTATGCTGCCTGCATGGGTCCATGCTGAGATCTGGACTTGGCGGTCTTTGGGAGCTGGTGCTGTACTCTGCCTGCTGTATTGATGTCAAGATCAGGGATTTGGGCTGGCATTTTGGGCAACCTCCCATCTGCTGGCCTAGATCAAAGAAAAAGGGAGGACCCGTCTCTCTGAATAGGGCATTGACCTCCCCTGCCAACTGGACCCAAGCCGTGATGTTTTTCCCAGACAATGGGGAGTGCTGCTTCCAGTGCTGCTGGGCTGGATCCAATCAAAGATGGAGGACGAGGCAAGGTAAGGGAGGCACCACCCTACACCCCCAATGGATGGAAGAGACAATAGTGACTTGGTCTGCTGGCATGCGACAGCATCTTCTGCTGCTGCCCGGGTCCATGCTTCGAAATGGCCTGGGCAGGCTGTGGGAGGCAGTGCTATACTCTGCCTTCTGGATCCCAGCAAGATCAGGGATATGGGCTGGCTGTTTGGGCAACCCCAATGCTGCTGGGCTTGATCAAAGTAAAAATGGAGGATGGGTCTGCCTGCATGTAGCAGTGCCCTACCCTGGCTGCTGAATCCAAGCCATGGTCAGGGTTCTGGGCAGGCTGTTTGGGCAACCCCAATGGTGCTGCGCTGGCTCCAAGCACAAAAAATGGAGGAATGTTCTGGCAGTGGGTGGCAGTGCCCTACACTTCCCCCTGGATTCAAGCTGTGATTGTGGCCTTGCACAGGCTTTTTGGCCAGCAGTCTATGTGGGCAGGTGGAAAGAACAGAAGCTTGGGATTTTCTGGCAAGAAAGGAAGCCAAGCTTTCAGTCTGCCCTTGCTGGCCTAGGCCTCCTCTCTAGGCTACAATGTTTCAAACAGAAAAGGCTGCCGCCCCAGAGTGAGCAGAAGGCTTGGCTCTGCTCCAGGCTACAAAGTTTCAATTGTAGATATAGTTTAATCCCAGGGCATCTGCTTGGGTCGCTGGGGGAAGTGGCCAGCCTGCAAACCTCCACAGGTCCCTTGCCTAGGCTGCCCCTCATCCCAAGGGAACCCTCACCCTGATCTGGGACACTCTTCAGGGCAAACCAGATGGCCCCCACCCTTGCACCAGGCCTCTAGCCTATCTAATAAAAGAGTAATTTCCAGATTGACCATCACTCCAACAAACGAGAGGGCTGCCCCCATCTGGTCAAAGATCCTGCCCCCATGTGGACACAAGATTGCCACCACAAGATGGCCAGCAGAGGAGGGCTGTTGGGAGATTCCAGGCCCTGCAAGGGAGGGCAGTTGTGGGCAATCAGACCAGCAGGGGAGGGCAATTGGGAGGGACCAGGACTGCAAGGAGGGCATTTGCGGGTGATCAAGCCTGCAGGGGAGGGCAGTTGGGGTGATCAGTCCAGCAGAGGAGGGAAGTTAGGGGCAAACAGGCTGGCAGGGGAGCAGTTAGACATCAATTAGGCTGGCAGGGTAGTGGTTAGGGGGTGATCAGGCTGGCAGGCAGAAGAGGTTAGGGGCAATCAGGGAGGCAGGCAAGTGAGCAGTTTGGAGCCAGCAGTCCTGGATTGTAAGAAGGATGTCCGATTGCCCATTTAGGCTCGATCCTACTAGGATTGGGCCTTGACGGGCAGTCGGACATCCCTCAAGGGTTCCCAGATTGGAGAGGGTGGAGGATGTGCTAAGGGACATGCCCTGCCCCCCATGCATGAATTTCGTGCACTGGGCCTCAAGTATCTTTATAAAGTTTTAATACATTATATTAGAGGTCGTGGTCTTACTGTTTTACCCACAGCATCTACAGGAATTGCTGCAAATTTACTTCTTGTTGGAAGAACCTTTCATTCCCAGTATAAATTACCAATTTCATTAAATGCAATTTCAATTTCTAGACTCGATATAAAGAGCAAAGTTGCTAAAATGATTCAAAAGGCACAACTTCTTATTATTGATGAATGCACCATGGCATCCAGTCTTGCTATAAATGCCATAGACAGATTACTAAGAGAAGTTATGAATTTGAATGTTGCATTTGGTGGAAAAGTTCTCCTTCTTGGAGGGGATTTTCGACAATGTCTCAGTATCGTGCCACATGCTACGCTATCGGTCATAGTACAAACAAGTTTAAAGTACTGTGATGTTTGGAGATGTTTCAGAAAGTTGTCTCTTAAAACAAATATGAGATCAGAGGATTCTGCTTATAGCGAATGGTTAGTAAAACTTGGAGATGGCAAACTTGATAGCAGTGTTCATTTAGGAATGGATATTATTGAAATTCCCCATGAAATGATTTGTAATTGACCTATTATTGAAGCCACTTTTGGAAATAGTATATCTATAGATAATATTAAAAATATATCTAAACATGAGATTCTTTGTTCAAAAAACGAGCATGTTCAAAAATTAAATTAAGAAATTTTGGATATACTTGATGGAGATTTTCACACCTATTTGAATGATGATTCCATTGACTCAACAGATGCTGCTGAAAAAGAATACTTTCCCATTTAATTTCTTAATAGTATTACTCCTTCAGGAATGCCGTATCATAAATTAAAATTGAAAGCAGGTGCAATCATCATGCTAATGAGAAATCTTAATAGTAAATGGGGTCTTTGTAATGATGCCAGATTTATTATCAAAAGATTACGATCTAACGTTATTGAAGCTGAAGTATTAACAGGATCTGCAGAGGGAGAAGTTGTTCTGATTCCAAGAATTGATTTGTCCCCATCTGACACTGGCCTCCCATTTAAATTAATTGGATGACAGTTTCCTGTGATGCCAGCATTTGCAATGACTATTAATAAATCACAAGGACAAACTCTAGACAGAATAGGAATCTTCCTATCTGAACCTGTTTTCACACATGGTCAGTTATAGTTTGCTTTCTCTCGAGTTTGAAGAGCATGTGATGTTGAAGTTCTAAATACTTTATCCCAAGGGAAATTAGTCAAGCACTCTGAAAGTGTTTTCACTTTTAATGTGGTATACAGGGAGATATTAGAATAAGTATAACAACTTTATCAGTCATTATTTGCATCAATGTTGTTTTTATATCATGAGTTTGTTATTGTTGTTATATAATTTTGTTATTATTTATTTATTAACAAGGAGCCCGGTGTATGAAATCCATGCACTGGGGGAGAGGGGTCCCCTCAGCCTAGCCTTCCCTCCTCACATACTGGGAGCCCTCAGGGGATGTCCTACTGATGGCTTAGGCTCATTCTCCATGGGCAGCAGGCCTAAGCCATAGTCTGGCCTTTCTTTGTGGGAGGCGACTGGGCTGATCAGGGAAAGGCACCAGCCAAAATCACCCCACTGCTGCAGCCACTGCCAGTCACCAAGGTGTTTTCATCAACCCAGACTCCGGTCCCTTCACGATGAAAAAATGACAACTTTCTTTAGGCATTTTCAAGATGTGTCTTTCATAGGATATGACATTTCTTTATTTTTCTTTTTTTATCGTCACCTAAGGATATGTTTCCATTGATTTTTAGAGAGTGTGGAAGAGAAAGGGAAAGACAGAGAGAAACATGAAAATGAGAGAAACACTTTCCGGTCGCCTCCTGCATGAGCCCTGACCTGGGCCCAGCCAGGGAGGAGCCTGCAACCTAGGTACATGCCCTTGATCAGAATCTAGCCCCGACTCTGTGGTTGGCAAACCTAGGCATTATCCACTGAGCCAAACCACCGAGGGCAGTATATAACATTTCTTAGCCCTCCAGCAGTGGATCTTTGTTTTATTCTCCAGGAGTTTGGTGAAAAAAAAAATCTAGGTTACTTTCTTGGGTTCTTATACCCAAGTTACTAAGAATGGTACCAGTGGCATACAGGGAGCTTAGCCAATGAGTGGTCAGAAAAGATGTTTCCTCTACAGTTCATACCTATCTCCTCTGATCTTTGGCTCCACCCCTGCCAAGGCCTAAAGACTTTGACCCTGGGTAGGGGACCTCCAGTTAGCTGTGATCTCCCTGCTCCGCCCCCAGCCAAGGCCTCTGGCCAAGGCTCGGAGGCTCCAGCAACCCCAGAACATGTGATCACCCTGCTGTGTCCCCGGCCAAGGCTGCAAGCCTCTGGCTGAGGCTTGAGCCTTAAGTGGGGGTTCCCCAGCTTGCTCTGATCACTGGGCTCTACCCTGGCTAAGGCCGGCAAGGGCAGGCAGAAATCTTGGCTTCCTCCATTGCCAGGAAACCTAATCCTCACTGCTGCTCTCAGTGGCAGCAGCCATCTTGTCTGTGGTTTATTTGCATATCATTCCTGATTGGTTTGTGGGCGTGGCTTATGGGTGTAGTGGGGGTATGGTCAATTTGCATATTACCTTTTTATTATATAGTATAAAATTATTATTTTCATATACATTATACTCATTTCCTTTTATCTGACATTTTTATTACAGAGAAAGGGCAAATAGCAATATTAAAATATTTCCTCTAATTAATTCCCTTTCAATGAGCACAAACTTCATGCACTGGGCCACTAGTTGTATATATCATAGAGAAATATGCTAATTAAGCAAGACAATGTAATTGGTTGACCAGACAGGAGGAGGTGGCACATGCAGCATCAGGCCTGGACAGCATGGGCCTCTGTGCACCCGCGCTGGGCGAGGGCTTGGTCAGCAGCCACTGAGGCTGCTTCAAGGGCCAGAGAGGGAGACAGGGCAGGACCCTTCTCAGGATGAGCAGCACAGCTGGCCTTGCAGTGGAAAAGCAGACAAGTGGGCCCATTTGGCCATAGCCATGGAGACTTGGGAGCAGGCCAGTGCTGTCCAAAAGCAGAACCCAATAGTGCCAGCTTGTACATTGCCATGGTGTGGAGCAGTCAGGCCCTGCAAAGAGCAGAGAACCACGGGGAGTGGGCCTAATCCATCAGTACAACATCCCCTAAGGGGTCCCAGATTGGAAAGGGTGCAGGTCGGGCTGAGGGAACCCCTCCCAAGCACAAATTTTGTGCACTGGGCCTCTAGTGTTAATACATGTTTTAATATGAGGTAACTTATTCCATGTAATAAAAGTGCTATTACTTTCTAAAGTACTAACTCATAAAGCTCTCTTGGTGATGAGTCCACTACAGGACACATATTAGAAGAGGATGGAATCATTGTTCTGTCAGTGTGATTTTGTTGTGGTTGTTTGTTAGTTTGGTTTAATTTGTTTTCTAATTGCTTTTAGAGATAGTGGGAGGCAGAGAGAGAAACACCGATGAGATGGCTCCTGCGGAACCAGTGACCTATTGATGAAAGGTATGATGCTTAAGCAACTGAGCCACTCTGGCCAGGGCAAGGCTGTCAGTGTTTTGATGTGAGTTTGCTTAACTTCATCTGAAAATGTGACCAAAGTCTAAATTTAAGGCCTTGAGGTTATAATGAGAAAACTCCCTGCTTGGGGCACCAACACAGGCACACAAACACCCACATTCATACACACCCATTCATGATCATTCATACACATTGACATTGACTTCACACAGGCATACACATGCACACACATACACTCATCTTCAAACATGCACACATACATTCACACATTCATCCATTCACAGAGTCACATCCATTCACACACAAACACATCTGTTGTGAGGGGCTGGTATGTCCTCACATGATATTGGTCCCAGAGTGTTCATTCTGCTCAGTCCTCAGATCTGGGCCAAAGTCAAGGTTTACTTAGAAAATTTCATCAACAGTTTCATTGGGTTTCCTCTAACTCCCTCCTGGCATGTCCCTCCTGCAGACTGCCAGGCCACTCTGGCCGATGAAGAGCAGCACAACAGTAACAAAAGCTAAAAGACAGAAAGAAAAGTGAAAGCTAGTTGTGAAACCACAGGACCATTCAGAGCTTAAGAAAATGCCGAGCTCTGCAGGATCTTCAGGTCCCAGCCTCTCCCCTCCCCATCAATAATTATGTTTTCCTTTCTTTTCTAGTTGTCTAGTGAGATGCACCTTCTCTGAGAGAAGAGAGAAAAATGGGAGCCCTGCCCCTGGCTGAGATGAGGAAACTGCTGCAGCCTGGCTCCTTCCTCAGGATGTTCCCAGGAGAGTCCAGGCCACCTCAGCAGACTCCCTCCCTGTCTTCTTTTTTTTTATTTACAATATAACTTATATTTAATAGTAGTACATATGTTTTCCTTCCCCCCGCAATATCCTCTCCCCAGCCTCCCTTACCCCCCAGCACATGTCCCCACCTGCCCCCCTCCCCGCCCCAGTGTCTTTCATTCATTGGTTATGCTCATATATAGGCATACAAGTCCTTCGGTTGATCTTCCCCTGCATCTGCCTCCCATCCACTCCAGCCTTCCCCCTGTAGCTTGACAGCCTGTTCGAGGCCATCCTGCCTCTATATCAATCACTTCCCCCTGTTTCTTTTCTTAAAAAAATATCTTGCCTCTGCATACTAGAAACAAACGTATAAGAGCAAAAATAAAAAAAGTTTGAGTGTCAGTTTCAATGTCCAACTGTTCTGAGTCCCAGTTTCAATGTCAAATAGTTCTTCATGTGTACATGTCAGCAATGGTATCCAGATGGTGGATACATCGTGGCAATGCAAGATCCATCCTCTCTGGTTTGGTCCTGGGCTGCCTGCAGACATGCACAGCTGCCGACTGCTAGCATGGCAAGGTGTCATCAGCGTCCACCATCTCTGGACCGTCCTCATGGCTGGAACAGACCCGTCAGTTCCTCACTGTCGCAGGAACCCACATGGTCTTGGAGTTGTTCTCTGAAAACACACAAACACATTCTCGACCAAAAGTTAACAAAGGGGTCCTCTCTGCAAAATAGACTTGGGATTCTTTTTATTTTTGCCTAAATGATTTTCCTTTGGCTTATTTTTGCCTAAATGATTTTCCTTTGGCTTATTATGTGTGTGTTTTCATGGGTGTCCTGCAGTTGGTTTTACAAACGGAATTTTCTTTTCTGGAGTAAGAATTTTCTAGATGTATTTTACTTACAGGATATTTTTCCTTACATGGTATTACCCCACTGCCCCCCTTTTTTTGGTTAATAGGGGCTTTTGGAAATTTTATATTGTAGTCCTGATAATTTTAAATTTTAATTTTTGCACACAAATATTACTGCTTTAGGTTCTTTGGATGTTAGGCAATTTTACAGTGAGATGAACTACTAATAGATATTTTAGTTAATGTTTTAGGAAAGGGTTTTTGTCCAGTACACTTAGATTTTCTTGAGTATTCACTTATTTCACTTGGCCAATTTAAATTAATCTGAAAACTTGATTACTATTTTACTGTTAATTTTAATACTCAAGCAGAAATCTTAGTTTACCCAGTAAATACTTGTGGAAAGGAATATTTGCATTTTTGAGTAGGTCCTCAGCATTCCTGGTAATAAACTCAATTTAGATATAGAGCAGCTATTGCTGGCCGAGTCTCTGTCTACCACCTGGGTCCCGGTGTGAGTTGTGCGTGGGAGGCGTTGTAGCCGTGGAGGTAGGAGACCTTCCTCAGGAGGGGTGAGAATTCAAGTCCCTGCAAGGTTTGTGGATGAGGGTCTGTGCCCCACCTCTGTTGATCTTTTAGTTCTCTCCTGTTGGCCCCTCTGCGACTGTGCCTGTCTTAGGTTGTTCCTTCCCTGAGGAATCTTACCCGTCTCTGGCTAACCAGCCATCCTCCGGGGCCAAACAGTGTGATGTGAGGTTCAGTCCTTTGTAGTCTATGCCCCCGTGGCCTCCATGTCCAGCACCTGCCTTGGGGTCCCCTCGCCCGCTGGCGGGGTCCTGGTACTGATCACATATCTCGGGTGACCCAGGTCTCCTCCTCAGAGAGGACCCAGCTCACGCCATTGGTCGAGAGACAGATCCATGGTGCCAGCTGCCCCAGAGGCTTCAGCCCCAGCTTGAACTGAAAGTTCAAGCATCAGCTGTGTTTATTTGGATAATAAGAAGAGGGTCCCTCTTGGCAAAAGGGCCAGAGGGGCCAATATAGAATGCTCGGATGCCTTCCCAGTGCCTTAATCCCTTCTGAAAGGGATTAATTCCTTTCCTATCCTTTTTTTTAAGTTGCTGCCGACATTCAAAGAATTAGTTTGTAAATTTATTTGGGATAATTGTATAATATGCTGTTGTCAAATATCTAAAATTATAATGACATTGTAGAATAATATCATGTAAGGGTATTGTGGTGTCACGGGAGGTTAAGCAGGGCCTAGCCTAAGGACTGGTCTCCATAGGATATCACAAGCTCTAGGCCATGTCAATTCAATGTCAAACTAGCTGCCATTATTTTATAACTTTATATAACTTTGTCAGGGATGTAAAAACACAAATCACTTACCTCAGTTCAAGAGTTCAAATATATTGACTTTTCCACTTACTCCCAACACCTGCCACTTACCCTGAGGTTTGACATTCTGATGGACTTTTCTCAGTCTCTGGATCCATTCTTGTTCATCAGTCTATGTCATTGATTGTATTCCTCAAATGAGTGAGATCATGTGATATTTGTCTTTCTCTGCCTGGCTAATTTCACTTAGCATAATGCTCTCCAAATCCATCCATGTTGTTACAAATGGTAGGAGCTCCTTCTTTTTTTCTGCGGCGTAGTATTCCATTGTGTAAATGTACCATAGTTTTTTAATCCATTCATCTGCTGATGGGCACTTCGGCTGTTTCCAAATCTTAGCTATGGTAAATTGTGCTGCTATGAACATAGGGGTACATATATCCTTTCTAATTTGCCTTTCTTATTTCTTGGGGTATATTCCTAGAAGTGGGATCACTGGGTCGAATGGGAGCTCCATTTTTAGTTTTTTGAGGAAACTCCATACTGTTCTCCACAGTGGCTGTACTAGTCTACAATCCCACCAGCAGTGCACGAGAGTTCCTTTTTCTCCGCATCCTCGCCAGCACTTATCGTTTGTTGATTTGTTGATGTAAGCCATTCTGACAGGTGTGAGATCGTACTGCATAGTCGTTTTGATTTGCATCTCTCGGATAATTAGTGACTTTGAGCAAGTTTTCATATGTCTCTGGGCCTTCCTTTTGTCTTCTTTCGTGAAGATTCTATTTAGGTCTGTTGCCCATTTTTTTATTGGATCATTTGTCCTCCTTTTATTGAGTTGGGTGAGTTGCCTGTAGATGCTTGAGATTAAACCTTTATCACTGATAACATTTGCAAATATGTTCTCCCATACAGTGGGTTTTCTTGTTTTGTTGATGGTTTCTTTAGCTGTGCAAAAGCTTTTGATTTTGATGTAGTCCCATTTGTTTATTTTCTCTTTAGCTTCCATTGCCCTAGGAGCAGTATCATCAAAGAAGTTCTTTTGGCATATGTCTGAGATTTTTCTTCCTGTAGATTCCTCTAATATTTTTATGGTTTCCTGTCTTACGTTTAAGTCCTGTATCCATTTTGAGTTTATTTTTGTGTATGGTGTAAGTTGGTGCTCTAGTTTCATTTTTTGCATGTATCTGTCCAATTTTCCCAACACCATTTATTGAAGAGACTGTCTTGACTCCATTTTATGTTCATGCCTCCTTTGTCAAATATTAATTGAGCATAGTGGATTGGGTTGATATCCAGATTCTCTATTCTATTCCATTGATCTATATGTCTGTTCTTGTGCCAGTACCAGGCTGTTTTGAGAACAGTAGCTTTGTAATACAGCTTGAAATCTGGTATGGAAATCCCACCGACTTTGTGCTTCTTTCTCAAGATTGCTGTGGCTATTCGGGGCCTTTTTTTGTTCCAGATGAATTTTTGGAGAGTTCTTTCTAGGTCTGTGAAATATGCCATTGGTATTTTAATGGGGAGTGCATTAAATTTATAGATTGCTTTGGGTAGTATGGACATTTTAATTATGTTGATTCTCCCAATCCATGAACATGGAATGTTCTTCCACTTGTTTACATCTTCCTCTATCTCTTTTTTCAGTGTCCTGTAGTTTTCCACGAATAGATCTTTTACCTCCTTAGTTAAGTTTAATCCTAGGTATCTTAATTTTTTGGTGTGATGGTAAATGGGATTGCTTTTTTAGTCTCTCTTTCTGTAAGTTCACTATTAGTGTATAGAAATGCCATAGATTTCTTGGCATTACTTTTGTAGCCTGCTATGTTGCTGAACTCATTTATTAAGTCTACTAACTTTTTTATGGAGTCTTTCAGGTTTTTTATGTACAATATCATGTCATCTGCAAATAAGGATAGCTTAACTTCTTCTTTTCCAATTTGGATGCCTTTTATTTGTTCTTCTTGTCTAATTGCAATGGCTAATACTTCCAGTACTATGTTGAACAGGAGTGGTGAAAGTGGGCAACCCTGTCTTGTTCCTGTTCTTAGGGGAAATGGTTGTAGTCTTTGCCCATTGAGTATGATGTATGCTGTGGGTTTATCATATATGGCTTTTATTATGTTGAGGTATGATCCTTCTATTCCAACCTTATTGAGAGTTTTTATTAAGAAAGGATGTTGGATTTTGTCAAATGCTTTTTCTGCATCAATTGATATGACTATGTGATTTTTATCTCTCAATTTGTTTATGTGATGTATCACATTTATTGATTTGCGGATATTGAACCATCCTTGCATTCCTGGGATAAATCCTACTTGGTCATGGTGTATGATCTTTCTGATGTACTGCTGGATCCGGTTTGATAGAATTTTATTGAGGATTTTGGCATCTATATTCATGAGGGATATTGGCCTGTAATTCTCTTTCATTGTGTCGTCTTTATCTGGTTTTGGTATTAGGGTGATGCTAGCTTCATAGAAGGAGTTTGGAAGTGTTCCATCCTCTTGAATTTTCTGGAATAGTCTGAGGAGTATAGGTTTTAGTTCTTCCTTGAATGTTTGGTAAAACTCCCCTGTGAAGCCGTCTGGCCCTGGGCTTTTGTTTGCTGGAAGCTTTATGATGACTGCTTCAATTTCTTCCACAGTTATTGGTCTATTGAGTTGTTTAGATTCTTCTTGATTGAGTTTTGGGAGGTTATATTTTTCTAGAAACATATCCATTTCCTCCAGGTTGTCCAGTTTGTTGGAGTAGAGTTGTTCATAGTATTTTTTAACAATCCTTTGTATTTCAATGGGGTCTGTTGTTATTTCACCTCTTTCATTTCTGATTTTATTTATTAGGGTCCTCTCTCTTTGCTTCTTGGTGAGTCTGGCTAGAGGTTCATCAATCTTGTTTATCCTTTCAAAGAACCAGCTCTTGGTTTTGTTGATCTTCTGTATTGTTTCTTTGGACTCTATGTCATTTATTTCTGCTCTGATCTTTACTATTTTCTTCCTTCTGCTTACACTGGGCTTTTCTTGTTGCTTTCTTTCTAACTCTTTGAGTTGTTGGGTTAGATAATTTATTGCCCCTGTTCCTAGTTTTTGCAGTAGGATTGTAGAGCTATGAACTTCCCTCTCAGAACTGCTTTCACTGTGTCCCATAGATTTTGGATTGTTGTGCTATCATTGTCATTTGTTTCCATGATGTTTTCTATCTCTTCCTTAATCTCTCCAGTAACCCAGTCATAGTTTAATAGCATGCTGTTTAGTCTCCATGTGTTCAATTTCTTTGGATTGTTTCTATTGTAGTTGATTTGTAGCTTTATGCCACTCTGGTCTGAGAATATACTTGATATGATTTCTATCTTCTTGAATTTGGAGAGACTTTGCCTATGACCCAACACATGGTTTATCTTTGAGAATGACCCATGGGCACTTGAAAAGAATGTATATTCTGTGGCTTTGGGGTGAAATGATCTGAAGATGTCAATTAATTCCATCTGG
This sequence comes from Antrozous pallidus, assembly GCA_027563665.1. Taxonomy (NCBI): domain Eukaryota; kingdom Metazoa; phylum Chordata; class Mammalia; order Chiroptera; family Vespertilionidae; genus Antrozous; species Antrozous pallidus. Next base: position 11,946,084 of record CM050513.1, read on the forward strand.
TCCAGTGAGTCATTGAGGATTGATGTTTCTTTTCTGATTTTTTGTTTAGAGGATCTGTCCAATGGTGATAGTGGGGTATTAAAGTCTCCTACTATGATTGTATTGCTGTCTATCTCTCCCTTGATGTCCTCTAGGAGTATTTGTATATATTTGGGTGCTCCTCTATATGGTGCGTATATGTTTACCAGAGTTATTTCTTCTTGTTGGATTGCTCCCTTTAGTATTATGAAGTGGCCTTCTTTATCTCTTGTTATGTCCTTCACTTTGAGATCTAATTTGTCGAATATAAGTATGGCTACCCCAGCTTTTTTTTCATTTCCATTCGCCTGAATAACTTTTTTCCAACCTTTCATCCTCAGTCTGTGTGCGTCTTTTTTTCGGAGGTGGGTTTCTTGTAGACAGCAGATACATGGGTTGTGTTTTCTTATCCAGTCTATTACCCTATGTCTTTTGATTGGAGCATTTAAACCGTTTACATTTAAAGTTATTATTGATAGGTGCTTATATGTTGCCATTTTTGTTCTTTACCCCTGTGTTCCTTCTTCGCTTCCTATTTCTTTTTACAGCAGATCCTTTAGCATTTCTTGCATTGCTGGTTTGGTGGTGACGAATTCCCTTAGTCCTTTTTTATCTGTGAAGCTCCTGATTTGACCTTCAATTTTGATTGAGAGCCTTGCTGGGTATAGTATTCTAGGATTCAGACCCTTCCTTTGCATGACTTTGTAGATTTCATTCCACTGCCTTCTGGCCTGATAGGTTTCTGTTGAGAGATCACTTGTTAGTCTGATGGGGGTTCCTTTGTAGGTGACTTTCTGTCTCTCTCTGGCAGCTTTTAAGATTCTCACTTTGTCATTGGTATTTGCCAATTTAATTATAATGTGTCTTGGCGTAGGTCTTTTGGGGTTTATTTTGCTTGGGACTCTGTGAGCTTCTTGGATTTGTGTGGGTTTTTCCTTTCCTATATCAGGAAAGTTTTCTGTCATTATTTCTTCCAACAGGTTTTCTATTCCTTGCTCAGTTTCCTGTCCTTCTGGAAGCCCAATTATATAGATGTTGTTTTGTTTCATGTTGTCCCAAAGTTCCCTTAGGCTCTCCTCCTGCTTTTTAATTTTTTTTTCTAGAAGCTGCTCTACTTGGTTATTTTTTCCTACCTGGTCTTCTAGCTCACTGATGCGATCCTCTGCTTCTTCTAGTCTACTCTTAATACTTTCTATTGAGTTCTTTACTTCAGCAATGTCACTTTTCATTTCTTCTTGGCTCCTCTTCATTTCTTCTTGGCTCCTCTTCATTTCTTCATGGCTCTTCATCATTTCTTCCTGGGTCTTCCTCATTTCCTCTTGGTTCTTACTCATATTATCAAATTTGTCTTCCATTCTTTTCAGCCACCTTATGAACATTTCTCTGAATTCTTTCTCTGACAGGTTGTTAACTTCCATTTTGTTTACCTCCTTTTCTGGTGAGCCTTGCTTTTCTTTCATATGTGGGCTGTTTCTTTGTCTTCCCATGGTCTCTCTTCTCTGTGTATCTGGTTATGTAGTTCTCACTCTCCTGCGTTGATTTAAAGGCACAAAATACAACACAACCAGGTGCAACGCACCAGGCACTGAACCGGAATGTAGTCAAAGTAATTGTAATTCCAAATAAAGGTGACCACCAGAGAAAGGCAAATTCGGTGATAGGTGGGAAAAAAGAAAGAGAACCTCCCCCAGATACACACAGACACTCACACACCCACACTCACACAAAAAGAAAGAGACCCCCCCACACACACACACACTCACAAAAAAGAAAGACAGGAATGCCAAAATGATAATGGGAAAAGGGGGAGAAGAAGAAAAAAAAGGAGTAAATTATAAATGTGGGGTGAAAACTCCTATAGGACAGCCCCTAATCCGAACCAAAACCTGCAACAAGTACTTGGAGATTGATACAAATTACATACAACTACTAATATCAAGAGAGGTGAGGGAACACAGAAACTAAAATCTATCTCAAAAACAATGCAGATGAGGACAACAAAACAAGAAACAACACCAAAAATAAAAATAACCCCCCTACAAGACAAACCAAAATAACAGGATAAGCAAATCAATCTCATAAACCTGCTTAAAAAATCAATATAATCAACAGTCAAGTAAACAACAACAACAGGACAGGGATAAAAACACTTTAAGATATTGAAGTCAGAGAAGCTAGAGGTATATATGCACTTGGAGTAGGTGGTTGGAGATTAGATATATCAGTGGGGTGAAATTTTAACGTGGTAAAGGGAAAGAATTAGGTAAATCTAAAGCGGGAAAAGTGTAAGGGAAACAAGGCACTAAATAGGGAAAGGTTAGCCAGAGAGTGGTGGTATAAAGGTGAAGTTGAGGTAGAGTAAAAGATACTAAAGTGTAGATGAAAATAGACTGTATTCCCAAGGTCGAAGAGAAAATATAATCAATTCCCTGTCACACAAGAGTCAATTTGTGATTTGGCCCCTGGGTGGCAGTGTTTCTAGATTGACTTCTGGGTCTATTGGTCCTCTGTATCCTGAACTAAACAATACTGCCTCTCTAATGGTGACTGCTGTTTTAGCAGCCAGGACCCTCCCAAAATCTTCCGGGTTTCCCTCCTCTGTCAGGTCCAAATTGATTGCGCTCCAGGGATTAACTCTGCCACCAGCTCCAAGGGCCCTCTCCCACGTTTACCAGCTCCAACAGCCACAGATTTTATTTCAGGTGCAGATCTCCAGGTTTTGAGTTCCAAGGTGAAGATCTCCCAGACTGCCAGCCCCCTCAGTTTCAGGCCCAAAGTACCCCCAGGGAAATCTGACCTTTCCATGCTGGAGTTTAGAGCTCCCTGGGCTCTGCGCGCCTCCGCGCCAACTGGGCGCCGGTGTTCCGGGAGTCTCAGTCGTCCAGCCGGTACCGGTACCGTAGCTGTATATTTTCAGGTTCTTCCCCTTCAAGATGTCGTGGTCTGCCTCCGATCGCCTCCTCACGCAGTTGGCTCAGGGAAAGAACCCAGCAGTACTGGGGCCGCTCAGGCTGGGGAGGCCAGCCCAGCAGTCCTCTATCTTCTCCTGGAGCACAGCTGTCCCCCTAGTCGCGTGACTTTCAGCTGCTCCCTCCCTCTGCCCTGTGAGCACATTCAGATGGAATCCCTCCCTTCCGCCACCATTTTTTTTCTTCTCCTCCTAGTTTCTGTTATATTTTTGAAATTTTTAATACAAGCACTTATTCATTTAAGCCAGTTAAATAGACCTCTTTTACAAATAAGCAATACTCTGCCATCCTGACTGGACGTCCACATGGGATCTTCTAAATCTACTTTACTGGGGACAAAAAAAAAGACAGAAAATACCACACAAGCCCTAGCTGATTTGGCTAAGTGGATAAAGTGTCGGCCTGTAGACCAAAGGGTCTTGGGTTCAATTACAGTCAAGGGTGTGTACCTTGATTGCAGGCTCCTCCCCAGTCCAGGCCCTGGTAGGGCTCATGCAGGAGGCAACCAATTGATGTGTTTCTCTCAAATTGACGTTTCTCTTTGTCTTTCCTCTCTTTTCCACTCTTTCTAAAACATTCATGTATAGTTGGCATAACTTCTTTATATAAAGCCTGTTTAGACATTCTAATTTTCATAATCTTATCAATCCTTATATTTCTGTAGTATTGTCATTTAATTGTAGCTTGAGTCGGGGCTTCACCGATGGGTTTTGATGCCACAGTTCATGAATTCCCATATCAGGGAATCCTGGAAATTTATCCTTTCTATCCATGACCATTTTACCCACTCTTGTGTAAAAAAGACTTTGGGTCCCCAGTGAAGGTCAAAAGAAAGAACCCTGATCCTTTTGATCCTTTTGTCAGTTTTTAACCTGATTAACCAGAATGATGTTACCTAGAGGATTATTGCTCAGGTTTCTCAAAATACCTGCCTTCCCACTTTTTTAAAGTTCTCCAAACTGGGATAAATAGAACAAACTTGTTAAAGGGGCCCACCCTTAATGTTGAGACACCAACAAGGAGTTAATTTGGCCTATTCGGCCTTTGATGTTGTTATAGTAAAACCTTTGTTTTAAACCCATCAATGTCCAATCTGTTTCATTTATCTCAGTTAAAAAAGGTTTACTAAAGATTTCAGTCCTGCTTATTAATATTTTAAAATAAGAATTAGGGATGGTAAATATAGGTGGGCTTTGACCAGTTTTGCTCAGTGGTTATAGCATTGGCCCCCAGACCAAAGGGTTGTGGGTATGATTCCCATTCAAGCGCATGTACCTCTGTTGCAGGTTCCCCAGTCCGGATAGGGGCATGTGCAGGAGGCAAGCAATCGATGTGTTTCTTTCATGTTCATGTTTTTCTGTCTCTCCCCCTCCAGTCTCCCCTCCACTCTCTCTAGAAATCAATGGAAAAAGTATCCTCTGGCAAGGTTTAACAAAAAAATTTTTAATAGATTCGTTTCATTTGATTTGGAGGCCCTTGATTTTTAAGGCTCCTTATACTATCTTCATATTTTTGGTTTCTCTTTTCTTTTTGCTATTCTGATGGGGTGCTTTTTGCTTCCTCATATTCCAAATCGTTGACTTGATCCTTGGAATCCTTTCCTCTACTGTTGAATCCTATAAATTATTCTTTTTTTAGTTAGTGTATGCTTAGTTTCTGACTGGTTCTTTTTCGTATCTTTGACATTCTCATTAAGATTTTTGAAAGTCTCATAAAGTCCCTTGACACTTTCATTAATTCCTTTCAGGTTCTCATTAATTCCCTTGAGGCCTTCATTAAATCCCTTGAAGCTCTCATGAAGGTCCTTGAGTAACCATATAACCATTGTTTTGAACTCTATCCAGTATTTTGCTTGCTTCCCTTTCTTTCATTTGTAACATGTTTCTTTGTCTCAGCATTTTGGCTGCTTCCCTATGTTTGTTTCTATGTATTAGGTATAGCTGTTATGTCTCCTGGAATTGGTAGAGTGGCCTTGTGCATTAGGTGTCCTATAGGGTCCAATGACTCAGCCTCTCATTCCCTGAACTGAGCACTCGAGGTGTACCCCTGTGTGGGCTATGTAGCACAGTCTTGTTGTAGCTGAGCCTTGATTGTTGTTGGCATCACTTGGAGGAATTAACCTCCAGGCCAATTGGCTGTGAGGACTAGCTGTGTTTACAATGGAAGAGCTGCTATGCAGGAGACATCCCTATGGAGCAGGACTTACTTCAGTGGGTCTTTGGTGTTCACTGAGTCTGCCCTTTGAGTGTGTTGCTTGTGGATGTGTGGAACTGTAATCTGCTATGATCTGAAGCTGTCAACTTGGTGCACTGGCTGTGGGGTCTTCAGAGGAGGTGCAAAGTCAGCCATTGCCTGGAGCCACCAAGCAGGAGCTACAGAGTCATCTGCAGATGGCTGCTTCTTGCACTGGGCTGGGAATGCCCAGGTGAGGCCCAGTTATATAGCAAGGTAGGCTCGTGGTAGTGCCAGGTCTTGGACCTTTTATTAATAGGTTTGGTGCACACTGACGCCAGCTGCCGGTTGTTTAAGAGGTTTTAGCAAAGTCTGAAGCCTGAGCCAGGACAGGCCATTCATAAAGAAAAGCTCCTGCAAACAGCTTAGGTGGGACTTCAAATTGGATGGAGTGGTATCTCAGGGAATCACCAAGGTGGAGCCATCTATATGCTCCAGACTGATAGAATCTCAGATATGGCTGCCAGTCAGCGCTGAGGTGGGTGGTGGAGGTCCCAGCACAGGAACTATGACCCCTGCAAACATCCCTGTTTTGAAGGAAGCACCTTAGAGATCCTGCCCTGATGCTAGACAATCCAATTTCTCCCTGTATGTCCCTGGATTCTCCCAATGCCACTGCCCAGTGCTGTAGCTCAGTGGAAGCAAGACCATGTAAGTTTGTGCTCAGGTCCTTTAAGAGAAACACTTGGGACTCCAGGAGTTCTCACTGTGTTATTCAGGCACAATACCCCCTGGTTTTTACATCCTAAAGTTACAGGGACTTCTCTTCCTGGACTGGGGGTCTAGTATACAGTGTGTATCCCCCCTGCTTCTCACGGGAAGCCTTGGAGATCTCCCTCCTGATTAAAAATGTGCAGCATGTGGGTGATGGACCAGCCCGTTCTGTGCCTCCACCCCTCCTACCAGTCTCACTGTGCTTTCTTCTTTACTTTTCTAGTGGTAGGACTTCTATTCAGCCAGTTTTCAGGCACTTCTTAATAATGTGTTTTTTTGTTTGTTTGTTTGTTTTTTGCTATAATTTTGATGTGATTGGGGAAGCAGTATGTACAGTGTACCTATGCCACTATCTTGGTTCTCTTTTCTGTCTTTCCCTTTTATTATATACTAGTGGCTTGGTGCACAAAATTCGTGTATGGAGGGGGGCTCCCTCAGCCCAGCCTGCACCCTCTCCAATCAGGGACCCCTGATATATGGCTGCCAGTCAGCTCTGTGGTGGTGGAGGTCCCAGCACAGGAACTATGACCCCTGCAAACATCCCTATTTTGGAGAAAGCACCTTAGAGATCCTGCCCTGATGCTAGACAATCCAATTCCTCGCTGTGTGTCCCTGGATTCTCCCAATTCCACTGCCCAGTGCTGGAGCTCAGTGGAAGCAGGACCATGTAAGTTTGTGCTCAGGGCCTTTAAGAAAAACACTTGGGACTCCAGGATGTCTGACTGTTGGCAGTCAGAGATGTCTGACTGTTGATAGTCAGAGATGTCTGACTGTTAGCAGTCAGACATCCCTCTCGCAATCTAGGAACACTGGCTCCTAACTGCTCACTGGCCTACCTGACCAATCATCCCTAATCCCTCTGCCTGCCTGTGTGATCGCCCCTAACCACCTCTGCCTGCCTGATAACCCGTAACCACCTCTGCCTGCCTGCCTGATCACCCCTAAGTGCTCCCCTGCTGGCCTGATTGCTCCTAACTGCCCCTGCCTTGCCCCACACCTGGGACCCAGGCTTTCCTCCCTCTGGCCAGCTATAGGCACCCAGAACCTGGGCCAGCTTCACTCAGGCCAGCCGCAGCCACAGGCACCCACAGGCACCCAGGACCACAGGGCATGCTGCCTAACGCCAGGGCCGGAAAGGGCTCCCACCCCTCTATGTGCCTTCCTGGCCGAGTCCCACTACTCTGACCGCCATGGCTTAAAGAACTCTGCCATATATGTTCTCCCCAGTCTCCTGGGGAGAGGGTGTGAGCTGAGAAACTGGAGATGCTGGAGCCCTGCTGAGGGCGCCCATTCCTCAGCATCTCCAGAAGCCGGAGTTCCTGGCTGGTGGGCACTGTGGTTGGAAGGCTCCCTGTTCCGATCCTGGCCCAAGAAGGTGGGGAGCCACAGAGTGTGTGTGGTGCTTGGGGAAAGGGTGACCGTACTGGACTCGCACACACTGCACTGACAACACCGTGAGGTCACAGACATGCACCACTTGAAGGAGCAGAGAAATGCATCCAGAACTGGGTGGTCCCGCGCCAACTCGGCAGGCAGGCGCCTCTCTGACAACAGCACACCCCGCAGACAGCGTGCCCCGCAGCCCCAGGCGGGCCTCCCGCAGCCATGCGGTGACTGTGGTCACCGGCCATACATGCTTTTTACCTTGTCTGTACTCGTATCAAGGCATCCACTCATGCCTTTCATCCATCCCATCCCTTCAGACAAAGTAATTTGGTACCAAAATAAACTCCAAAAAAGTTTTAAAAAGAAAAAAAACAAAGGGCCCCCGCCCCTGGTGCTGCCACGGTGGCCCCGCCCCTTGCATCACCATGGCCCCGTCCCTCACATTGCCACCACCCCACCCCTTGCACTGCCGCTGCTCTGTGGGGGCCCGGCCTGGGGAGCGGACGCTGCGCTGGAGATTCTGGCAGGCCCGCAGTGCCCATTCCATCCCTCCATGGGGCCCCGCCCCTTGCACCACCACCCCTTACCTCGTGCACCTCAGTCCCACCCCCCACGCCTGATTGGCTGGTAGCATAGCGAAGGTACGGTCAAGTTTGCATGTTTCTCTTATTATATAGGATATATTAATTATTGATTTCAGAGAGGAAGAGAGAGGGAGAGAGAGATAGGAACATCAGTGATGAGAGAGAATCACTGATTGGCTGCCTCCTGCAGGCCCCCTATGGGAGACCAAGCCTGCAACCTGGACATGTGCCATGACCAGGAATCAAACTTTGACCTTCCGCTTCACTGGTCAGCCCTCAACCACGTGGGACACACGGGCCTGGCTGTCTTTCCTTTTTAAACGGAGGACATTTTTATTTCCAAAGTCCGGATTTCTTTAAATAATAACTACAAATGTCTGAAGGCAAATATGAAGGAATCTGAGTGAGTGGACTTTGGTTTTTGTGCTAATTTCTCTCCTTTTCTCTTTTTTAAGGGTATCTTAAAGACTAGCCATTACAATACTATGAGAGGTCTCTAAAATTTTTTCTTGCTTGCTTTTCAATTTAGAAGTTTTTTTCCATTAAAAGGATCTATCATCTGGCCTTGATGAGTAGGATCCTAATAATAATTCAACTAATAAGAACTTCAAATATAAGAAGCATTCCCAAGGGAGAGTGAAAAAAGAAAAGCAACCTTCACAAGATGAAGTTTACTCCCAGAGTTTGAAACAGGCATTCCAAAAACAGTGAATCAAGTGGTTTTTCCCCTTCTGAACGGAGTGTTTAGATTCCCTAAGTTTGGATCCACTGCCTGCCAGATGCATACACATCCTCTGACTGGTGGAAAACAAGAATGAGGGGCCCTGTTTTTTATTAGCTCTGGGAGGAAATGGATAGACACAGAAAACTCCCTTTGAGAGCTTGGCATGGTTGGACAGAGGGCAAGGTCCAGCCCACTCAGTATATCTTCTGGAGGGTAGAGGCCAGAGAGAAAATATTCTTCCTGGGCATAAAGACCAGTCTTCTGACAAATAACAGGATGAAAGGAGAGATACCAAACAGAGACAAAAGTTAAGAAAACCTATGAGTACTCATATCACATAACCAAGAGTGGCTTAGCCCTAGAAACTAGTTTCACAAGTATTTTCTTCCGCTAATTTAAATTTAGAAAAGAAAAAGAAGAATTTTATCACTGTATTTACACTAAACTCTGGAGGTAGAGATCTGGGAGTCTGCCATGGCAAGAATTCTTACTTCTGGCTCATGCTCAAGGTCCCAGGATCTTCTTGCTGCAGCAGCCCCTGGGGGAGCGGTCCCGCCTCTGAGGTACCCTGCTCGAGCACCAGCTCCAGGGGAGGATGAATCTCCTTCCAGGCTCTTTTGTCTGGTCTAATAATTAAATCTACATGAGACAGATTAAGAGAAAATAACCAAGTCTGACTGTATATGTCCATATGGGAACCCCACATACATAACAGGTTTAGAGACATAAGGGGGAAATATGGCATGCTGAGCCAACGATGAAGTAAGGTGCTTTGGAGGCTTCAGAGGGGAGAAAGATCATTCACAGCATAAGAAGAAGATGTTCACTAATTACATGTTTGCCCACTATACAGATGGTTCACAATAAGTTATCTTAGGTGATAACTATTACTATGGGTAATGCCCCAAATTTAAGGGAGCAGTAAAAGTTTCTCAGGAGTTTGTAGTCTAAATTGTCTGTAGCTCATGCCCAAGTGCCACAGTGTGGGGATCCTGCTCTGAACCCTGTCTTTTTTTAACCAAGATATAATATAATTGAACATATTGATAGTTCAACTAGGGTAATACTTAGAATGTCATATTTCTGAATGATACTTAAGTAATCAGCTATGACAAGACACTTTTTAAAATCCTCACGCAAGTACATGCTTATTTATTTTAGATAAAGGGGAAGAGAGAGAAACATACCCACCCCAACTGGGGATCGAACCAACAACCCTTTGGTGTAGGGGATAACTCTCAACAACTGAGTCACCGGGCCATCGCTATGGCAAGACACTTTTCATGGAACTAAGGTTGACTTTATGGAGCCCACTAAGCCCTCCCAGGAAAACTGGCCTGGCCCTGGTTATAGAGGTGGTAAGGAAGGTCACTTCCTGGCAGGCCATGGAATTGGAGATATGTGGGGACTGGAATTGATGCAGGCATTCAGGGGGTCTGGAGACACAATGCGTTCTTGGCTTCACTGAGAAAAGAATTCGAATGTGAGCCAGCATAAATTTAAAGTTAGCGATTTGTTAGTGAAGCAGTGAGACAGAGCGGCTACTCCACTGACAGAGCAGCCCTCCCTGGTGGGATTTACTTCTTTTATTGAGGCCATTTAATCCAGGGGTAGGGCATTCAGTAAGGGGGAGGAATATTCAGGACTTTTCCAGGACAGGGGTGGAGACTTCAGAGAAGAACCCTGTTGACCATTTTGTGTCCTTATATGGGCTTTCCATTTCAGATGTTGGAGGTTCAGGGTGTGTCATTTGGAATGCTAATGTATTGCAGTGAGTGTATAATGAGGCCAGGGGTCACTTAAGGTAAAATTGGTGTCATATTGGATTGATCTGGTGTTCTGCTGGTTCTGAGCCATAAATATGTTGGGAGTTGGCCTGTTGCCTTGGCAGTCTCTGTAGCCCTTATCCGTGATAGCTATCTAACCACATACCTTATCTCAGAATAAGAGAGGTATAGGACAGAATAAGCAAATGAACAATGGCAGGACCATATGTGAAAACAGAACTTTAACCCATAACTTGCAGCAACCTACCCAGAAAACCAATTCCCATATTTATGATAACCAGCCCAGGAAATTAGCCTTCTATATGTCAGACCTTTGTCTTTCCTAACAGTCCTGGAAGCTAAAAATAATTTCTGTAACAACCAGCCCCAAATGGCCAGGACTTAATTAATAACTAACAGCTTCTCTATTTCTTTGTCCCTGCTTTCAATTTAGGATCACCCGAAGAAAGCCAAATATGCACCCCTGACTAGTCACATAAGGTGCCCTGCTCATAGTCCACTATCTCCAGCTACCCCAGGCCATTAGCCTCCTATGGGGGCATACCCGAAGCCTTCTTTCCTCAGCCTGCCTTAGAGTCTCTTCCAAATGCAAGTGTCTGAATAAATAACTCTTGTTCCCATTTGGTTGAGCTTCCTTTATTTTCACAGAGGAATTCACTCACATTTATAGGAAATGCAAGTGGAACATGGTGGAATTGCTCAAATTGGGTTTCTTACCTTCAGGATAATAAATAATAGAGATGCCGAAAGTCCAATCTGAGATCTCTTATGAAAATTTATGGCAGAAGTTGATTTTGTGCCCCTAGTAGTTGTTCAGTATTGCATGACTCTAAACATAAAGCGGCTTAGGTGGTAATTAGCACCCTCGCTGCATAGATGGCAGTCACCAGGCTAATGCAATGAAAGCAGCCCTTTTTTTCTTGTGTCAAAGAATAACCTTTGAGATCGTTATTGTATGCAGTCAGGAAAATTTGTGGAACATTTAAGATGTCCTCGCCCCCCCAAAATAAAAAAATAACTTGATGTTTTTGTTAGAGCATCCTTTTAGGTTTTCTTGGCTTTTCGTTGTCTTTGAGTTTTTTATGTATCTAAGTTGCAGAAAACTGATAAATGGACCTCCTTGTGGATATTGACCAGTTTTGCATCTATTCGTAAATTCATTTTAGCTTTCACTTTGCCTGTAGGTATAAGTCTAAAGAAATATTTCCTTTTAATAGTTTTAACATCTTATTGTTTCCCTCATTAAATGGTGAGTTGAATAAAATCTTTAATATGTGTTCATTTAATTGGGGGGAGAAAAAGGGAATCCATCTTCTCCAAACTCATTATTTTACTGAGGAGTACACTGTGGACTAAGTCTAAATGAATCAGGAGGCTTCACTAGAACTAAATGACAAAGTTTTATTCAAGGGTCTTAACATTTGCAACTGAGGGAGTATTGCCAGGTGTTCCAGAGCAAAGGAAAACATTGAGGATAGTAAAAAGTACATTCTAGGGAAGAATCTTAGCTGCTGGATTGGTCCAAGATGGTAACCTTCCAGATGTCCAGTGGTCTGGACAGTGGACATTCCTTTCTCAGTTTTTCAGAGGGTTATCTATAGGACTGAACATCGCCATGCATCAGCACATAACAAAAGGTTAAGTCCTCAGGCCAGTTAAAATAAATAAAATCTATTCCTGGCCCCAGTCACTGAGCTGCCACTGAGGACTCAGTAGCCTCCCCCATGAGCCCCTTCGCTTCCTGGCACTACCTCCTCTCGTCTCCTGCTTCTCCTGTAGACCTTTCCACGGAGGAATCCTGTCTGCCACCCAGAGCCTCCACTCCTTTGACCTTTTTTGGTGATGCAAGGTTTTTCTGGCTGGTCTAACAATAAAATAGTCATGAGACAGATTAGCAAGAGAAAATACCCAAATTTAATGCATGCATATGTATGGGAATCCCACATACGTGAGAGAATCAGAGGCACCATATGCAGGAGAGATTCAGAGATAGAAAAGGGGATTGAGGTATATAAGACAGTCTGAGCTAGGAATAAGGGGCTTCAGAGGGTCATTACAGGATGATAAGAAGAGCAGATGTTTAATCAATAAAAGTTTGCTCTGCCATATAAGTGGGTCTAAAAGGTTAGCTCTCATAATTGCCTATTGTGAGCAAGGATCCTGATTCCAGTCCTCCTAGGTAAAGGGCGAGGTGGGGGCAGTTAAAATTACCATAAGCTCAAAACAATTTGCATACCATAAAAGCACATCTTGGAGTGACTCATTCTGAACCTCTGTACATGAGGGGGTGATGCTCTGCTTCCTCCTGGCATTGAAGATTATGTTCATACTGGGGGGCGGGGGGCCTGTCCCTCAGCCCAGCCTGCACCCTCTCCAATCTGGGACATCCCTCTCACAATCCAAGACTGCTGGCTTTCAACTACTCACCTACCTACTTGCCTGATTGCCCCTAACTGTCCTCCCCTGGTCACCCCCAACTATCCTCCCCTCCTGGCCTGGTCACCCCCAACTGTCTTCCCTCTTGGCCTGGTCACCCCTAACTGCCCTCCCCTGCTGGCATGATTGCCCCTATCTTTCCTCCCCTGCAGGCCTGGTTGCCCCCAGCTGCCCTCCCCTGCCAGCCTGGTTGCCCCCAACAGCCCTCCCCAGCAGGCCTGGTCACCCCCAACTGCCCTGCCCTTCAGCTTGGTCCCCCCCCCAGCTGCCCTCCCTTTCTGACCATCTTGTGGTGGCCATCTTGTGTGTTGGAATGACAGTCAATTTGCATTATCACCTCTTTATTTACATAGGTTAAAAATTCAACAGAGAAATGGCATGAACTTCAAGGAATCACTGACGATTATGATAAAAAGAAACTAGTGACGCCTGGCCAGTGTGGCTCAGTGGGTGAGAGCGTCAGAGGTTTGATTCCCAGTCAGGGCATGTACCTGGTTGCATGATCAATCCCCTGTTGGGGTGTGTGTGGAAGGCAATCAGTAGATGTTACTCTCTCCCCCTCCTTCCCTCCTTTCCTTCCTCCTCCCTTTCTCTCTCTTCCACTCTGAAGTCAAGGGGCGGGGGCGGGGTGGGGATGGGGCACAGAGAAAAGTGAAGGCTTTTTTAGAGAAATTTGCCTGCAGAGGTATTGTAATTGAGCATCCAGAATATGAAGGAGTAATTCAGCTTCAGGGTGACTAAGCAAGAACATAAGCCAGTTCCTCATGGAGACTGGACTGGTTAAGGAAGACCAGCTGAAGTGAAAGTTCATGAGTTTTAATTGCTTCTGGCTCACTGAAGCTTAAGTGAGAATTTCCTTGCTATGAGTACAATTTTCTTTTTGTTGCTTGCCACAAGTTTAAAAACCTTACAGCTTGCAGAATGTAACCGTTTGGGTCTGCTTTTGACTTGGACTAGTGTAACTCCTCCATGCAGTGAACTAAAAAGAGCCTGCTGTCTAGTCTTGAAGTCCCTCCTTTAAACAGAGGTCAAGCAGTGGGCACCTAGCAGTGTCCAGCCTGAAACAGATCAATAACATGATGTTTCAGCCAAGGCCACGGACCCCAAATCACAGCTCTTACTGTCCGAGACCTCCTTGGCTCTCCCTCTACAGTTCCTACCCCCAGAGAAGGTCACCACTGAGCAGCCTTCTGTGGAGGAGAGGAGAGGACAAGTAAGGCAGCAACAGCAGTTATTTCACTAGAGGGAGCCTTGGGTGGTCAAAGAAAGACCCCTTGGTGTCTCCATCCTGCCCAGGTGCGTGGAGCTGAGCAGCTGCCTTGCCTTTAGTGAAGTAGTAGGATATCAGGCTTGCCAACACGGTCTTTTTGACCAGACATGTTCTTAGCTAATTACTATCCAAACACCAGAATGTGAGACCAAACTTCTATCAGAGAAGCTTTTGACAAGGGTACAAATTTTAAACAGATGTGTGAGTCATACAGCTACCTATAGAGCTTGCAACTTAGTAGCAACAGCTGTCCAATGCCACAAGCTGGTTTGGGGTTATTTTTCCCTTCAGTTTTAATGTTAGCTAATGTACTTAATCTTTATTTAAAGAAAACTTGTTTTCAGCCCTGGCCAGTGTTGCTCAGTGGGTTGAGCATCATCTGGTGCATCAGAGGTTGTTGGTTTGATTCCCAGCCAGGGCACATGCCCAGATTTTGGGTTTGATCTCTGGGGCGCATGCAGGAGGCAACTAATCAGTGTTTCTCTCTCCCTCTCCCTTCCTCTCTCTCTAAAAAACAATAATAATGAAAATATATTTTAAAAAAAAAAACTTGTTTTCATCCCTGGCTTTTTGACTCAGTGGATAGAGTTTCAGTCTGGGGACTGAAGGGTCCTGGCTGGCCCGTGCGGGAGCCAAACAGTCGAGAATGTGTCTCTCTCTCATGGATGTTTCTGTGTGTCTTTCCCCTTTCCTCCCGCTCTCTGAAAATCAGTGGAAAATATCCTGGGGTGAGGATTAAAAGAAAGAAAGGGAAGGGGAGGAACAAAAAACTTGTTCTCAGAAGCGAAACAAAACCCTGTTCCCCATGTTTCAGCCCATGTGGGTTTTCGTAATCCTGTTAACTTAGTTGGGGTGGCGCCCTTTTGTTCCTTTGCTCTTTCCTCAGCCCCGAAAAGTGGACTAGCTCTCTTCCTGCTTCTCTTTTTCAGGCGGCACTTTCTCTTCTGGATCCCCAACTGGGTTGGCTTCTACAGACTACTCTATGTCTATGTCTTCATTTTTATCCTAATGTACAGGGTGGGGCAAAAGTAAGTTTACAGTTGTGAGTACGTGAAACAGAGTTTATTCTTGTGTTATTATTAACCATTTGTATGCCATAGTGTGTACAGATGCAAGTGGCACACCTTTTCTATTTCAACTCAAAATATCATGGCAGTTAACTGGTTAAATTATATTATTTTCATACAAACAACTGTAAACCTATTTTTGCCTCAACCTGTATATAGAAATATCTTATCTATAAATACAAGCAGTCCTTGGGTTATGTTGGACTTGAGTACATTGTTTTGTGGTTACATCACCATCTTCCATTTATTTATAAAAAAATTCCTTCATTTTGA
This sequence comes from Antrozous pallidus, assembly GCA_027563665.1. Lineage (NCBI taxonomy): Eukaryota > Metazoa > Chordata > Mammalia > Chiroptera > Vespertilionidae > Antrozous > Antrozous pallidus. The sequence continues at coordinate 11,961,544 of CM050513.1, forward strand.
CATATGTATTTTATGTTTTTATTATTTATTTACCACAAGTAAAGGTCAGGAATTATTATCTTTCTTTTAAATTTTTTTCACTGTTACACTTCATTACTGCTATGTGTGTGCTCCAGGTGAGTGACATAGGTGCTTATGTAGGTGGGTTCCAACTTACGGCAAAAATTGCATTATATTGCACCTTAGGAACAGATCTCTGACGTACCCCGAGGACCTACTGTATATAAAAGCCTAAGTGATTGTTATGACCACACAACTGCAATGACCAGTCGACCAGTCACTGTGATGCACACTGACCACCAGGGGGTGGTCAATGCGCTCCACAGTCAACCTCCTGTGGTCCCTCCCCAGCCAACTTCCCACAGTGCCTCCCCCAAAACTTCTTGCAGGCCCTCCCCCCAGCAGGCCACCCTCCGTGGTCCCTATCCCCTACCAGCTGGCCTCCCAATAGTCCCCGATCAGGGACTGGCTGTCCAACCTCCTGGGGTCCTTCCCCATGGTCAGCTGGTCCCGATAGACCTTGATTACTGGCCAGACCAAATTCATGCACGAGGGGCAGAGGGGCTGTTCCTCAACCCAGCCTACACCCTCTCCAATCTGGGACCCCACAAGGGATGTCCGATCTCGGTAGGATCGGGCCTAAACAGGCAGTTGGACATCCTTCTCACAATCCAGGACTGCTGGCTTCAAACTGCTCACCTGCCTGCCTCCCTGATTGCCCCTAACCGCTTCTGCCTGCCAGCCTGATCACCCCCTAACCACTACCCTGCCAGACTAATTGATGTGTAACTGTTCCCCTGCCAGCCTGTTTGCCGCCAACTTCCCTCCTTTGCCAGCCTGGTCACCCCTAACTGCCCTCCCCTGCAGGCTTGATCACCCTCAAGTGCCCTCCCTTGCAGGCCTGGTCCCTCCCAACTGCCCCTCCCCTGTTGGCCTGATGGCCCACAACTGTCCTTCCTTGCAGTCCTGGGACCTCCCACTGTCCTCCCCTGCTGGCCATCTTGTGTCCACATGGGGGCAGGATCTTTGACCACATGGGGGCAGCCCTCTTGTGTGTTGCAATGATGGTCAATCTGTGTATTACTCTTTTTATTAGATAGGATAGAGGCCTGGTGCATGGGTGGGGACTGTCTGGTTTGCCCTGAAGGGTGTCCTGGATGATGGTGGGGGTTCCCTTGGGGTGTGGGGCAGCCTGGGCAAGGGGCCTATGGTGGTTTTCAGGCTGGCCATGCCCCCCAGTGACCCAAGCAGAGGCCCTGGGATCTAGGATTAATCTATGTCTACAATTGAAACTTTGTAGCCTGGAGCAGAGCCAAGCCTTCTGCTTGCTCCCTGGCAACAGCCATTTCTGTTTGAAACTTTGTAGCCTAGAGTGGAGGCCTAGGCCAGGGCTGCAGAAGTTTGGCTTCCTCCATTGCCCCGGCAACCCTAGCCTCTTCTCTCTCCAGCTCCATGGCTGCCGCCATTTCTGTTTGGATTATGTATCTTCTATAATTGAAATTTTGTAGCATTGAGTGGAGGCCTAGGCCGGCAAAGGCAGGCGGAAAGTTTGGCTTCCTCTGTTGCCAGGGAATCCCAAACCTCCCTCCTGCTCTCAGTGGTGGCAGCCATCTTGGTCGGGGTTTATTTGCATAATTTGCTCCTGATTGACTGGTGAGTGTGGCTGTGGGCATGGCTTGATTGGAGGTAAGGTCAATTTGCATATTACTCTTCTATTAGATAGGATTAGGGGCATAGAAAGGGAGTGGACTGATAGTTCTTGGGGGGAAGAGGACGGAAGGGGTGTAGGAAGAGTTTGGACAAAAATCTTACACCTGTGGATGAGGACAGTAACGGGATGGGGTGGGGAAATCAGAGGGAAGCTATGGGGGGAAAAGAGGAACATCTGTAATAATCTGAACAACAAATATTTATTTAAAAAAATAAAATACAGAGCAACCATCATTCAAAACCACCTGAAAGCTGGCTGAATGGAAGTCCTTCAGCTAGAGAAGTAAAGAGGAAAGCACATTGAGACTGGTCGGAGGGGCAGGGGTGTGGAATGGACTGGAGCAGCACCCACATGGGCCGTTTGGTTAATCAGATTGGAGATTGTCCCTGTGGAGAAGCAAGGGGTCCCAGCCCCACACCAAACCCCTAGGGTTCCAGAGCTGGGAATAGAGGTCCCTGTGACTACAGCTGTAGAAACAAGCAGGGACTGGGGCTCAGTGACATGGAGGCTTGTGGAAACACAGATGTTTCTTTTAAAGGGCTGGCACATGAACTGAACTTACAAGGTCCTGCTTCCTCTGCCCCAGTGCCAGGGTGAGGCTCTGGAGGACCCAGACACATATGAGGAGGAACTGGATTGTCTGGCATCAGGGTAGGAACTCGGGAGCAGCTTTTTCCCAGACAGAGGTGCTTGCAGGGGTCATTGTCTCTGTGCTGGGACCTCCCCCATTGTAGAGCCGACTGCCAGCCATATCTGAGCTTCCATCAGCATGTCCCACACTGTGCCCTCTGCACTGGTGATTCCTTGAGACGCCCCCACCCCAATCCAATTTGCAGCCCTACCCAAGCTTTTTGCAGTGGCTCTTGCATGAATGGCCTGATCTGGCTCAGGCTTCAGACTTTGCTAAAATCTCTGAAACATGCTGCAGCTGGAGCAGCATGCCCGAAACCTATCAATAAAAGGCCCAAGACCATGCACTAACATAAGCCTGCCTTACTTTACAGCTGCCCGTCCCCTGCCCAAAACAAATAGCTCCTGCAGGGTGACCCCAGGCAGTCGCTGATTTGCACCTCCATGGGGGGCCTAGAGCCAGTGCACCTGGTGGACAGCTTCCGTCCATACCAGATTACAACTCTTCACATCCATAAGTGACACACTCAAGGGGCAGACTCAAAGCCCAAAGCCCCACTGAAGCAAGTCCTGCTTCATAGGGGTATTTCCTGCACAGCAGCTCTCCCACTATAGTCACAACTGGTCCTCATAGGCATTGTTCTGGAGGTCAATTCCTCCCGGTGACACCAACAGCAATCAAGACTTAACTACAACAAGACTGTGCACAGAGCCCATACAGGGGCTCACTTAGAATGCCCAGCTCAGGTGACTGGGAAGGCTGAGCCACTGGGCCCTATAGGACACCTACTGCACAAGCCACTCTTCCAACTCAAGGAGGCGTAGCAGCTCTACCTAATACATAGAGACAAACACAAAGAAGCGGCCAAAATGAGGAGACAAACATGTTGCAAATGAAACAAATGGAAAAAGGAAAATTTTGGATACAGGTTCAAATCCAAGCTTACTCAAGGATCTTCATGAGACTTTCAAGGATTTTAGTGAGAATGTCGAAGACATGAAAAAGGACCAGTCAGAAATTAAGAATACACTAACCTAAATAAAGAATAATATAAAGGGATTCAGCAGTAGAGTAGACTAAGGATCAAATCAACGATGTGGAATATGAGGAAGCATAAAACACCCAATCAGAAGAGCAAAAAGAAAAGAGAATCCAAAAATATGGAGCTACTGTAAAGAGCTTCTGGGACAACTTCGAGTGTGCCAACATTCTCATTATGACGGTGCCAGAGGAACAGAGAGAGCAAGATACTGAAAACCTATTTGAAGAAGTAATGACAGAAAAATGCCCCTGCCTGGTGAAAGAAATAGACTTACGAGTCCAAGAAGTGGAGTGAGTCCCAAACAAGAGGAATTCAATGAGGCCCACACCAAGACACATCAAATTAAAAGGCCAAGGGCAAAAGATAAAGAGAGAATCTTAAAAGCAGCAAGAGGAAAGCATGGTGGGGGGGAACATATGCACTACTCTTAAATATAAGTTATACTGCAAAAAAAAAATAGAGAAAGAGAAAAGCAGTTAGTTACCTATAAGGGAATGCTCATATGACTGTCAGCTGATTTCTCAACAGAAACTATGCAGGCCAGATAGGAGTGGCAATAAATATTCAAAATGATCAATAATAAGGACATACAATCAAGAATAGTCTACCCAGCAAAACTCTTATTCATAATTAAAGGTCAGATAATGAGTGTCACAAACAAGAAAAATCTAAAGGAGTTCATCACCACCAAACCAGTATTACAGGAAATGTTTATGAAGAAGAAGAGATATGAATAAAATGGCAAAAAATACACATGTATCAATAACTGAATCTAAAAATCAAAATAAACAAGAAATCTCATGAATGAGATAAATCGGTGACTAAAATAGAGGGGAGGTGGGAAGAGATCTTTCCCATAGACACAGAGAGTAGCAGGGTGAAGGCAGGTTGGGAAACGTGTGAAGGGAGGCCGTGGGGGTGGGGTGAGAGGAGGAAATCGGTAATACTCTCAACAATAAAAATTTAAAGGAGAAAAAAGAAAAAAATGTAGAAAAAATCAGAGCCATTGTGAAGTTTACATTCTGGAAGGGAGTCAGACAAAGACTACAGACAAACTATGAAATTGTGGTGTCAATGAACATAAAGGTGGGAGTGGAAGTGAAAGTGGGGTTTGATCTTGGACAGAGCGGCATTTGTGTAGACCCCAAGAAAGTAAAGATGAAGCCTGCTCTCTACAGAGGCCAGTGTAGCTGGAGAAGTGGAAGAGTTCCTGTTAGAGGGGCTGGGCAGATTTTACCAAATCTAGGTCATAGTGATGATGGAGGTTTTCCTGAGTGAGGTAGGACTGGGGAAAGCAGTGATCCCCATAGCTTCCCCATGGAGAAGGCAGGAGCGGGTGTATCAAGGTCTTGTGACCAAGGGTTGGCAGAGATGGGGCTCTAATTCTGTCTGACTGCAGAGGCTCTGTCCTAACAACTTCTGAGTCTGAAACCTGTTAGATGATGGGATACATAACTAGCAGCCTTAAGGCTGTTGCCAGGTTCATGCCTCAGGTGCCCATAGTCATGGGTGCCACAGTATCACTGATCCTTTTGGTGGGAGATGTTGAATCTGTCTTCAGGGAGAAGTCTGCCTCTTCAGCCAAACTTCTGCTCATTCAGGCCCATTCTCTGGGACCGCCCCCTTTCCCTTCAGCCCACAATGGTGTGCTTTGGAAGTGGGAGCTGGCTTTGTTTTAAAGCAGAATTCCTTCCTTTCTGCAGTGGGGCACAGTGGGATGAGGGTGTAGAACAGGACCAATGTCTGAGTCTGCTTTGTCTTTGCTGCTCCTGCCTGAACATTCAGATTCTGAGAGTCAAGATGAAATCATCCAGAATATCGCCAGGCAACTTGCTCTTATAGGGGACAGGATGGACCGCAGCGTCCCCCCAAGACTGGTGAATCAACTGGCAGTACAGTTTATGAATGGGAACATGTCAGAGGAAGTAAGTGAGAAACGCTTTGGTGCCTTTTCTGGGTCAGTTGGGAAGTGTGAGGGCTTTTTGTATTGTCAGTTTAACCAACAAGGTCCATTTTCATTGGAAATGGAAATTTTAGCATGGTTAATTGTCCTTGGGAAGAATTAAGTTATTTGACATTTAGGAATGAGTCAAAGAGTTTCAGGATAAAAGTCTCTAAAAAGATGAACAAAATCTATATGACTCTTCTAGAAATAACTTTCTTCAGTTTTAGGGAGCTGAATAGAAAGGCCAACAGAGAACTTTAAGTCACTTACCCAGGTGTGACAGGAAAAGCAACATGTTAGCCTCCTACTCTTGGCTTCCTGGTTGTAATACTAATACTTAGAGAGCTGTCATTAGCCAAGCATTGTGGGGATACAGAAATAGGTCTAAGACACTAGGAAACTTAGTGGGAGAAATACCCCAAGGTATTTTTTTGACTACCAGCTAAAAATGCAAGTACCTCTCACACATAGGTTCAATCAGGCCAGGTCTCCTGCCTCCAAGAAGGCTTATCCCCTCTTTAGTGGTCTCCTCCCATATGATGGTCTTCCCAGCCATCACAGAATCTGTAAGCATCCAGTGGTGTTCTGCTGGGGACCTCTCCCCCAATGTTAACTCTCCATGAAAGTCATGAGCCTGCAGGCCCTTCAAGTCGAATGTTCTATGGTGTGCCCGTTCCAAGTGGGAATATCACATGCAGCCATTCCTCCCTCCCTCTAGCAAGCAAGGTCTGCACCAGTAATTGGGCATGCAGTATCTTGGGTAGTTAAGTAATTCTTGATTTGAAGTGCTTCAGAGGTAGGGAATAACTTGGCTTCTCTAGTTCCATCGGTGTTGAGTGTGCACACAAGATGCTCAGTGACCACACGTTTGGTTAATGAGTGTCCCGCTCCAGGGAGTAATCTCAGTCTTCCCTTCCGTCTCCTGTCAGAACTAACTTCTTTCTCATTCTCTCTTCCAATCACCTTAGCTATTTAGTAAATACTTCTTTGTGAAATGAGAGCATGTTTCTTCATGCTTTCCACCGGAGGACTACTTTTCATTTAAGAGGGAAGAGTATTAGTGACCTAGCCTTCTGTTTTCACCTCTGTACAGGACAGAAGGGAGTGCCTTGCCGCTGGCCTGGAGCAGGTCATGCAGACTTATCCTAAAGACATGGAGAAGGAGAAGACTATGCTGATGTTGACCATGCTGTTGGCCAAAAAGGTGGCCGATCACACACCATCCTTGCTCCGTGATGTCTTTCGCACAACAGTGAATTTTATTAATCAGAACCTACTCACCTATGTGAGAAACTTAGTCAGAAATGTAAGAACCGGTGATGTCAGCTTCTGGGCATTTCACTAACTCCTCTGGGTGTCTGCTTACTCCCATCATCCTCTACGTCAGGATGGAAACTCAGTAGAGACCTCTGCTGCTTTCCTCCCTTTCTTCTGCTTCTCATGACCAAACCACAAGGAAGGCTGTTACAAATCTTCCTGTTCAGGAAAACAGCTTGGTTTTGCTTTGAACCAAGAGCTTTATATAGTAGGAGGTGGCAATGAAAGAAAAAGTTTTTGAGCTTTATCAGCTTCATTTTCTTAAAATTATATTTTTTAAATTTTCTTTCAGAGAGAAAGAGAGAGAGGGAAACATCAATGATGAGAGAGAATCATTGATCGGCTGCCTCCTGCATGCCCCCCCACTTGGGATTGAGCCTGCAACCTGGGCATGTGTCCTGACCAGGAATCGAACTGTGATTCCCTGGTTCATAGGTTGACGCTCAACCATTGAGCCATGCTGGCTGGGCAGCTTCATTTGTTTAAAGATTGCTACTGTCATTGGGGGAAGGCTTATTTCATACTGTCCATAGAACTGTACTAGTGAGATACAGTGGTATAGACACTTAGAGCATGAAAGAAAGTGGCTGAGGGATCCAAGCTGAGCATCCCCAAATCTGTGTCAACTTCATCTTGTCACAAAAATAAGAATAAGTCTTTAAAAACATGCTTAGAAAATAAACAAACGATAACATACTTACTAAGAAAGATGAAAGTGAGAGAGATAAAAAGGAGAGATCAAAAAGCAGGGAGGAGAGGTTATCTAAAACCTGTCCCAGAAAACACCTATCCATAACCAGGATATTAAGTCACAGTTCATGTTGTTGCCCAAGAAGGCTAGACAGTCCTTAATGTCTGCTGCTTCAGTTTCATAGAGCCAACTAGATGTTCCACAGATATATATTTTCTCTAAATTTGAAAATATTAGTATTTGGGATTTTATGTGTCACAAGCATTACTCAGGCATCCAACCCTCTTAAAATTAGTGATAAACCTTAAAAGCTTTCTCAATCTGCTTTGGACATTAGTTATACCAACATTTTGAAACAGGAGAATGAATATAAATCTCAAGTCAGGTATTAAACCATGCTGAATCGTTGGAAGCAGCTACACCTGAGCAAGTTCCTGGACAGTGTTCACCACCCATCACCCAAGGGGAGTGAATGGGCAAGACATCAACAGCAGTCTGTATTAACAGCTTACCAAATACCGAACGGCTCAAACAGAATCTTGATTCCTTGGACATAAGATGTCTCTTGGCACCATAAGTGACCCAATAGATGGGAATATCCACATCTCAGCACCTTGAAAGTCTGTTTTGCAGTTGCTCTCATGGAGCAAAACATAGGATGCAAGGATGACAGGGCTCCAGAGAACATGTTTCTGCACAAACCCCCGTTTCACCTGCATTTCTTATGACACTGGCGTTCTTAAGGAGTGAATTCTGGCTTGTAAATTAAAACAGCTAATTTAGACTTTAGAAAATGATCATCAATAAAGCAGTAACATCTATTAAATTATAGGTGTGGAGCACTAAAAAACTCACATGAAAATTAACCCAAATCTATGGAGATGGCAGTAGTAGAAACTGTATTTTAGACGTGCTAAATATATACTAAAGGTTTTATGTTGGTTGGGTGAGGAGTTAAAGATTATAATTAATCCTGGAAGCCAATCAGAAACTCAAAAAAAAAGTTTTGGCAGAGACTGCTAGATGCCCCCAATATCTGTCCTCCCTATCTTCAGTAGTTATAGGATTTATAACTGGGTCCTTTTGGTCTACATATCCCAGGTTCCTTTGTAAGCCAGGTGTGACCTATGACTTTTGATTAAAGAGATGCAGGCAGAAGTGATATATACATCTCTGTACTGTGTCCCTGAAAAGAAGGGCTCTGCCTTCTACTTCCTTCCCCTGTCCACAGATTGAAGTGTGCATGAGGATGTGGGTACAGGTGAGGGCTTATCTTAATGACAAGGATCAGTAAGATAGGCTCCTGGCTCGCAAAACTGGCCTGCTGATTGCTGACATATAATTAGAGAAATAAACTGATCTTGTTTAAGTCATTTTTAGATTACCTGTCATAGTAGTTGAATGTACATTTGGTAAAAGTGAAGGATGTAGAACTTCTAATCATTTACAAAGATTGCTAAATAATGGCCATAGGCCAAATCTGGCCTGCTGCTTGTTTTTATAAACGAAGTTTTATTGTAACATAGCCATGCTCATTCATTTGTGTATTTTCTCTGGCTGCTTCCACACTGCAACATCAGAATGGAGCCATTGTGACAGAGCATATGACCAAGACTGATGGGCCGAGAGAACCAAAAATATTATCTGGGCCATAACAGAAGAAATGTCCCTGCTGTTAGAAGTAAAGAAAAGGAGACATAAAAATAAGTAACTTAAGAGCTGAGAGTCGCGCAGGGAGCATTTGTCGGCGACTAGGGGGACAGCTGTGCTCCAGGAGAAGATAGAGGACTGCTGGGCTGGCCTCCCTAGCCTGAGCAGCCCCAGTACTGCTGGGTTCTCTCCCTGAGCCAACTGCGCGAGGAGGCGCGCGGAGGCGGACCACGACATCTTGAACGAGAGGAGCCGGAAAACATACAGCTGCCGTTCGCGGTACCGGCGGGACCTCTGGGGCTCCCGGAGCACCGGCGACCAGGTGGCGCGCAGAGCCCAGGGAGCTCTAAACTCCAGCAAGGAAAGGTCAGATTTCCCTGGGGGTACTTTGGGCGCGAAACTGAGGGGGCTGGCAGTCTGGGAGATCTGCACCTTGGAACTCAAAACCTGGAGATCTGCACCTGAAATAGAATCTGTGGCTGTTAAAGCTGGTGAACGTGGGAGAGGGCCCTTGGAGCTGGTGGCAGAGTTGATCCCTGGAGCGCAATCAGTTTGGACCTGACAGAGGGGGGAAGCCCGGAAGATTTTGGGAGGGTTCTGGCTGCTAAAACAGCAGTCACCATTAGAGAGGCAGTATTGTTTAGTTCAGGATAAAGAGGACCAATAGACCCAGAAGTCAATCTAGAAACACTGCCACCCAGAGGCCAAATCACAAATTGACTCTTATGTGACAGGGAATTGATTATATCTTCTCTTCGACCTTGGGAATACAGTCTATTTTCATCTACACTTTAGTATCTTTTACTCTACCTCAACTTCACCTTTATACCACCACTCTCTGGCTAACCTTTCCCTATTTAGTGCCTTGTTTCCCTTACACTTTTCCCGCTTTAGATTTACCTAATTCTTTCCCCTTACCCCTGTTAAAATTTCACCCCACTGATATATCTAATCTCTAACCACCTAATCCAAGTGCATATATACCTCTAGCTTCTCTGACTTCACTATCTTAAAGTGTTTTTAGCCCTGTCCTGTTGTTGTTGTTTACTTGACTGTTGATTATATTGATTTTTTAAGCAGGTTTATGAGATTGATTTGCTTATTCTGTTATTTTGGTTTGTCTTGTAGGGGGGGTTATTTTTATTTTTGGTGTTGTTTCTTGTTTTGTTGTCCTCATCTGCATTGTTTTTGAGATAGATTTTTGCTTCTGTGTTCCCTCACCTCTCTTGATATTAGTAGTTGTATGTAATTTGTATCAATCTCCAAGTACTTGTTGCAGGTTTTGGTTCGGATTAGGGGCTATCCTATAGGAGTTTTCACCCCACATTTATAATTTACTCCTTTTATTTCTTTTTTTCTTCTCCCCCTTTTCCCATTATCATTTTGGCATTCCTGTCTTTCTTTTTTGTGAGTGTATGTGTTTGGGGGGGAGGGTCTCTTTCTTTTTTGTGTGAGTGTGGGTGTGTGAGTGTCTGTGTGGGTCTGGGGGAGGTTCTCTTTCTTTTTTCCCACCTATCACCAAATTTGCCTTTCTCTGGCGGTCACCTTTATTTGGAATTACAATTACTTTGACTACATTCCGGTTCAGTGCCTGGTGCATTGCACCTGGTTGTGTTGTATTTTGTGCCTTTAAATCAACACAGGAGAGTGAGAACTACATAACCACATACACAGAGAAGAGAGACCATGGGAAGACAAAGAAATAGCCCACATATGAAAGAAAAGCAAGGCTCGCCAGAAAAGGAGGTAAACGAAATGGAAGTTAACAACCTGTCAGAGAAAGAATTCAGAGAAATGGTCATAAGGTGGCTGAAAAGAATGGAAGACAAATTTGATAATATGAGTAAGACCCAAGAGGAAATGAGGAAGACCCAGGAAGAAATGATGAAGAGCCATGAAGAAATGAAGAGAAGCCACGAAGAAATGAAGAGGAGCCAAGAAGAAATGAAAAATGACATTGCTGAAGTAAAGAACTCAATAGAAAGTATTAAGAGTAGACTAGAAGAAGCAGAGGATCGCATCAGTGAGCTAGAAGACCAGGTAGGAAAAAATAACCAAGTAGAGCACCTTCTAGAAAAAAAAATTAAAAAGCAGGAGGAGAGCCTAAGAGAACTATGGGACAACATGAAACAAAACAACATCCGTATAATTGGGCTTCCAGAAGGACAGGAAACTGTGCAAGGAATAGAAAACCTGTTGGAAGAAATAATGACAGAAAACTTTCCTGGTATAGGAAAGGAAAAACCCACACAAATCCAAGAAGCTCACAGAGTCCCAAGCAAAATAAACCCCAAAAGACCTACGCCAAGGCACATTATAATTAAATTGGCAAACACCAATGACAAAGTAAGAATCTTAAAGGCTGCCAGAGAGAGAAAGAAAGTCACCTACAAAGGAACACCCATCAGACTAACAAGTGATCTCTCAACAGAAACCTATCAGGCCAGAAGGCAGTGGAATGAAATCTACAAAGTCATGCAAAGGAAGGGTCTGAATCCTAGAATACTGTACCCAGCAAGGCTTTCAATCAAAATTGAAGGTCAAATCAGGAGCTTCACAGATAAAAAAGGACTAAGGGAATTCGTCACCACCAAACCAGCAATGCAAGAAATGCTAAAGGATCTGCTGTAAAAAGAAATAGGAAGCGAAGAAGGAACACAGGGGCAAAGAACAAAAATGGCAACATATAAGCACCTATCAATAATAACTTTAAATGTAAACGGTTTAAATGCTCCAATCAAAAGACATAGGGTAATAGACTGGATAAGAAAACACAACCCATGTATCTGCTGTCTACAAGAAACCCACCTCCGAAAAAAAGATGCACACAGACTGAGGATGAAAGGTTGGAAAAAAGTTATTCAGGCGAATGGAAATGAAAAAAAACCTGGGGTAGCCATACTTATATCTGACAAATTAGATCTCAAAGTGAAGGACATAACAAGAGATAAAGAAGGCCACTTCATAATACTAAAGGTAGCAATTCAACAAGAAGAAATAACTCTTGTAAACATATACGCACCCAATACAGGAGCACCCAAATATATACAAAAACTCCTAGAGGACATCAAGGGAGAGATCGACAGCAATACAATCATAGTAGGAGACTTTAATACCCCATTATCACCATTGGACAGATCCTCTAAACAAAAAATCAGTAAAGAAACATCAATTCTCAATGACTCACTGGACCAGATGGAATTAATTGACATCTTCAGATCATTTCACCCCAAAGCCACAGAATATACATTCTTTTCAAGTGCCCATGGGTCATTCTCAAAGATAGACCATGTGTTGGGTCATAGGCAAAGTCTCTCCAAATTCAAGAAGATAGAAATCATATCAAGTATATGCTCAGATCACAGTGGCATAAAGCTGGAAATCAACTACAATAGAAACAATCCAAAGAAATCGAACACATGGAGACTGAACAGCATGCTATTAAACTATGACTGGGTTACTAGAGAGATTAAGGAAGAGATAGAAAACATCATGGAAACAAATGACAATGATAGCACAACAATCCAAAATCTATGGGACACAGTGAAAGCAGTTCTGAGAGGGAAGTTCATAGCTCTACAATCGTACTACAAAAAACTAGGAACAGCAGCAATAAATTATCTAACCCAACAACTCAAAGAGTTAGAAAGAAAGCAACAAGAAAAGCCCAGTGTAAGCAGAAGGAAGGAAATAATAAAGATCAGAGCAGAAATAAATGACATAGAGACCAAAGAAACAATACAGAAGATCAACGAAACCAAGAGCTGGTTCTTTGAAAGGATAAACAAGATTGATGAACCTCTAGCCAGACTCACCAAGAAGCAAAGAGAGAGGACCCTAATAAGTAAAATCAGAAATGAAAGAGGTGAAATAACAACAGACCCCATTGAAATACAAAGGATTGTTAAAAATTACTATGAACAACTCTACTCCAACAAACTGGACAACCTGGAGGAAATGGATATGTTTCTAGAAAAATATAACCTCCCAAAACTCAATCAAGAAGAATCTAAACAACTCAATAGACCAATAACTGTGGAAGAAATTGAAGCAGTCATCATAAAGCTTCCAGCAAACAAAAGCCCAGGGCCAGACGGCTTCACAGGGGAGTTTTACCGAACATTCAAGGAAGAACTAAAACCTATACTCCTTAGACTATTCCAGAAAATTCAAGAGGATGGAACACTTCCAAACTCCTTCTATGAAGCTAGCATCACCCTAATACCAAAACCAGATAAAGACGACACAATGAAAGAGAATTACAGGCCAATATCCCTCATGAATATAGATGCCCAAATCCTCAATAAAATTCTAGCAAATCGGATCCAGCAGTACATCAGAAAGATCATACACCACGACCAAGTAGGATTTATCCCAGGAATGCAAGGATGGTACAATATCCGCAAATCAATAAATGTGATACATCACATAAACAAATTGAGAGATAAAAATCACATAGTCATATCAATTGATGCAGAAAAAGCATTTGACAAAATCCAACATCCTTTCTTAATAAAAACTCTCAATAAGGTTGGAATAGAAGGATCATACCTCAACATAATAAAAGCCATATATGATAAACCCACAGCATACATCATACTCAATGGGCAAAAACTACAACCATTCCCCCTAAGAACAGGAACAAGACAGGGTTGCCCACTTTCACCACTCCTGTTCAACATAGTACTGGAAGTATTAGCCATTGCAATTAGACAAGAAGAAGAAATAAAAGGCATCCAAATTGGAAAAGAAGAAGTTAAGCTATCCTTATTTGCAGATGACATGATATTGTACATAAAAAACCCGAAAGACTCCATAAAAAAGTTAGTAGATTTAATAAATGAGTTCAGCAACATAGCAGGCTACAAAATTAATGCCAAGAAATCTATGGCGTTTCTATACACTAATAGTGAACCTACAGAAAGAGAAACTAAAAAAGCAATCCCATTTACCATCACACCAAAAAAATTAAGATACCTAGGAATAAACTTAACTAAGGAGGTAAAAGATCTATTTGTGGAAAACTACAGGACACTGAAAAAAGAGATAGAGGAAGATGTAAACAGGTGGAAGAACATTCCATGTTCGTGGATTGGGAGAATCAACATAATTAAAATGTCCATACTACCCAAAGCAATCTATAAATTTAATGCACTCCCCATTAAAATACCAATGGCATATTTCACAGACCTAGAAAGAACTCTCCAAAAATTCATCTGGAATAAAAAAAGGCCCCGAATAGCCACAGCAATCCTGAGAAAGAAGCACAAAGTCGGTGGGATTTCCATACCAGATTTCAAGCTGTATTACAAGGCTACTGTTCTTAAAACAGCCTGGTACTGGCACAAGAACAGACATATAGATCAATGGAATAGAATAGAGAATCCGGATATCAACCCAAACCACTATGCTCAATTAATATTTGACAAAGGAGGCAGGAACATAAAATGGAGTCAAGACAGTCTCTTCAATAAATGGTGTTGGGAAAATTGGACAGATACATGCAAAAAAATGAAACTAGAGCACCAACTTACACCATACACAAAAATAAACTCAAAATGGATACAGGACTTAAACGTAAGACAGGAAACCATAAAAATATTAGAGGAATCTACAAGAAGAAAAATCTCAGACATATGCCAAAAGAACTTCTTTGATGATACTGCTCCGAGGGCAATGGAAGCTAAAGAGAAAATAAACAAATGGGACTACATCAAAATCAAAAGCTTTTGCACAGGTAAAGAAACCATCAACAAAACAACAAGAAAACCCACTGTATGGGAGAACATATTTGCAAATGTTATTAGTGATAAAGGTTTAATCTCAAGCATCTACAGGCAACTCACCCAACTCAATAAAAGGAGGACAAATGATCCAATAAAAAAATGGGCAACAGACCTAAATAGAATCTTCACGAAAGAAGACAAAAGGAAGGCCCAGAGACATATGAAAACTTGCTCAAAGTCACTAATTATCCGAGAGATGCAAATCAAAACGACTATGCGGTACCATCTCACACCTATCAGAATGGCTTACATCAACAAATCAACAAACGACAAGTGCTGGCGAGGATGCGGAGAAAAAGGAACTCTCGTGCACTGCTGGTGGGATTGTAGACTAGTACAGCCACTGTGGAGAACAGTATGGAGTTTCCTCAAAAAACTAAAAATGGAGCTCCCATTCGACCAGGTGATCCCACTTCTAGGAATATACCCCAAGAAATTAGAAAGGCGAATTAGAAAGGATATATGTACCTCTATGTTCATAGCAGCACAATTTACCATAGCTAAGATTTGGAAACAGCCAAAGTGCCCATCAGCAGATGAGTGGATTAAAAAACTATGGTACATTTACACAATGGAATACTACGCCGCAGAAAAAAAGAAGGAGCTCCTACCATTTGTAACAACATGGATGGATTTGGAGAGCATTATGCTAAGTGAAATTAGCCAGGCAGAGAAAGACAAATATCACATGATCTCACTCATTTGAGGAATACAATCAATGACATAGACTGATGAACAAGAATGGATCCAGAGACTGAGAAAAGTCCATCAGAATGTCAAACCTCAGGGTGATTGGCAGGTAGTGAGAGTAAGTGGAAAAGTCAATATACTTGAACTCTTGAACTGAGGTAAGTGATTTGTGTTTTTACATCGCTGACAAAGTTTATATAAAGTTATTAAAAAATGGCAGCTAGTCTGACATTGAATTGACATGGCCTAGAGCTTGTCATATCCTATGGAGACCAGTCCTTAGGCTAGGCCTTCCTTAACCTCCCATGACACCATAATACCCTTACATGATATTATTCTACAATGTCATTATAATATTTGATATTTGACAACAGCATATTATACAATTATCCCAAAATAAACTTACAAACTAATTCTTTGAATGTTGGGCAGCAACTTAAAAAAGGATAGGAAATAAATTAACCCCTTTCAGAAGGAATTAAGGCACTGGGAAGGGATCCGATCATTCTATATTGGCCCTTCTTGCCCTTTCTGCCAAGAGGGACCTTCTTGTTACTATCCAAATACACACAGCTGATGCCAGAGTTTTCAGTTCCAGCTGTGGCTGAAGCCTTTGGGCAGCTGGCACCATGGATCTGTATCTCGACCAATGGTGTGAGCTGGGCCCTCTCTGGAGAAGAAACCTGGGTCCCCCGAGATATGTGATCAGTACCGGGACCCTGCCAGCAGGTGAGGGGACCCCAAGGCAGGTACTGGACGTGGAGGCCACAGGGGGGCATAGACTACAAAGGAGACAGAATTGAACCTCACATCACCCTGTTTGGCCCCGGAGGATGGCTGGTTAGCCAGAGACGGGTAAGATTCCTCAGGGAAGGAACAACCTAAGACAGGCACAGTCGCAGAGGGGCCAACAGGAGAGAACTAAAAGGTCAACAGAGGTGGGGCACAGACCCTCATCCACAAACCTTGCAGGGGTTTGAATTCTCAACCCTCCTAAGGGAGGTCTCCTACCCCCATGGCTGCTTCGCCTCCCACACACAACTCATTCGGGGACCCAGGTGGCAGACAGAGACCCGGCCAGCAATAGCTGCTCTATATCTAAATTCAGTCTATTACCAGGAATGCTCGGGACCTACTCAAAATTGCAAATATTCCTTTCCACTAGTATTCACAGGGTAAACTAAGATTTCTGCTTGAGTATTAAAATTGACAGGAAAATAGTAATCAAGTTTTCAGATTAATTTAAATTGGCCAAGTGAAATATGAGAATACTCAAGAAAATTATAGTGTACTGGACAAAAAGCTTTTCCTAAAACATTAACTAAAAAATGTATTAGTAGTTCATCTCACTGTAAAATTGCCTAACAACCAAAGAACCTAAAGCAGTCACTTTGTGTGCAAAAATTAAAATTTAAAATTATCAAGACTGCAATATAAAATTTCCAAAAGTCCCCATTAATCAAAAAAGGGGAGGGGACAGCGGGGTAATATCATGTAAGGGAAAAAAAAAATATCGAGTAAGTAAAATACATCTAGAAAATTCTTACTCCAGTAAAGTAAATTCCATTTGTAAAAACAATTGCAGGACACCCATGAAAAAACACACATGGTGTCAAAATAAGCCAAAGAAAAATCATTTAGGCAAAAATTAAAAAGAATCCCAAGTCTATTTTGCATAGAGGATCCCTTTGTTAACTTTTGGTCGAGAATGTGTTTGTGTGTTTACAGAGAACAACTCCAAGACCATGTGGGTTCCTGCGACGGTGAGGAACTGATGGATCTGTTTCAGTCACGAGGATGGTCCAGAGATGGGGGACACTGACGACACCTTGCCATGCTAGCAGTCAGCAGCTGTGCATGTCTGCAGGCAGCCCAGGACCAAACCAGAGAGGATGGATCTTGCATTGACACGATATGTCCACCATCTGGATACCATTGCTGACTTATACACATAATGAATTATTTGACACTGAAACAGGGACTCAGAAAAGTTGGACATTGAAACCGAGACTGAAACACTTTTTGTTCTTATACATTTATTTCTAGTATGCAGAGGCAAGATATTTTTGAAGAAAAGAAACAGGGGAGAGTGATTGATATAGAGGCAGGATGGCCTTGAACAGGCTGTCAAGCTATAGGGGGAGGCTTGGGTGGATGGGAGGCAGATGCGGGGGGAGATCAACCGAAGGACTTGTATGCATGCATATGAACATAACCAATGAATGAAAGACACTGGGGCGGGGAGGGGGGGAAGCTGGGAATATGTGCTGGGGGGTGGGGGAGGCTGGGGGGAGGATAAGGGGGAGGGGGAAAGGAAAACATGTACTACTATTATACTGCAAAAAATCAATAAAAAATAATTTAAAAAAAAGAAGTAAAGAAAAGGAAAGCCTGGTCATTCAATACAAGTTAGAAAAGAGGGAGAAACAATAAATAGGAAGTCATAAAAAAGAATTCTAGGAGGAACTAAGATGGCAGCAAAGGTAAAACACCTATCTTGCCGTCATAATCAGCAATTTTAATACTACAACTTAACAAAAGAACAAACACCTTCCAGAATCACCAGAAAGCTCTCCGAGTGAAAATTCCACAAATAAAAGTAAAGATAAGACACTGTGACTCGGAGGTGCGGCGGTGACCAGAGTTGAAAGATTCGTGCGGAGGGAGGTTTGGAGCGCCATTC